>JAKSZT010054523.1:9248589-9298966 GCA_026826555.1 Tolypeutes matacus | reverse complement strand
CCCCCATCAACGAGCTCCCCGGGTGCAGCTCCCCTTGATGGCAATTCCTAGATGCAGCCCCTCTCCCACCTCCAAGGCTCGGTCCCAGTCCGGGCCTCAGCGCTCAGCTCCAGGGGCTCTGGCGGTGCCCCCTCTAAGCCCAGGTAACCGGGAGGGCTGGGTTAGGCGGAAGGAGGAGGCTGTGTGTCCCCGAGGCGGGTTATGGAGGCTCTGGGACCCCTTTACTGTCCCTTAACATTTGGCAAACTCTACAGGGTCCTGGAAAGGCTCAGGAGCGGCCACTGTGTGTGCTGGGTCTGGGGAGCCTCTGCTTGGATTGCCTTGCTCTGCGCTGGGGTTTCCGCCGGCTGAGCTGAGCATCCTGGGCAGGCTTGGGGTCAGGGGCTGATCAGGAGGCCCCCCAGCCCCAGGGTGGAGCTACGCCTAGGCCAGCTGGCCTGGAAGGGCCTGGAAGGGCCTGGAGATGACTGTCTTGGCCTGGGAGACCACACACAGCTCCGGGCTGGCCTGGCGCTGCCCACCCTGGGTGGACAGGAGGATGGCAGGACGGGGACGGGCGGTCAGGCCCAGCAGCCTCGCCCCCCTGCCTGTGTGGCTGCAGATTCCTGGCCAAAGGAAGAGGTGTCTGAGCTCACGAGGGAGAGGCTCGTGGGGAAGTTTGGGGGTGACTCAGAAAGTGTCCCAGGAAGGGCCTGTGCTTTCCCGCTGTTGGATGCAGTTGCAGGAGGAGGTGACATCTGGGGTTGCTCTGCCATCTTTCCCCGTGAAGGGAAAATCTGGGGAGTGGGGAAGGGGAGGCTTGGAGCCTGGACTCTGCTGGCCCACAGCAGGAGCCAATCCAGGACCACCTGGTCAGCCACCGGCACCCAAGGTGTCCTCACCCACCACTCGCTGCTGTGCGTAGTGCGACAAACTTCAGACCCTTCCTGACGGGCAAGGTGCCCACCTGCAGGGGCTCTTGGGGTTCCTGCCAGGCTGCTGTGACAACCCCCCCGCGCCGGGCTCATGCAGCACGTATTGCGTTGCGGCCCCCAGGAGCCCAGCGTCGAGGCACTGGCAGGGCTGACCTTCTCCAGCAACGCTCTGTCGGCATGGCCGTCTGGCGCTCCTTGCCCTGCCCTCTGGTTTCCGTGACGTCTCTCTTCTCCTGACTGACTGCCGAATTTTCTAGAAGGGCTCCAGGCATCTGGATTCAGGCCCATGCTGACTCCAGGCGGCCTTACCTAAACAGGAGCTTCAAAGATCCTATTCTCAAATGAGTCCATCCTTAGTGAAAAGTGGCATCTTCAAAGGGTCTACACTGACAGGACCAGGGGTTAGGACTGAACGTGTTCAGGGAGACGCACTTCGGTCCCCAACGTCTGCCCTGCCACCTCCAGGGACTCCGCGGAGCCAGCACTCGGCAGTTAGTAGGTCCTCAGTCCCCAACACCTGCCCTGCCCTGCCCATCTCCAGGGACTCCATGGGGCCAGCACTGGGCAGTTAGTAGGTCCTCAGTCCCCAACACCTGCCCTGCCCACCGCCAGGGACTCCATGGGGCCAGCACTGGGCACTTAGTAGGTCCTCGGTGAATGTTTGTTGTGGCACGCATGTGCTTTGGAAAGGATCTACTCCAAAGAGGTGTCACTTCAGGGCAACTGGCCTCTGTGGTGCTGGCAGCAGGATCTGGCGGAGGGCTTTGGGCAGAGGGCAGAGCCCCCCCCCAGGCAAAGAGGCAACATGGCACCCAGAGCCCAGGGCACCCCCTCTCAGGCCCAACACCCCCTTCCTGCCCTTAATGAAACACCCCTTTTGCTGTCCTTCATGAAATCCTTTGTTACATATATAATTATTATTTTAAATCAATGTAATCCTCTGAGATATAAAGGGGAAATAAAAGATCAACGATTTATAATGACCTAACTGTTTGGGTATCAACTCAACTAAAAGCTGAATGAAATATTCCATGCTTGGAACTACCATTTATAAAAAAAGAAGAGGCTCATTTTAGGAGGAAAAAAATCCATCTTTGTGCTTAGTTTCTAATTCCATGCAATAGGCTGGCTTGAACAACAGGAATTTAATAGCTCACAGTTTTGAGGTGAGATGTCCAAAACAGAGGTGTCAGCCAGGCGATGCTTTCTCCCCAGAGACTGGCATCCGGGGTCTGGGTGCCAGCCTTGGTCTTTGGCTTTTCCGTCACACGGCAGTGCACATGGCAGTGCCTTCTCCTTCCTCCTCTGGGTTCCGTTGACTTCTGGCCTCGCCCGTGGCTTTCTGCCTCCATCTGAATTTCATTTCACTGATGAAGGACTCCAGTAATCTGGAGAAAAAGCTCAACCTGATCCAGCTGGCCACACCTAAACTAACACCAACATCTTCAAGAGGTCCTATTTCCGGTGGATTCTTACCCACAGGAATGGGTTAAGGTTAAGAACATGTTTTTCCTGGGGTGTGTAAGTCAACCTCCCACACCCTGCTAAGGTCGTTTGCGTAACTGGAGTGCCGGGCCCTGCTCTTGGCTGGTTTGATGGTGTTCTTATGACAATATGGCCCAAGTAACCTACATACCCGATGTCATTTCCATCAAAACTCCACGTAGACTTTTTGAGGAGCTCAGTCAAGAGCCCCTGAAAACGGAAGGACTAAGTCAAATAAGAGAAACCAGATTTGACGACACTACAACGTCACAGTCGTTTTGTTCTGGTGCCAGAACAGTTCGACCACAGGACAAGATAGGGATGTGGGGGCATGGCAAAGGCCACTCGTTTAACAAGTGGTTTTGGGAGATGGGCTTACCACGTGGAGAAAAATAAAAATGCATCCTTACTTGACCCCACATAGAAAGAATAAAGACTTCAATGTAAAAGGTTAAAATATGAAGTTAGAAGAAAATGGAGAAGCACCTCTGTGACCTAGGGGGCAGGGAAGGACTTCTTACACAAACTCCCAAAAGCATAATATGTAAGGCCAAAAAATGATAAATATGATTACAGAAAAACGAAGACTTTAGTCAGTGGACCCAATGAACAAATTAGAAAGAGATAAGAGAACAGGCAAGCATATTGGCAATGTCTAAAACTGATAAGGGATCAATACCGCTAGAACATGCAGGAAACTCATGCAAATCAACAAAGGTGACTGGGGCAAAGAACAGAGCAGGGGCTTCGCTGGGGTCTCAGGTCGGGGAGGGACTGCACCCACGTTTCCTGCGCCTCCAGGGAGCTACAGGCCACCATCACCCAGGCCCTTCAATCCTGGGGTTGCTGAAGCCTCCCGAGAAGGCTCCTGGAGTTGGGGGGCCCAGAGGAGGGAGGGGTCCCCCGCCTCACACTCCCCCTCCCCGGGCCAGGCTTGGGCCCTGCCCAGGGCCTGCTCAGCCTGCAAGGACAGGTGGGCTTCTGCGCATGTGGGGGCAGGTGGCAGGGCATCCCGCTCCTGGGCATCCCGCTCCTGGGCATCCCGCTCCTGGACATCCCGCTCCTGGGCATCCCGCTCCTGGGCATCCTGTCCTGGGCATCCTGTCCTGGGCATCCCGCTCCTGGGCATCCCGCTCCTGGGCATCCCGCTCCTGGGCCAGGCCCTGGGGAACAGGAGCAGGCACCCAGGGTTTGGTGGTGAGGATCGGGCAGGGGTGTGTGTGTGCACATGTTGGGGGGTTGGCCCTCAGGTCAGGAAGTGGGGGTGCCTGTCTCAGCTTCCTGCGGCTGATGAGACACGCTGGAAGGCGACACGCTTGAAGGCTCAGAACAACAGAAATTTAGTCTTTTGTAGCTCTGGAGGCCGAAGTCCAAAGCCAGCATCCGCAGGCTGGAGCCAAGGCGCCGCGCTCCTGGGGAGGCCCGCGGCGAGGACGCGTCCTTGCTTCTCCAGTTCCTGGAGGCTGCCGGCATTCTGTGGCTTGTGGCCACGTCACTCCAGGCTCTGCGTCTGCAGTTTCGTGGCCTCCTTTCTCTGCGTGTGGTCCATCACCCTCTGCCTCTCTCTTATAAGGACATGTGGCGTGGCACTAGGGCTAACCCAGGGTAATCTCCCCCTCAGGCCCTTGACTTACTCACCTCTCAGGTGACCTGTGTCATCTCTGGGGCCCTCCCAGGGCCACCCCAGTGTCCCAGAGGGTGCCAGGCGGGAGGCCGCCAGCCCCTTAACTGAAGCAGCCTCATCAAAAGGTCCTACTTACAAGGGGGTCACACCCCAGGAAAGAGTTAGATTCAAGCACATGCTTTTCTGGGGTGCATGCAGCTTCACACGGCCACGCCGGTGTAAGCAGGGCCTTTGGAGGAGATGACTGCAGTTGACATGTGGCCCGCCTCGGTCAGGAGGGGTCTCAGTCCTCTCACTGAAGTCCTGTACGAGTAGAATGAAATTCAGGTGGAAGAGAGGAAGCCAGAGGGAGTAGCCAGAAGCTGAGCATGAGCGGAACCCAGAAGGGCAGGGAGAGGCTGGAGAGGCCGCCCTGGGCGCTGCCGTGTGTATTAGCCAGGGCTCCCTAGGGGAACAGAATCACCAGGAGACATCTGTCAGTAGTGTGAGAGTTTATGAGTCTCTCACGTGACCGTGGGGATGCATAAGTCCAGGCTCCGCAGGCAGGCTGCAAACCAGGGGCTCAGATCACAACCTGATGAAAGGTCCTCGATGAGTCTCTGGGAGAAGCTGGCTGTCCAACGACGAGCCGGGAAATTCTCTCTGAGTGCTGAAATCACGTCCCCTTTTAAGGCATTCAACTGGTTGGATAAAAGGGTCACCCACTGCCGATGCAATCTCCCTGACTGATGCAGATGTAATCAGCCATCCACGCAGTAAACTCACTGGTGACTAAACCCTCCGTTCGTAAATGTCCTTGCTGGACCAAACACCTGGGGCACCATTACCTGGCCGAGCTGACGAGTCAGCCTGACCATCACACCATGTGACGGAGCCCGGGACCAAGGCTCCCCGGTGGCCAGCCCCGGGATGCCAGTCTTTGGGAAGAAAGCATCGCCTTGAAGATACCTTGATTTGGACTTCTCCTGGCCTCAAGACTGTGAGCTAATAAATTCCCCTCGTTTAAGTCAAGCCACTTCATGGTATTTGCTTGACCAGCCAGAGAAAATAAAACAGTATGCTTGGGTGTGGTTGAGAGGGAAAAGTTTATGTTGCATATGTGTTTCCACAATTAAAACACAAGGAGTGACGAGAGGCAATGACAATTCAATGCAATCCATGATCCTGGACTGGAACTAAGAATAGAGGAGAAAAGGCCCAAAAGGACATTTTTGGGACTTCTGAATAAACTGGAATATAGACTGTACGCTTTATATCAATGTTAAATCGATAACCAAGTAGATAAATGATATTTAGGTAGACAGAAGAATAGATAGATGGATGGATAGAATGATCCAGCAAATGTGGCAAATGTTAAAAGTTGGTGGATCTGGGTATCTGCGTGGGTGAATGTTCAGTTCTCTGTATGGGTTTTGTGCTATTTTTGCAATTGTCCTGTAAATTTGAAGTTATTTCAAGATAAAAAGCTTTAAAAAAGAAAGAAAGCAGGCAAATCAAAGAATTAGATACTGACAATATATACAGTCAACAATAGGCTCATAGACATGTTTGTTTCTATATCCTACATACACAGATATTTACACACACATATTGTACAAATCACTAGGAAAAAGACAATCCAATAGAAAAATTAGCATGAGATATGGTTAATCTCCCCCAAAAACAGGATCTCCAAATGTCCAGTAAACATATGATCATGTGCTCACCTTCATTAGCCTTCAGGGAAATGAAAATGAAAATAAAAATGTGGGAGCGGATGTGGCTTAAGCCGCTGAGCGGCCACGTCCCACATGGCCACATCAATTCTCCTGCCTCCTGAAAAAACAAAAACAAGCAACAAGAGAAACAGATGGGAAAACCGACTCAGGGAAGTCCATGTGGCTCAGTAGTTGAGCGCCGGCTTCCCACATAGGGGGTCCCGGGTTCAATCCCTGGCCCCTGGTACCTCAAAAAAAAAAAAAAAAAAAAAAAAAAAATCAAAATGTGATACCATTGCACACCCACCAGAATAATTCACATGACGACGACTGCCGTCTCCGGGAGTGGGTGAGGACGCGGTAACTGGAGCATTGGAGCAGTGCTGCTGAGTGCATACAGGGACAACAGCCATGCTGGGGAACCGGCTGCATCCATCCAAGTTGGATCCGTGTCTTCTCTGGGTCCCAGCGTCTTCGTTCTTCAGGATATGCCAACTGGAATTAAAGACATGGCGAAGGATGTTCATAGAATCCCTACTCGTGAGAGTCCTAAACTAGAAAAAAGCAACAAATGTCCATGGACATGGAATGGCTAACTGAACGGTGGCATGTCCATGTGCAATGAAAGTGAAAACGAATTACTGCTACATACAGCAACGTGTGTGAACCTCAAAACCAGAGCTGAGTGAAGTGGGCCAGACACAAAGGAATTCATGCTGGATGGTTCCATTTATAGAAACAAGTCTGTGGCCTTCGATTCCAGGATAATAATTACCTTGGGGAGGTTGAAGGGCAGCCACCGACAGGTGGAAGGGCTACTAGGGGGCTGGCCACGGCCTAGCTCTCTTCACAGATGTGCTCACCTTGAGATAATCCACTGCCCCTTACACTTATGCTTTGTGTATTCATATTTATAGATGTTATGTTTCAATAAATATATATATATATATTTTTTAAGATTTTATTTATTTGTTCATTTATCCCCCCTTGCTGCTTGTGCTCGCTGGGTCAGCTAACCACGCCGTGCGGGCGGGCCTGCCTTCACCAGGAGGCCCCGGGAACCGAACCCGGGGCCTCCCACATGGTAAACGGGAGCCCCACTGATTGAGCCACAGCCGCTTCCCTCAATAAAAATATTGAAAAATATATTTAAAGCCAAATACTGACAAAACTACAATGGCTAACAGACACATCCACCACCGGAGTGGGAGGATTTTACACACCTTCCTGGGAAACTGATCAATCCAAGAGGCAAAACGGCAATAAGAATCTAGAAGAGACACTCGCTGGCTCGTGGCTGGGCCTCTGGGTCCCCCTCCTTTTCCCCGCGTTGCCCTTCCTTTCTCTTCTCTTCCAGCTCTACTGCTCTGCAGCCGAGCCGTCTCCCCTGCCAGCCCTGGCCTTTCTCCTTTCGGCCTCTCCAATCTGGGTCTCTCCTCTGGCACCGCCGCCGCTGCCCAGCTCGTGTCCACGCAGTGCCTTCCCCCACGTCATCCCTGCAGCCCACGGCCCAGCCGCCTTGGGCATTTCTGCTCAATGCCGCCGAAAGAGAGAAGACACTTACCCAGCTCTTTGGGTGCTTTTCTCACTTTCTGCGAACTTTGTGACCTGGTACACGACGAGGCAGAGGCCCAGGACAAGTGCTGTGCAGAGAGCAGGTGGACTTTGACACTGTGCCATCTTGGGACCCCGGCGGAGCATGGGGGTCCTAACTTGTCTGTTTTGTTGCACATTCTAAGGACCCAGGCGTAGGCTTGGTGGCCTGTCTCGTTTTTCCTGGCTTATGACTTTCGGCTTTGTGGACTATGGCTGAGATGAAAGGATTTAATGACACTGCAGACTACTCCACTGGCTGTTGGATGAAGGAAGAAACCTTGGAAATGTTATTGCTAACTATGTTTATGACATACCCCGCCAGGAAAAGATGCGTTTTTTGGGGGGGGATCTTGGAAAAATTGTGAAGAAGCACAGTCAGTGGCAGAATGTAGTGGCCCAGATAAAGGCATTCTACACAGTAAAGTGCAGCTCCACTCCAGGTGTACGTGAGATTTTGGCAGCTCTTGGAACTGGATTTGCTTGCTCCAGTAGAAATGAAACGACATTAGTGCAAGCCGTGGGTGTATCTTCAGAAAACATTATTTATATAAGTCCATGCGTGCAAGGGTCTTAGATAAAATATGCAGCAAATTTGGAGTGAATGTCACGACATGTGACAATGAAATTGAATTGAAGAAACTTCCACACAATCATCCAAATACCAAGTCCTTACCACGTCTTGCAACAGAAGTTAATGGTGGAGGCGGACAGGGGGACATGAAGTCAGGCACTGCAGTACTTTGAAGAACAGGAGGCATCTCTTGGAACGTGCTAAGGAACCTGATGCTCAAATTATTGGGGTTAAATGTCACGTGTCTCAAGTATCTCAAGCATATGGACATGCTTTGTCTGGGGCTCAACCTGTGCTTAACACGGGTGGAGGATTCGGCTTCAAGATGAACCGGCTATTCGTTGGTGGAGGCTTCACAGGAACTGACTTTCAGTTGGAAGAAGTTAATCATGTCATGAGCCCTCTGGTGGAAATCTCCTTTACTGAAGCATCTGGTGTTAAGATGATGTCAGACGCTGGAAGCTACTATGTGTCTTCTGCATTTACACTTTCAATTAATATCGTTGCAAAGAAAGTTGTTGAAAATGATCAATTTTCCTCTGGAGTAGAAAAAAAAAATGAAAGTGACGACCCAGCCTTTAGGTATTATCTGAATGATGGTGTTTATGGTTCTTTTGCAAGTAAACTGTCAGAGAGACTTAAATACCATTCCAGAGGTTCACAAGGAATGCAAGGAAGATGAGCCTCTGTTTATAAGCAGCCTTTGGTATCCGTCCTCCATGATGAGCTTGATCGAATTGTGGAAAGCTGTCTTCTTCCTGAGCTGAATGTGAGTGATAGGCTTATCTTTGAGAATAACGCAGATGCTTTCCATGAACCATCTGCATTTAGTGATTCTCAGGGACCAGCTGTTTATTACATGTTGTCGTTTAGTGATTGGTCTGAGATGCAAGATGCTGGAATTACTTCAGACACAATGGTGAAGAACTTCTTTGTGCCTTCTTGCGTTCAGCTGAGCCAAGAAGACAGCTTTCCCGCTGAAACTTAAGCAGGCATCAGTGCTTCTTTAGATTTGAAGTTGCAGGTTAGACTTGTCTGGTCAATATTCTGGTGTGGAACAATTTGAAGTCTTTCTCTATTAATCTTCTTGGAAACAGAAACTATTAGTAATAGCTGTTTGGGATCAGATGAAATAGGCTTTCAACTGTAATTCATTGAGGGGTAATGGAGATTTAGATAATGTATCCAGATTTAACTTACCAGTTTGCCCTGCCCCTAAGTGTTTGCAATAAAATATGCAACAAAATGGATGACTTAGTGGCGATGGAAGCCTATAAATCAAGTTCCTCATTAAATCTTTTATATACAAGTACATAGTTTTAAACTCAGGAGTTCTGTTAAAAAGTCTTGTAGGGAAGCAGTTGTGGCTCAAGCGATTGGGCTCCTGCCTACCACATGGGAGGTCTGTGGTTCGGTTCCCGGTGCCTCCTAAAGAAGACAGCGAGCTGGTGTGATGGGCAGGCGCAGTGAGCTGATGCAACAAGAGACACAAGAGGAGAAGCATAATGAGAGACACAACAAAGCAGGGAGTTGAGGTGGCTCAAGGGATTAGGCGCCTCCCTCCCATATCAGAAGTCCCGGGTTCGGTTCCCAGTGCCTCCTAAAGAAACAAGGAAGACGAACAGACACAGCAAGTGCAAACGATGAGGGGGTGGGGAGAGATAAATAGAATAAAATAAAATAAATCTTAAAAAAAAAAGTCTTGTAAAGTGAAAGTCTTTTACCCAGATATATCAATGTTGGTGGAAGACCAGTGTGGCCTCATTAGATACGTTTAGTGTCTTTAGAATATGTCAATTTTTGCTTTGAACTGTAGTTTAATGTACACTTGCATCATAGTGTTTGTTGTATTTGAACTAATGTAACCCTTGTATGATTGCAATAATTTTTCTCCCCTAGATTTTACTGTTTTTTATTCAGGCTAAAACTTGGGAAGAAGGGGCTATCTAGCAAAGGTAATTTGGAAATAGATGTGTCTACGGACTGTTTTGAAGGTTATTTTTCTTTATAGCCCATTTAAGCTTAGTTTGGCATGATACATTTTTCAATTATTTAATTAGTAATTTAAGTAAACTGGTAAATCATTGAGAAGTTCAAATTCATTGTGGAGAGTTGTGCAGTAAGCATGATGTTTGACAATTTTCACACCAAAAATGCTAATCCCACATAAATCAATTGTAATAATTAACAGGTGTTTCTGTATTGACAGAATGCACAGAGTACCTTAGAAAATCTTTGAATTACAACTCTTTTGGCTGAAATGGAAGATTCTATTAAATACTTTCAATAAATTTGGGGGGAGGGAAGTAAAATTGCAGAAAACTCTGCAGAGCACTAAAACTTAAAGAAGGACTGTACCTCTATTCAGAAACTGGATGCTCAATTGCATGAAATATTATTTAAATTCAGAACTGGGGGGGGTGAAATGCATTTACTTTGCTTTAAATTTCTCAATTGCAATGATTTCAACCTTTTTTGGGGGAGGTATATATACCCCTAGTTAATTATCTCCAATTTGTTCAGCATAGTGATTACTTAAAATTCTTTTGATACTAAAACTCCGTGGTGGCTGTGGAAGGGGAAGCACCATCATTAACCTGGCAGTCCTTGCCAGGAATCAGCATAGTTCACTGCTAGTGTATTAGGAATCCTGGATCTCTGAATCACAATAGTAATAAAACAAACAGGAGTCATTTTTTTCTTAATTTATTCTATGTTCAGATATGGAATTTGTGTCTTCCAAGAGGAAATATGACTTTGCTTTGGTGCCAATGGGCAGAAAATTCTACCTGTGCTATAGAGGAGAAGTTTGGAATATACTTCATAGCTGTTTTTTATGCCTTGATTTCAAGGTGGAAAGAAATTCATCATGACTCTCTAATAAATATCAATCTTTTGAACCAGTCGGTGTATGAGAGTTTGAAATTGTATGGACCCCAGAGAAATCATGTTCTTAAAGCTAATCCAGGAAAAAAACACGGGGACTTCCGGGAAGATGGCGGACTAGTAAGACACGGGAATCTCTTCTCCAGAAAAATAGCTAGAGGACAAGCTGAAACAGCCCCGAAAAAGATCTTCTAGGGTTTAGGACAGCAGGTGAAGGCTGCACACCACCCAGAGGAGAGAGGGACAGAAGAGGGAAATCGCGACGACAGAACCGTGAGTTGCAAGTAGCAGCTTCTGCTGCTGCTGGCACCCTCCCCCACACTCTTCAGAATTCTCGGGCCCCTGGGCCTGCGACGACAGACAAAAGGGGGCTTCAGGGATCTGCCACTCCCAGAAAGGGGAGAGAGAGGGACACAGCCTTAGGCTGACTCAGGTTCTGACCTGAAATTTGGGCTGCGGAGACCCAGGGACCCTTACACATGGCAGTTTGCCCTGGGAGCCTGGAAAGGACTAGAGAAATCCGATCCTCGCAACCTCCCTCTCTTCTAGCCTGGACTAATTGTTGAGGACTCCACAGGAGAGGGGAGAGAGAGCCTGGGGCTGACCCTGCTTTGGACTCCCAGGTTTGGTCTGCCCTGTCCCGAGAGCCCTTCCAGGCCGGGTGGGGCTGCGCCATTGTTTGCCTTGGAGCCTACAAGGGGCTAAAGATATACAAACCTCCCAACCTCCTCCTCTACTAACAGGGACTGATTGTTGAGGATTCAGAAGGGAGTGGAAATATTTCCTAGCTGGGAAAAGGGGGGCGCTACGAGAGAAGTCTGGAGAACTGTCTCAGAAAGTTTGAATCACAGGGCTCCTAGCCCCCAGACAGGAAGCTCCATCACATTGATCTGGCCTGTGTCACAACAAATACGCTCCGACCAGGCATTGAATTGAGAGCTGCCAACATGCGCCATCTCCTGGCAGACCAAGGAAGTACACATAAGAAAATTAATAAGTAAGAGAGGCTTTTCCTGGCCTCTATGGCCTCCCTGCCCAAGGCCCTAGGAAACGACTCTACAACCAACTACTGGGTCCAGTGCCCAGTTCTGAGCAACCAGCAGAACAATCCTAACAATCAAGGTTGAGCCAAAAATCAAAGAGCGGTGGTAACTGACAGCCGCCTGCCACTAAAACCCCATAAAAGAGAAAGAGATAGAGCATCTAAGTAAAATACAAACTAACCAATGCCTAAGTACAGCAAAAAATTACGAGCCATGCTAAGAAAATAGAAGACATGGCCCAAGAAAAGGAATACAGCAAAGTCCCAGAAGAGAAGCAGAATTTGAGAGAACTAATCAGTGTGACGAGCACAAATTTCCAAAATCAAATTAATGAGATGAAAGACAATATAGTTAAAGAGATAAATGATATCAAGAAGTCATTGAGTGAACGCAAAGAAGAATTGAAATCCTGAACAGAAAAGTAACGGAGTTCATGGGAATGAAAGACAAAATGGGTGAAGTCAAAAATACATTTGAGGCATACAACAGCAGACTCAAAATGATAGAAGAAAGAATAAGTGATACTGAAAACAGAGTAGCTAAAATTGAAGAGAGAAAAGAACAGAGAGAGAAAAGAATGGAAAAAAATTGAGCAGGGGCTAAGAGAGTTGAATGACAACACAAAACGCAAGAACATACGTGTCTTGGGAGTTCCAGAAGGGGAAGAGAAAGGAAAAGGGGCAGAAAGAGTATTTGAGGAAATAATAGCTGAAAATTTCCCAACTCTCACAAAAGAAATGAATTTACATGTCCAAGAAGCACACCGTACCCCAATGAGAATAAATCCAAATAGACCTATGCCAAGACACATATTATTCAGAATGTCAAAGGTAAAAGATAAAGAGAAAATTCTCAGAGCAGCAAGAGAGAAGCAAACAATCACGTACAAAGGACGTCCAGTAAGACTTTGTGCAGATTTCTCTTCAGAAACCATGGAGGCGAGAAGACAGGGGTGAGATACAATTAGGGAACTGAAAAAGAAAAACTGCCAGTCAAGAATTCTTTACCCAGCAAAACTGTCCTTCAAATATGAAGGTGAATATAAAGTACTCACAAACAAACAGAAACTAAGAGAGTTTGCAAAAAAGAATCCACCTTTGCAGGAAATATTAAAGGAAGCCTTAGAACCTGAAAGAAAAAGACAGGAGAGAGAGGCTTGGAGGAGAGTATAGAAGAAAGAAAAGCAGAAAGGATAACCAAAAGAGTAAAAAAAAAAGACAAAAATAAGATGATATATGAAAACCAAAGAATAAAATGGAGGAAATGAATAGTGCATTTTCAGTAATATCATTGAATGTGAATGGATTAAATTCCCCAATCAAAAGATACAGGCTGACAGAATGGATAAAAAAACATGAGCCATCCATATGCTAATTACAAGAAACTCACCTCAGACCCAAGGATACAAACCAGCTGAAAGTAAAAGGTTGGAAAAAGATACTCCACGTGAATAGTAAACAGAAAAGAGCAGGGGTAGTTATACTAATATCAGACAAAACAGACTTCAAATGCAAAAAAGTGATAAGAGATGTGGAAGGCCATTATATATTAATAAAAGGGACGATATTCCAGGAAGATATAACAGTCATAAATATCTATGCACCTAACCAGGGTGTCCCAAAATATATGAGACAATCTCTGGCAAAACTGAAGGGAGAAATAGACATTTCTACAATAATCGTTGGAGACTTCAACACCCCTCTCACATCATTAGATAGAACAACTAGACAGAAGATCAACAAGGAAACAGAGAACTTGAACAATATAATAAACAAGTTAGACCTAACAGACATATAAAGAACACTGCATCCAAACTCAGCGGGTTATGCATTTTTCTCAAGTGCCCATGGATCTTTCTCCAGGATAGACCACATGTTAGGTCACAATACAGCTCTCAATAAATATAAAAAGACTGAAATTATACAAAGCACCTTCTCAGATCATAATGGAATGAAACTAGAAATCAACAACAGACAGGAAAAAAGGAAATTTGCAAATGTATGGAGACTGAACAACACACTCCTAAATATTCAGTGGGTCAAAGAAGAAATTGCAAGTGAAATCAGTAAATATATTGAGACAAATGAAAAGGAGAACACAACGTATCAAAACTTATGGGATACAGCAAAGTCAGACTTGAGAGGGAAATTCATAGCCCTAAATGCCTATATTAATAAATAAGAAAGAGCTAAACTCAAAGATTTAACTGAACAACTTGAGAAACTAGAAAAAGAAAAGCAAACCAATCCCAAAGCAAAAAGAAGGAAAGAAATAATAAAGATTAGAGCGGAAATAAATGAAAATGAGAACAAAAAAGCAATAGAGAAAATCAACAAAACCAAAAGCTGGTTCTTTGAGAAGATCAATAAAATTGACAAACCCCTCGCTAGACTGACAAAGAAAAAAAGAGAGAAGATGCAAATAAATACAATCAGAAATGAAAGGGGGGAAATTACAAATGACCTCACAGAAATAAAAAGAATCATAAGAGGATATTATGAGAAACTATATGCCAACAAACTACACAACCTGGATGAAATGGACAAATTTCTAGAAACTCATAACCAACCTACACTGACACAACAAGAAATACAAGAACTTAACAAACCGATCACAATTAAGGAGATTGAATCCGTCATAAAAAATCTCCCAGCAAAGAAAAGTCCAGGACCAGATGACTTCACAGGTGAATTCTACCAAGCATTTCTAAAAGAATTAACACCAATCCTGTTTAAACTCTTCCAAAAAATCGAAGAGGAGGGAAAATTACCCAACACATTTTATGAAGCCTACATCAACCTAATACCAAAGCCAGATAAAGATTCCACAAGAAAAGAAAATTACAGACCAATCTCTCTCATGAACATAGATGCAAAAATTCTCAACAAAATACTTGCAAATCGAATCCAACCGCATATCAAAAGACTTATACATCACGACCAAGTGGGATTTATTCCTGGCATGCAAGGCTGGTTCAACATAAGAAAATCAATCAATGTAATACACCACATTAACAAATTGAAGGAAAAAAACCACATGATCATCTCAATAGATGCAGAAAAGGCATTCGACAAAATCCAACATCCTTTTTTGATAAAAATACTTCAAAAGATAGGAATAAAAGGAAAATTCCTTAATATGATAAAAGGCATATATGAAAAACCCACAGCCAACATCATACTCAATGGGGAAAGGTTGAAAGCTTTCCCCCTAAGATCAGGAACAAGACAAGGATGCCCACTGTCACCATTGTTATTCAACATTGTACTAGAAGTTCTAGCTAGGGCAATTAGACAAGACAAAAAAATTAAAGGCGTCCAAAGAGGAAAAGAGGAAGTAAAACTCTCACTGTTTGCGGATGACATGATCCTGTATTTAGAAAATCCTGAAGTATCCACAACAAAGCTACTTAAACTAATAAATGAGCTCAGCAAAGTGGCAGGATACAAGATCAACACGCAAAAATCAGTAATGTTTTTGTACACTAGTACTGAACAATCTGAGGAGGAAATCAGGAGGAAAATTCCATTTTCAATAGCAACAAAAAGACTCAAATACCTAGGAGTTAATTTAACCAAAGAAGTACAGGACCTGTATGCAGAAACCTACAAAACAATGCTAAAATAAATTTTAAAAGACCTAAACAAATGGAAAGACATTCCGTGTTCATTGATTGGAAGAATAAATATTGTGAAGATGTCAATCTTGCCCAAACTGATTTATAGATTCAATGCAGTACCAATCAAAATCCCAACAGCTTACTTTACAAAATTAGAGAAGGTAATTACCAAATCCATCTGGAAGGGTAAGTGCACCCGAATAGCCAAAAGTATTCTAAAAAAGAAGAGCAATGTGGGAGGAATTTCACTGCCTGACCTTGAAACTCATTACAAAGCTACAGTGGTCAAAACAGCATGGTACTGGCATAAAGATAGACACATCGATCAGTGGAATAGAATTGAGAATCCAGAAATATACCCTCACCTATACAGTCAACTGGTTTTTGACAAACCTACCAAGCCCACGCTAATGGGAAAAACAGTCTCTTCAACAAATGGTGTTGGGAGACCTGGATATCTATAACCAAAAGAATGAAAAAGGACCCCTATACAAGAATCAAGTCAAAATGGATCAAAGATCTAAATATAAAAGCCAAGACCATAAAATTACTAGAAGAAAATGCAGGGAAACATCTTCAAGACCTTGTAGTAGGTGGTGGTTTCTTGGACCTTACACCCAAAGCACGTGCAACAAAAGAAAAATTAGATAAATGGGACTTCCTCAAAATTAAACACTTTTGCACCTCACAGGACTTTCTCAGAAGGGTGAAAAGGCAGCCAACTCAATGGGAAAAAATATTTGGAAATTACATATCTGATAAGTATTTAATATCCAGGATATATAAAGGGATGTTACAACTCAACAACAAAAATACAAATGACCCAATTAAAAAATGGGCGAAAGACTTGAATAGACATTTCTCCGAAGAAGAAATACAAATGGCAAAAAAACACATGAAGAAATGCTCAACATCACTCATGATTAGGGAAATGCAAATCAAAACTACAATGAGATATCATTTCACACCTATCAGAATGGCCACTATTAAAAAGACAGAGAGGGAAGCGGCTGTGGCTCAGTCAGTAGGGCTCCCGTTTGCCATGTGGGGGACCCCGGGTTCGGTTCCCGGGGCCTCCTGGTGGGGGCGGGCCCGCCCGCACGGCGTGGTTGGCTGACCCGGCGAGCGCGGGCAGCGGGGGGGGGGGGGGGATAAATGAATAAATAAATAAAATCTTTAAAAAAAAAAGACAGAGAACTACAAGTGTTGGAGAGGATGTGGAGAGATAGGAACACTTCTTCACTGTTGGTGGGAATGCAGGATGGTACAACCACTGTGGACTGTTTGGCAGTTCCTAAAGAAGTTGAATATAGACTTGCCACGTGACCCTGCAATACCACTACTGGGTATATACCCAGAAGAACTGAGAGCAGTGACACGAACAGACATCTGCACACCGATGTTCATAGCCACATTATTCACCATTGCCAAAAGCTGGAAACAACCCAGGTGTCCATCAACAGGTGAATGGATACACAAACTGTGGTCTATTCACACGATGGAATATTATGCAGCTGTAAGAAGAAATGAAGTCATAAAGCATATGGCAGCATGGATGAACCTGGAGGACATTATGTTGAGTGAAGCAAGCCAGACACAAAAGGACAAATACTGTTTGATTGTGTTACTATGAACCAAATATATTGTGTAATATATTGTTTGATTCAAAAAAAAATTATATGTATACATTACATTTAACTGAGAAATGTATATATTTATTTAAAAAAAAAAAAAAAAGTAACAAGAAGATGGTCTAGTCTTAAAAGGTTTCCAAAATCCCGTTCCTGTTTAAATGTGGGGAATTTGGGCAAATGGAAGCGCTTTTGAAAGCAGTTACAAAACGGCAACAAAACTTGGTGCTTTTTCTCTTCTCACCGCAGAGTTTTCTTATGCCAAAACTGCCTCTTGGAAAACAACTATAAAGCAATTGTGACAACAATTTGGAAACTTTGGCATATACTGCTTTAAATATGATTCACAAAGACAAATAAGAATTAGAATGTTTAAATTTATTTGCGTTCAATTTTCCTGTGTAGAGGTCAACCAGATATGAAGTACAAAATTGTCAGGCAGAGCTGGGTGTTTAGGTACAAAATTAATTTACCAGGGATGTGATAGACCTTTCCAAGGCTCCACTGAGTTGATTGTAACTATATTTAGAACTACACAGAGAGGAAAAAGGGATTCCCAGAATTCAATGCCCAAGGATATCAAAACATGCAAACCTCCCTTGGGATTAAGATGGTAGCATCAGCTAAATGCTCCAAATATCACTGATAACTTTCAGAACAGGTCAATTACAAAAAAACACATCTTAAACTGCTTTTGAAAAGGGCAAATTCTGTCCATTCAGCCTCAAGGCATTGAGGCACCGTTTTTAGAAGAAAACCTGTGTAAACAATGAATCGCTGGTGTGTGTTAAAATATAGAAGTAGGCACTTGCTTCTAAGTTTCCATTTATTATCCTTTCTATCAATTAAAATATCTTGAAAGTTAGTCCTAGCATTTTACTCATTATAACTTAGAAAGCTATAAAGGATCAACCGATACAGAACAGTTTTAGAACCTCAGGCAGGGGAGTGGATGTGGCTCAAGTAATTGAGTGCCTACCTCCCCCATGGGATGTCCCGGGTTCGGTTCCTGGTGCCTCTTAAAGAAGACAAGCAGATGCTGCAACCAGCAAGATGCCACAACAAGCAGACGTCGCAACGAGCAGACGCTGCAACTATCAGGGAGCGCAGGTGGCTTAAGGGGTTGGGCACTTGCCTCCCACATGGGAGGTCCCGGGTTCGGTTCCTGGTGCCTCCTAGAGAAGACAAGTAGACAATGAGCAGACAGACGAGGGAGCCATCTGGTGGTGTGTGTGTGGGGGGATAAAAGTAAAATAAAATAAAATAATGATAAAATTATATTTAAAAAAACCAAAAGCCTCAGGCAATGGGCTCCTGCAGGCCAAAGAGAGACGGACCTCCTTTAGAGCTGGGGGGCCGGGGGTGGAGCACAACCCCAAGATGGGTCTTACCTGAGCCCTGCCCTGTATTCCAGACTAGGTGGGGCCTGGAGAAGTGCTGGGGTTGGTGGTCAAGACCCCTGCCACCCCGCTCCAGTCCCCACCTTTCCTTCCAGCGGGGGAAGCCTGGTCTGCCCCTTGGTGGCGAGGGGCCTCCCTGGCCTCCCTCCCCCTTTGCTGGCTGGACTGTGCAGGATGCAGTAGCAGCTACCAAAGGATTCTTGAAGGACAGGGGCTCCCAGGGAACAGGAGCTCCTGCCCTCACCGCCTTCTGTGCCAGCCCACCCACTCCCACCCCACACTGTCACAGGGCTGCGGACTTCCCAGGGACAGAAGCTTGGCTGCCTGGACTTGAGAAACCTGAGGCCCCGAGATGGAGGGGGTCCCGGCATAGGGCAGGGGAGGGGCAGGAGGTGGCCTGGACTTGCCTCCTGCCCTGCAGCTCCCTGACCCAGGGCCATGGGCAGCAGGACCCCTCTGCTGCCCCGCAGCACCCCACTGGCCCTTCTGCCTCATCCTCACCGCCAGGACCCCGCCTCTCGAGTACCTCCCTGTCCTCTGCTCGCCGGGCCCAGCTGAGGGTCCCTGGCTGATTGGCTGCCTGGTTTATGGTCCCCCCCGTCCTAAGGCCTGCCCCGTCCCTGGCACGGCCTGGGATGAGCCATCCCTGGACAGGTGAGCAGGGCCTGGGCCGTCCTCCCTCACCCCTCCCCGCACAGGTGGCTTGCTGCCCCCTCCCCTTACATAGGCAGAGGCAGAAGCTTCCCCTGGGGACCTGGCACCCCACCGTGCGAGCCTCCTCTCCGCAGGTCTGGGCATGCTGGGAGGGGGTCTCAGCAGGACGAGTGGGGCCACCCCAGGGCCAGGTCCACGGGGTGCCCACCCCACCCCCGCCTGTGAAGGGGAGTGCGCTGCACAGCTTCCTGGTCCCCCTCCCCACGGCTCCCAACCTAGGACCTGGGGCTCTCCGGGAGGCAGCCAGGGCGGATGCCCCTGCCTCAGCCTTGGGGTTGGCGGGAGAATCCCGGGGGGGTGGGGGTGGACGGGAAGTGTGACTCCAGGACTGTCCGCTTCCTGCCTCCTTGCTGCCCCCTGGGAGTGGGGGTTTCTATTGTTTATTACACGGTTATTTATATATATATATTATTATTATATAGTTTATTATGCAAGCCGGGGCACTTCTGAGAGGGGAGGGGGCACCGTTAGCAATTATTCTGGCGGGAGGAGTAAGCCCAGGGCTCCCCACCAGGCCTAAGGCTATCAGCCTGAAGGTGCCACTCTGGAGACTCCTGTCCCCTGAGGGTCTCCTTGTCTGGATTGCATGTGAGACCCTGATGGGGTCAGCCTGGTTCTGTGCCCCGCTCCCCAGGGCTCTCAGCCGCCTCCTGAGCCCACACAGCTGACCCCCTGCACTGAGGGGCCATCTCCAGGGATGCCCCAGGGGCCCCAGGCCCTGTCCTCCCCTCTCACCCCGTGTCCCACCGCAATGGAAGACCAAAGCCCCCAGGCTGAGCCCGCGGCCCCCAGGTGTGTGGCCTCAGGTTCCTCGAATCCAGTCCTGGTCTCTAGGGAGATTCCCTGACAGTGCAGGGGTGGGGGCTGGTACCCAGGGGCCGTGGGGCCAGAAGGCCAGCCCTGGGTCCTGGGCACTCCCGCAGGGCCACTTGTGGTGCCTCGGTCCAGCCCTTCCAGGTGGATGGGGTGGTGGGCCTGAGACCCCCCCAGGTGCTGTCCAAGGCTGGGGGAAGGGGCACTGAGTCAGGGCTGGGGATCCTTTGGGGCAATGGGGACAGTGGACCCTGTGTGCCCAGCTTGTGCCTGGGGGTGCTGGGTCGGAGCGGGTAGGTGGCCCTGGGGGGATGTTGGGCAGCAGGGCCCCCTCCCCAGGGAGCACAGGCAGTAGCTGCAGGCCAGTTTGGGTCACGATCAGTGAGAACAGGGCCAGGCTGGCTGAAGCCTGTCATCCAGGTTCCCTGGTTTGGGGGAAGGACGGCGAGGATGAGGCCCTGGGGTCCCCCGACACCACAGTCCGAGCCTCACCTTGGGAGGGCAGGAGGCGAGCCAGGTGGGCCGGGCCCCCCCAGGTCTCTGGCCCCAGGATGCCCGGGGTCTGGGGAGGGAGGCCCTGAAGGAGGGAGACCTCCCGAGCCTCGTGCTCCTGGCCGGGGAGGGCCTGTGCGGGGTAGAGAGCGTCTCCAGCCCGTGTCCCCCCCTGCTACGAACAGGGCCAGGCAGGGGTCTGGGCCTGAGATGGGGTCGGGGCGCCCGTCCGAGGCCCTCTGGCTGTCTCTGGAAGGGGAGTGACCCCCCTGGGCCCTCCTCCATGGACGCTGCCTACCCCTGCTCCCCTCCCCCGGCACTCCCTCTGCATCCGGAGACCTGCCCCCCCCCCGTCGCCTGGGCAACCCACCCAGTGCAGTGAAAATCCGAGAACTTACTTCCCAATCCTAACGGATGTCCCGGGCCAGGCAAGGCATCTGCTGCTTTCTGGGGGCTGTGCTGGGTTCGAGGTGACGTTGCCAGGTTTGGGGGACCCTGGAGGAGCCTGTGTGCTCTTCAGCTGCAGGGTCCCCAAGAGGCCCAAGGATCGTTTCTGGCTGTAAGGGGCTCAGCTGCTGGAGAGGGCGAACCAAAGCCCCCCTCCAGCAGGCAAACTGACCGGGATTTTGTCCCAGCCTGTCTGGGGAGGGGGAAGCTTCTCGTGGATCTGATGAGGTGGCCTGGGTGCCGGGGGTGCCAGGGCCTCCTCCAGGGGGGGCTGGCATCTCTCTCTGTGGGAAGGACGCCCAGAATCCCTGACCCGCAGCCCTGCAGGGATTGTGAGGTCAGGGGGGCTGGTTAGCACGCCTGTCCCACCCTTGGGACCACTGTCTCCCCAGTCTTTTCTCTCCACCGTGGATGCCCAGGAGCCGTGGCCCATTCGGAAGACGCCTGTTGCCTTTAACAGGTGGGCTCGGAGGGCAGAGACCGGGCCCCATTCCCGAATCGGTGCTGAGGGGGAGGAGGAGCTTGGGCCACTTTCCAGGGAGACACTGGGCACCGCTGGGTCCTGCTGGAAGCTACAGCTGGGCAGGGGGCCAGGCAGGTGGTGAGGTCTGCTGTTCCCCTGGGTGCCCCCCGCGAGTGGAACAGGTTCTGCCTGTAACGATGCTGCCCAAAAGCACTTTCGTGCTCCACCACCCAACAAAACCACAGCAGAGCGGGCTTTTATTACAGCTGTCTCAATAACTGGTAGAGCAGGCGACAAAAAGTCAGCAGGGTCATGGCTCTGCCAATACGGTGAACAAAATCGACCAAATGCGCGTTTACAGAAGCCTACACCCAAGAACTGCAGGATACACAACCTTTTCACGCAAGTAGGAACAATTCAGCGAGTGCAAAAATTGGCCATATACTAGTGTATTTGGAAATCACAAAGAATTTGTTTTCTGACCACAATAAAAGTTGAACTAGAAATAAATGAGAGAGAGAACTACATAATACTCCTGTATTTGGTAATTAAGATATATACTTCTAAATAATTCATAAGTTGAAAAAGAAATCACAAAGGAGATTAGAAAATATTCATAACCAACTTATAATGAAAAAAAGTATACCTCAATTTTTGTGGGAAGCAGCTAAAGCCATATTTAGGGAATGAATTTATAGTTTCAAATCAATTAGATAAGACTCTATCTCAAGAAGTCAGAAAAAGAACAGCAAATTAAATCCAAAGAAAGTAGAAGAAAGCAAATAACAAGCCATTAATCATTGAAAAAGAATAGAGTTGATCAACAAAGTTGAAGATTGGTTCTTTGGAGAAGATGAAAAAGGTTGATAAATTCCTGGTGAGATTAATTTTTAAAAAGAGGCAAGAAGGAACAAATAACCAATATAGGGTATTATACTAAAAAGAGACATCTGCTAGTACAAAGATTATGAAGATATTATAAACACTTTAGGGCAATAAATTTTAAAATTTAGGAAAAAAAAGCTGGAAAAAATTCCTAAAATGTACAAGTTATTAAACTAAAACTAATAGAAATAAAGATCAAATTCGTTCATATCAGTTAAATAAATTGTCTATAAACAAAAACTTCCCACAAGAAAACAAAAGGCTCCAATGACTTCTCTGACAAATTCTGACAAACATTTAAGGAAGAAATAACACCCATTTTGCAAAAACTCTTCCAGAGACTAGGAAAAAGAGGGAACTTGTTTTAGGAGAGCAGGGAAACTTGATGTCATACAGACAAGGGCATCATGAGAGTGGAAAAATACAGGCCAGTCCCACAGCCACAGATGTAAAAATCCTAAACAAAATGAGTTCATCTATATGCAAAAAGGATAGTACATTGTGATCAAGTTGGTTTCATTCCAGAAATGCGAGAGAAATTTAATATTTTAAAAATTATACACAGAGAGCAGACAGCAAGCACAAAACAGTTAAGGGGAAGGGGGAGAAACAAATAAAACATAATAAAATCTTAAAAAAAAAAAAAAAAAACAGCATGGTAACTGCGCAAGGACAGACTTATAGACCAACGGAATCACATCAAGAGTTCAGTAATAGACTCTCACATCTATGGCCAATTGATTGTTACAAGGATGCCATGTCCACTCAGTTGGGAAAGAATAGCCTCTTTGACAAATGGTGCTGTGAAAACCAGATATCTATATGCAAAAGAATGAAGGTGGGGGAAACGGATGTGGCTCAAGCGATTGGGCTCCCGTCTACCATATAGGAGGTCCTGGGTTCGATTCCTGGGGCCTCCTGGTGAAAGGTAAGCTGGCTCGCATAGCAAGCTGGCCTACATGGAATGCTGGCCCACGCGGAGAGCTGGTGCAGCAGGATGACGCAACAAAGAGACACAGAGGAGAGACAATTAGAGACACAACAGACTAGGGAGCTGAGGTGACACAAGAGATTGAGCACCTCTCTACCACTCTGGAAGGTCCCAGGATGACTGGTGAAGGCAAGCCGGCCCACACGGTGCGGTGAGCTGACGCAGCAGGACGACCCAGCAAGGGGAGACAAGCAGACACAGAAAAACGCACAGCAAATGGACACAGTGAGCACAAGCAGCAAGGGGGGGATGAATGAATAAATAAATAAAATCTTTTAAAATATATATATATATTTGAGGAAATAATGACTGAAAACTTCCCAACCCTTATGAAAGACATAAATACCAATATTGAAGAAGGACAACGCACCCCAAACAGAATATATCTGAATAGGCCTACCCCAAAACACCTATTATTCAGAATGATAAATATCAGAGATAAAGAGGATTCTGAAAGCAGCAAGAGAAAGACAAAGCATCACATACAAGGGAACCTCAATAAGATGAAGTTCTGACCTCTCATCAGAAACCACTGAGGCTAGAAGAAAGTGGTATGATATATTTAAGGTACTGAAAGAGAAAAAATGGCAGCCAAGAATTCTGTATCCAGCAAAACTGTCCTTCAACAATGAAGGTAGTTTAAAGTCTTCACAGACAAACAAAAACAGAGAGACCAGAATTACAAGAGATACTACAGGGAGTGCTGCAGCCTGAAAGGAAAAAACAAAGGCAAGAGACTTGGAAAAGAATGTAGAAATGAAGATTATTAGAAAGGGCAAATTAAAGTGTAAAAAGACAGACAATAGTAGGATATGACAATGGAAAGCCTAAGGACAAAATGGATGAAGTAAGTAATGCCTTTACAGTAATAATATTGAATGTTAATGATTTGAACTCTCCAATTAAAAGACATAGACTTACAAAATGGATAAAAAAAATATGAGCCACCTATATGCTGTCTACAAGAGACTCACCTCAGACATAAGGACACAACCAGGTCGAAAGTGAAAGGTTGGAAAAAGATATTCCATGCAAATAGTAGCAAAAAAAAAAAAAAATCTGGAGTAGTGATACTAATACTGGACAAAATAGATTTTAAATGCAAAACTGTTATAAGGAATGGAAAAGGTTCATTATATATTAATAAATGGGAAATTTACCAAGAAGACATAACAATAATAAATATTTATGCACCTAACCTGGGTGCCACAAGGTACATGAGGCCCACACTGGCAAAGCTGAAGGGAAAATAGATGTCTCTATAATAATAATTTGAGACTTTAATACACACTCTCAGTATTGGATAGAATGTCTGGACAGAGGATAAATAAAGCAACAGAGAGCTTGACTAATACGATAAATGAACTAGACCTAACATTTATAGAGCATTACACCCCAAAACAGCAGGACATACATTCTTTTCAAGTGCTCATGGATTCTTCTCCAAGATAGACCATATGTTGGGTCACAAGACAGATCTCAATAAATTTAAAAAGATTGAAATGATACAAAACATCTTCTCTGATCATAGCGGAATGACTGGAAATCAATAATGGGCAGAAAAAGGGAAAAATTATAAATATAAGAAGATTACACAGCACACTCTTAAATAATCAGTTGGTCAAAGAAGAAATTGCAAGAGCATTCAGTAAATATGTAGAGACAAATGAAAATGAGAACACAAAATTTCAAAACCTATAGACGGGCACGCCCCACAGCCCGGCATGGAGGAGCGCGGTGATTCCGAGCCGATCCTGGGCTGCAGTGGCATGAGCCGGGGCGGCATACCAGGCAGTGGTGGCGCCCACTCGTGGGCCCCCGAGGACGCCTGGATGGGGACCCACCCAAAGTATTTAGAGATGATGGAATTAGATATAGGAGATGCCACCCAGGTTTATATAGCATTCTTGGTTTACCTGGACCTCATGGAGAGTAAAAGTTGGCATGAAGTAAACGGTGTGGGATTACCAGAACTGCAGCTCATCTGCCTTGTTGGTACTGAGATAGAAGGAGAAGGATTACAGACTGTGGTGCCTGCGCCTATTAGTGCATCCCTCAGCCATAACAGCATAAGGGAGATCTTGAAGGCATCCCAAAAATTGCAAGGTGACCCAGACTTGCTGATGTCTTTTACTTTGGCCATAGTAGAGTCGGATTCCACAATAGTTTATTATAAACTTACTGATGGATTTATGCTGCCAGACCCTCAGAATATTTCACTTAAAAGATGACAGCTATACTTCCCAAAGCTTATTTTATTCATACAAGATTGGATTTGAGACCGATCAGCCTGCTTCATCTTTTATCTCAGAGATAGTCGGGGTTGACTTCGCTGGTCCATTCCATAGGTTTTCTTTCTGAAGAATAAGAATTTCCTAGATAGAAAAATGTGTGGTGTTTTTTTTTTTGTTGTTGTTGTTAAAAATATAGGGTAGTTACTCTAGAACTTTCTTATATGGATACAGTGTAATTCCAGTTGTATACAGGTTTATGCCAAGGATATGTTCAGAGGGTTGGAATGAGTCTTTCTCCTGTCATCCCACACTCATAGCTGCCTCTTTGTTCACTGCTGCCACAGCTGGCTCATTGATGAGACTGCCACCTCTTTCCGCTACTCAACTCTCCGTATGCCTCTTGGTCCCTACTCAACTCTCCATATGCCTCTTAGCTTGGAATAGTATTTCACATATACTTGAATACCTTGAGAGCTTACTTCTGTCTGCTTTTTCATCCCTCACTTTAAATATAAACCAAATATAAACTTACATGTTAACAGGGACAAGAGAAGTGCTACCTGCAAGAGTACTGGACCTTCCTTTCCATTCTTACGGCCACCGACAACTCTCATTACATCATACCTAGAATATTACAAGAGAGATAGTATGGGACAGTATCAGCCTTAAAAATGTCTTTATTAACTAAACCCAGTAATTCCACTTTTGTTACTCGCTCCCAATTAAGTTGTCCAAACTGTGAAATATTATGTGCACAAAGATGTTTCAAGTAGCATTAGCCCAATTCTAAACTACTTTAATATTTAGGGCAGGGGTCAGCAAAATTTTTCTGTAAAGGGCCAGATAGTAAATATTTTAGGCTTTGCAGGCCACACAGTCTTGTCACAACTATTCAACTATGCATTTGTAGCACAAAAGCAGCCATAGACAATGTGTAAACAATGGACATGGCTATGCTCCAATGAACTTGATTAACAAACGTGGGGTCACAGTGTGTCACCCCTGCTCCAGGGCAAGGGTTGTCCAATCTGTTCTTTATAGATGAGATAGTAAATATTTTAGGCTTTGTGAGCCATATACGATCTGTTACATATTCTACTTTTTTTTCTTACAACCCTTTAAAAAATGTAAAAATTATTTTTAGCTTGTGGACTGTACAAAAATAGACCCTGGGCCCAATTTAATTCATGGGCCATAATTTGAAAACCCTTGCTCTACGGGGATAGTTAATAAACAAATATACGTATACCCCAAATTAGTAATGAATATTATGAAAAACATGAGAAAATGTTATATTAAATAAAAAAGCAATATATAAAGAAGTATATGAATGGGTATGATTATGGCTGCAAATAACACACCAGCATATAAAAAAAATGATGAAGTAAAATTAACTATGGTTTTAGTGGAATAGCAGGGCAGAAAATGGATGACTGTCTTTTTGTAATATTTCAGTTTTTATTTGGTCTGTTTAGTTTTATAATAAAAATGTTTTAAACTTAAAAACAAAAACAAACAAACAAACAAAAAAACCCTATAGAACACTGCAAAGGCAGTGCTGAGAGGGAAATTTTTAGCCCTCAATACTTACATTTTAAAAAAAGAAGAAAGAGCTGGAATTGAAGATCTAACTGCACACCTGGAGGAACTAGAAAAAGAACAACAAACTAATCTTAAGCCAAGCTGAAGGAAAGAAATAGTAAATATCAGAGCAGAAATAAATGAAATTGAAAACAAAACAAAACGAAAAACAATATAGAAAGAGAGACAACCAGCAAGATGGTGGCAGAAAAAGGCGCTCCTAGAATCAGCTCCTGCTACAGGGCAGTTAGTAATCACCCAGAGCTAATTAAAGGACTTGTTTGGGGGCTCCAGGAGACCTGAAGTGCATCCTGCAGCATCCTTGAAAGAATGGAAGGAGGACACTGCCCATCTGCAGAGAAGATTCGTAAGTAGAGCACCACACGCCATGGAGGCTGATGCCCATCCTCCACTGGCAGCACAAGCCTCCTCGGGAACTGTTCCGCGGCTGGAATTGGAAGCTCCACTTCCCAAAATGGGGGAGGAAGAGATGGTTGGGCACCAACTTCAACTACTGATTAGTAAATTCAACTAGCTAAAGTATGACCTAAGAACAGCTAAAGTTTGAGCCTGTCCAAGTCAAGAAGAGGCTGGTAGCCACCATTTTAAATCAGCTCCTGACATGAGGGGAAGCGGGGCTGACTGAAAATCACAGTGCTGGCAGGGACCAGCTTCTTTACATCTGGATCAGATTGCTGCTCTAGCCTAAGCCCCAGGCCCACCTTGGGCAGGGAGGAAGCTGGGGGGAGCTGCGCCTGCCTCTCCGGGAAACTATCAGCTACACCACAGAGGCTGATGATCATCCTACTTTGGCAGTGCAAGCCACCCCAGGAGCTATTCTGTGACAGAAATTGGAAGCTCCCTTTCCCAAAAATGGGGAAGGAATGTCAGCTACTGATTAGTCAGTTTGGCTGGCTAAAATATAACCCTAAGAACAGGTGAACTTTGAACCTGTCCAAGTCAGAAGAAGGCCAGTAGCTGCCATTTTGACTCCACACCCAGCATGAGAGGAAGCTGGGCTGACTGAAAGTCACAGTGATAGTAGAGACCGGTTTCTTTCACCCAGATTGGCCTGCAGCCTTAGCCTAGGCTTCAGCCCCACCTCAAGCAGGGAGGAAGCTGACCAGCCCTGCACTAGCCAATCCAGGTAACTGCAGGTACATTCGGCTGGCATAGAGTGAGTAATCAGAAGTCTACCTTAGCAACTACAGTCATCTAGGTCCTGCACTGCATAAATTGCTGCCCACACCTGCAGCTCCATCCCTGCCCCAGGCAGGAGAGAAAGGGGCATAAAGCTTTGTCAATCTCTCTGGGCAACAACAGTCTAGACCTGCACTACTTGGATTATTCCACACAGCTGTGGCTCTGTCCCTACCCCTGCCAAAGAGAAAGTTGGGAGAAGCGTCATTGGTGCCTGGAGCACTGAGGGCAGCTTAAGTCTCCACAGCTTATAGCACCAGCTACATCCTGGGCTCCTACAACATAACCAGCAAGAGAGAAAGGGCAGAAAGCCCTAAACTAAATAGAAAAACTGCACCCAGAATAAGTACTCTAGTAAGCCAGATGCCAAGACACCAACAAAAAATTACAATACACACCAAGAAATAGGAAGATATGGCCTAGTTAAAGGAACAAGATAAGCCTTCAGATGACATAAAGGAGTTGAGACAACTAATCATAGATGTTCAAACAAATCTCCTTAATATATTCAATGAGATGGCTAAAGAGATTAAAGATATTAAGAAGACATTGGATGAGCACAAAGAAGAAATTGAAAGCATACATAGAAAAATAGCAGATCTTATGGGAATGAAAGCTGCAATAAATGAAATAAAAAATACACTGGACTGGAGCCAGAGGCCACCTGGAGACGGTGTGCTATGGAGTGAGGGCCCCAGCCCGGGATGCACTGCCGTGGGGACTGTGGCCGGTCATCCCCTCAGTAGAGCCCCGCGCTGAGCAGCTGGCGCCCGTTGGGGCCTGGGCTGCACCCGAGGGGTGGGCTCTTGCCCTCCCTGGCTTCCGCAGCCACTGCTGCCTTCCCGGTCGGGCCACGCAGCCCAGAAGACACAACCAGAGTTGCATGGCCATACCCGTGCCTGCCGCTGAGACTGCGGAGCTATGCAGCCACTGGAGCCGGGGGTATACCACACTGCTTTGGGGCATAGCTCTATTGGATTTACTGTACAATCCTAATTAACATTGACTTCCAGCTATGGAATCAGAGGCACTGGGAACTGAACCTGGAACCTCTCATGTGGGAAGGAGGCGCTCAACCGCTTGAGCCACATCCTCTCCCTGAGAGTTTTTAACATGAATGGGAGTAGAATTTTGTCATATGATATTCTTTTTCATCTATCAAAGTGATGCTTTTGAAAGAAAGTAGTGGAGAAAAATCATTGAAACCAAAAGTTGGATATTTGAAAAGATCAATAAAATTCATGAGAAAAAAAAGAGAAGACAATTTTTTAAGTGAGGCATGTGACAGGATGTACTCTGTTTTTACAGTCATTAAAAGAATAAATAAATAAATTTTACAACTTAGATAAAATGGATAAATTCCTTGAAAGGCACAAACTACCTAAGCTCACTCAGTAAGAAATATATAATCTGAATAGTCTACTAGAGATATGAGTTCTAAAATCCTTCCCATAAAGAAAACTCTATGGGTGATTTCTACCAAACATTTAAAGAAAAAAAGCACAATGTCATGTACACCCAAGCTCTTCCATAGCAGAGGAGGGATGTTTTCCATGCCATCCCATGAGGCCAAGGTCAGAGAGAGGTGTTATGAAACTGGAAAAGTACAGGTCGGCATCGCTTCATGGACGTGGGTGTAGAGATCCTTAACAAGTCATCGCAAATCAAATGCAGCAGTATAAAAGGATAATAGAATGTGAGCAGGTGGGGTTTGTCTCAGAAATTTCAATTTGGTTTAACATTCAGAAACCATCCAGTCCTTCTAGTTGACCTTATGGTGGCGAGGAACGCACAGGGCTCCTTTCCCCGCAGTCTTTGAACAACTTGCAACAGGTGGCAGAGCCATCTTCCTCAGACATCTGGAAAACAGTTACCCTGACTCAAGGAAACACGGCTTCACAACAATGGGAGAAGCTGGCCATGCCCTTTCCAAACTCCCCGCCCAGAGCCATGTGGTGCACACTCGCCGGGGACCCAGGCACCACCTAGATGGAGCAGAACCTCCCGTCTGTGCCAGCCTGTCTAGGGGCCCCTGAGGACACTTGCCCTGCAGGCAGAAGCAGTGTCCTGGGCCAAGGACTCCAAGTCCTACAACAGCAGTATGCCAAACGGCCACATTCAGCCAGGAGGGGACTCGGGGCACCGGGGTTCCTACAGCCTGAGCAAGACCAGGACAAGACAGAGAGTGCCCTGCACTTCACATTGGCCTCAGGCTGCGCCTTTTGGCCAGGAGAGCTGAATGCTAAGGGGAGCACCGGCCACAGCCGAGCCAGTTTGCAGAGCTTGTGAAAGGTGGGGTTTCTTGTTTGTTTGTTTTTTTAAAGCTCTGGCACTCAAGGAAATCTTTCATAACACTAGCTGGATACAAACTTAAGGAATAGAGAACTTAGGGACTTAATCCTGGAGTTAACACTTTAAAATATTATAATGTAATATTATAATATTTTAATATAATATTTTAGCATGTGACAAGGTTACAAGACAAAGAAACAGAAAATGATGGCCCATGTAAAGGTACAAGATGAAAATCCAGAAACCATCAACAAAGAATAGCAGACAAAGACTTTTAAAAGTGATTTTCAGTCAAGGAGATAAAGGAAAACAGAGAAAGAACTAGAGGATATCAGGAAAGCAATGAATGGGCACTATGAGAATCTCAGTAAAGACAAAGAAGTTATAAAAAGGAACCAAACAGAAATGCTGGAGTTGAAGACCACCGTAACTGAAATGAAAAGTTCCCTAGAGGGTTTCAACAGCAGATTGGAGTTGGCAGAAGAAAGAATCAGTGAACTCAAGACAAAACTGATTCAGGCTGAGGAGCAGAAAGAAAAAAGAACTAACAGAGCCTGAGAAACCTGTGGGATACCACCAAGCATTGTGATCCCTACATTGTGGGAGTGCCAGAGGGAGAAAGGAGAAAGGAGCAGAAGGAGTATTCAAAGAAATAATGGATATGCACATTCAAGAATTCCAGCAAGCCTCGAATAGGATAAACCCAGAGAGAGCCATGCCTGGACGCATAGTAGTCAAACTGACAAAGGCCAAGATCAAGGAAAGGGTGCTGGAAAACTGCAAGAGAAAAGCAACATTATGTACAAGGGAGTCCTCCTAAGATTAAGTGCCAATTCCTCATCAGAAACCATGGAGGCAAGAAGGCAGTGGGATGAAATATTTAAAGTGTTGAAAGAAAACAGTTTCCAACCAAAAGATTTATATCCAAGTAGCCTCTTTCAAAAATGAGGGAGAGATTTAAGACATTCTCAGATAAACAAAAGCTGAGAGAGCTCGTCACCACTACTGATTAAGGCTAGACCTTAATCAATACGAGTGGATTCCTTTTAAACAGAGTTAATTTGGACTCAGGAGGGGGAGACAGCGGGAGACAGACAGTCCTGTGAATTGCTGGCAAGCCTCCCTGTGGATCCTGTACATTCCTGCCGATACTTGGTGTGTGGAATTCCAGCCTCCTAGACCGTGAGAAGATAAGTTCCTGTTGTTCCAAACTGCAGCTACCCCAGTATCAGACAATTTATTATTGTATTTAATAAACAGTTTAATTTAGCTCTACCAAAAAAAAAAAAAAAAAAAATACACTGGAATCATATAATAGCAGATTTGAGGAGAAGAAAGGATTGGTGAGCTTGAAGAAATGGCCTCTGAAAGTGAACATACAAAGGAACAGATGAAGAAAAGAATGGAAAAACTTGAACAAGGTCTCAGGGAAATAAACAACAGCAAGAGACATGCAAACATATGTGCCCTGGGTGTCCCAGAAGAAGAGAAGGGAAAAGGGCAGAATATTTGAAGAAATAATGGTAGAAAATTTCCCAACCCTACTGAAGGATATAGATATCCATGTCCAAGAAGCACGACGTACTCCCATCCAAAAAAATCTGAATAGACCAATCCGAGACACATACTAATCAGAATGTCAAATGCCAAAGACAAAGAGAGAATTCTGAGAGCAGCAAGAGAAAAGCAATGCATAACATATGAGGGATACCCCATAAGATTAAGTGCTGATTTCTCACCAGAAACCATGGAGGCAAGAAGACAGTGGTATGATATATTTAAGATACTGCAAGAGAAAAACTTCCAGCCAAGGATCTAATATCCAGCAAGACTATCTTTCAAAATTGAGGGTGAGTTTAGAATATTCACAGATAAACAGAAACCGAGAGAGTTTGTAACCAAGAGACCAGCTTTGCAGTCTGAAAAGAAAAGACAGGAGAGAGAGGCCTGGAAGAGAGTCTAGAAATGAAGATTATATCAATAAAAGTAACTAAAAGTGTCAAAAGAGTGGTGAAAATAAAATATGACAGATAAAACCCAAATATTCAGGAATAAACTTAACCAATGGTGTAAAGCACTTGTAGTCAGAAAACTACAACTTATTGTTAAAATAAATAAATAATTTTTAAAAAGACCTAAATAGTTGGAAGAACATGCCATACTCAAGAATTGGATGAATAAATATCACTAAGATGTCAATTCTACTCAAATTGATATAGAGGTTCAATGCAATCCTGATAAAAATTCCACCAGCATTTTTTAAATAAATGGAAAACATGATTATAAAATTTATTTGGAAGGGTAAAGGGCCCTGAATAGCCAGAAACATCTTCAAAAGGAAAAGCGAAGTTGGAGGACTCTCATTTCTGGACTTTAAATCATATTACCAAGCTACAGTAGTAAAAACAGCATGGTACTGGCATAAAGACAGACACATAGACCAATAGAACCCAACTGATGGTTCAGAAACAGACCCTCACATCTATGGTCAAGTGATTTTTGACTAGCCTGTCAAACCGACCCAGCTCAGGCAGAACAGTCCATTCAACAAATGGTGCTGAGAGAACTGGATATCCATAGCAAAAGAAGGAAAGAAGACCCCTATCACACCTTATACAAAAATTAACTCAAAATGAATTAAAAAACTAAATATAAAAGTAAGAACCATAAAGCTTCTAGAAGAAAATGTAGGAAAATGTCTTCAAGACCTGGTGTTAGGTGGTGGATTCTTAAAGGAAATAAGAGGAGGACTACTGAGATAGACTACTGATATTTAATGTATGTAGAAGTTTTAATTAGCTTTACTGTAAAAGTGTGGAAATGTATAGAGTTGATAGTAACACATTGTAGTGAGTAACAGCTGGTTTATAAATGGGAATGTGGCTGAAAATGGTAGTCTAGGGATGTAAATGCCAATTGACAGAAAGCTAGAGAATAATGTAGGGACTGAATAGCACAGTAAACCCAGAGGTGGTTGATAATTGTGGTTGATGGTACAGATGCAAGAGTGTCCTTTGTGAGCTAGAGCAGATGTTCATCAGTATTGCAGGGTGGTGGGAATGTGGAGAGGCATGGGAAAACTGCAACTGGAGTGACTATGGACTGTGGTTAACAGTGATAACGTAATATTCATGCTTCTATGCCAAAGATGTACTGTACTGACTATGGGGGAGTATGGAAAATGTGTGTCAAATGTGCGTTATGGACCTGGTAATCATCAGATGATATTATCATAATCTGTAACAAATGTTCTACTACAGTGTGTTGTGTTGATAGAGGGGTGTTGTTTGGGAATTCTGCACATGTGCATGATTGTTTTGTAAGGTAACAACTTCTGTCATAAAATATATTTAAAAAATAATAATAGGGTAGGTTGGGGGGAAATACACCAAATGTAAGATAAGAACTATAATGAACAGTAAGAGTTTGACAATATTCTTTCATAACTTGTAACAAATGTCTCACGACAATGAAAGATGTTGGTGGAGGGTTGATGTATGGGACCCCTGTATGATGTTATGAATGTCTGCTGAGTAAGTTCACAACTTTTACTATACACTTATTGTTTATGTATGTTCATGTATAAATGATATAAAAATAATAATAATAATAGGGTGGGTTGGGGGAAAATACTTTGGTTAGTAGTAATAATTTGAGGATGCTCTTTAATCATTAGTTAAAAATGTGTCACAACAATGCAAGTATTGGTGGTAGGGTGAGGTATGAGAACCCTGGATGATGTTATGCATGTTTGTTTTGTAAGGTCACAACTATAGTTACACACTTATTGTTTATGTATGTTCATGTGCGAGTGAAATACTTCAATAAATTAAAGCAAAACAAAACAATAGAGAAAATCAACAAAACCAAAAGTTGGTTCTTTGAGAAGATCGACGAAATTGACAAACCCTTTGCTAGACTGACAAAGAACAAAAGAGAGAAGATGCAAATCAATAAAATCAGAAATGAGAGGGGGACATTACCACTGACCCCACAGAAATAAGAGAGATCATAAGAGGACACTATGAACAACTGTGTGCCAAAAAACTAGACCATGTAGACGAGATGGACAAATTCCTAGAAACACACGAACCACCTACACTGACCCTGGAAGAAATAAGACCTCAAGAAACCAATCACAAGTAAAGAGATTAAAACAGTCACCAAAAAAACATCGCAAAGATGAAAAGCCCAGGACAAGGTGAATTCTGCCAATCATTCAAAGATGATCTAATACCAATCTTACACAAGCTCTTCCAAAAAATTGAACAGGAAAGAACGCTACCAAACTTGTTCTATGAAGCCAACACCACCCTAATACCAAAACCAGATAAAGATACTACAAAAAAAATTATGGACCAATATCTCCAATGAATACAGATGCAAAAATCCTCAACAAAATACTTACAAACTGAATCCAAAAGCACATTAAAAGAATTATACACCATGATCAATTGGGTTTTACCTCAGGTATGCAAGGGTGGTTCAACACAAGAAAATCAATTAGTGTAATAAAACACATTAATAAATTAAAGAATAAAAAAATCACCTGATCTTCTTGATTGATGCAGAAAGAAAATATTGCATTCTTTCTTTATAAAAACACTCCAAAAGATAGAAATAAAAGGAAGTTTTCTCAATATGATAAAGTACATATATGAAAAATCTACAGCTAGCATTGTACTCAATGGGAAAAGACTGAAAGCTTTCCCGCTGAGATCAGGAACAAGACAAGGATGCCCACTGTCACCACTGTTATTCATTATTGTGCTAGAAGTTCTAGCTAGAGCAATGAGGCCATAAAAAGAGATAAAAGTCACCCAATTAGGAGAGGAAGAAGTAAAACTTTTGCTGTTTGCCGATGATATGATCCTATATCTAGAAAATCCTGAAAAATCCACAACAAATCTACTAGAATTAATAGATGAGTTCAGCAAAGTGGCAGGATACAAGATTAATACATAAAAATCAATAGTGTTTTTATACACTACTGATAAGCAATCTGAGGAGGAAATCAGAAAAAAAATCCCATTTTTAATAGCGGCTAAAAGAATCAAATATTTAGGAATAAACTTAACCAAGGATATAAAGAACCTGTATTCAGAAAACTACAAAATAGTGCTAAAAGAAACCAAAGAAGACTTAAATAAATGGAAGGACATTCTGTGTTCATGGACTGGAAGACTAAATATCATTAAGATGTCAATTCTACTCAAATTGATTTACAGATTCAATGCAATCCCAATAAAAATCCCAATAACCTTTTTTGTAGAAATGGAAAAGCCAATTATCAAATTTATTTGGAAAGGTGAAGGGCCCTGATTAGACAAAAATGTCTTTAAAAAGAAGAACGAAGCTGGAGGACTCTCACTTACTGACTTTAGTGTTAAAAACAGCATGGTACTGGCATAAAGACAGACAGACGACCAACGGAACTGAATTGAGAACTCAGAAATAGACCCTCACGTCTACACTCAAGTGATTTCTGACAAGGTGGTTAAGCCCTCCCAGCTGGGCCAGGACATTCTATTCAACAAACGGTGCTGGGAGAACAGGAAAGCCATATCCAAAAGAAAGAAGGAGGACCCCTATCTCACATTTTATACAAAAATTAACTTAAAATGGATCAAGGATCTAAATATAAGAGTGACAACCATAAAACTCCCAGAAGAAAATGTAGGAAAACATCTTCAAGATCTTGTGATAGGCAGTAATTTCTTAAACCCTACACCCAAAGTACAAGCAACAAAAGACAAAAATAGATAAATAGGACCTCCTCAAAATTAAACACTCTTGCACCTCAGAGAATTTTGTCAAAAGGGTGAAAAAGCAGCTGACTCAATAGGGAGAAAATATTCGGAAATCACATATCTGATAGGGGTTTAATATCCATGATATATAAAGAGATGTTACAACTCAACAATAAAAAGATAAACTACCTGTTTTAAAAAATGAACAAAAGAGGGGAGCAGATGTGGCTCAAGCAGTTGAGCTCCTGCATCCCACATGGGAGGTCCCGATTTGGCTCCTGGTGCCTCTTAAAGAAGACAAACAAACAACGAGCAGACATCCCGACAAACAAACAACGAGCAGACATCCCGAGCAAAAACAACGAGCAGATGAGCACAAACAATGAGCAAAAAATGAGCAAACAGACTAGGGAACCATCTGGTGGGGGGGGGGCTAAAAAAAAATGAGCAAAAGTGTTAAATAGACATTTGTCCAAAAGAAAAATACAAATGGTGAAAAAACACATTAAAAAATGTTCAACATCACTAGCATTTAGGGAAATGCGAATCAAAACTACAATGAGATATCATTTCACACCTATCAGAATGGCCACTATTAAAAAGACAGAGAACTACAAGTGTTGGAGAGGATGTGGAGAGACAGGAACACTTCTTCACTGTTGGTGGGAATGCAGGATGGTACAGCCACTGTGGAGGACTGTTTGGCAGTTCCTGAAGAAGTTGAATATAGACATGCCACGTGACCCTGCAATACCACTACTGGGTATATACCCAGAGGAACTGAGAGCAGTGACACGAACAGACATCTGCACACCGATGTTCACAGCCACATTATTCACCATTGCCAAAAGCTGGAAACAACCCAGGTGTCCATCAACAGACGAATGGATAAACAAACTGTGGTCTATTCACACGACGGAATATTATGCAGCTCTAAGAAGAAATGAAGGCGAAAGCATATGGGAACGTGGATGAACCTGGAGGACATTATGTTGAGTGAAGCAAGCCAGACACAAAAGGACAAATACTGTATGAATGCGTTACTATGAACCAAATATATTGTGTAATATATTGTTTGATTAAAAAAAATGTATATGTATCCATTACATTTATTTATTTATTTATTTTTATTTTTTATTTTTTATTTTTTTTTTAAGATTTTATTTATTTATCCATTCATCCCCCCCTGCTGCCCGCGCTCGCCGGGTCAGCCAACCACGCCATGCGGGCGGGCCCGCCCCCACCAGGAGGCCCCGGGAACCGAACCCGGGGCCCCCCACATGGCAAACGGGAGCCCCACCGACTGAGCCACAGCCGCTTCCCTATCCATTACATTTAATTGAGAAATGTATGTGTTTATTCATCTGTGTTTACTTTTTAGTTTTTAATTGTTTATATTTTCAATTATTAAATGTACAAAATAAAGTAAAAAAAAGCCTTTTGTTCTCTAAAGTTCAAGTCAAACATCAACTTTTATCTTTTGCAGACATGAAAATAAAAAGCATTTCAAATAACAGTGCTCAAACACCCTATACATTTATGAAGGGCAGCCTCATAAATGACTTTAAGCCTCATCTTGTCCAAGTTTTAGCTGAAATAACCCTCACTAGTTTCTTAGAGTTTTGTTAGTCTTGTTTTGAGGCTATTTTGGCTTAGTGGACCTCAACAATGGACAGTCTTAAAATATGTTAATAATTCACGCTGTGACTAAGAAACAAACAGGTTTCTAGCCTATAGGGACACGAGTGGGAGTGTGAACACATCCCACGACCCAGGGGGTGGGCTCCAGCTACCCCTGGGCTGGGCAGTCTCATAGGATCATTTTCCCCCTCTGATGCCGAGGTCTGTGGTTTGGTCATCCAGGCAGCTTCCAGAACAGAATCGGGCTTTCTTTTCTCCCAGCACTTTCTCTCCACGCTCAGGATAAATGTCCTGCTTTCCCGATCTCACCATAAAACCTCTCTGGGGGATGAAGCCTTCCTCTTCCAGGTTTCCAGAGAAGCCTGCATTCCGGACCTGGCAGAAGTTGTACTAGACCCCAAATGGACAAATCCCATAAACATCACCTTCCACCCTTGGGGGCCGTAGAACTCCTCCAGGGTGTGGCTGGACGTCCTTCTCTTCAGGCCTGGTCTGCTCCTTCACCACCTAGAGGGGGACGCCCAGCGCGGCCAGTGTGGGCCTCGGGTGGGGCAGGTGACCGAGGAAAGAGCCTGGCCTCTGCACAGCCACAAGCTCAGCTCCCCTCCCCTCCGGGCTCTGAAAGCGCTAGGCTCCTTCGCCCGTGTTTTCGGGTCTGTATCCTCCCGCTCCTCCAGCGGGGCCTTCTGGGGCTTGGCCAGGGGCAGCAGTCCCCGGGCCACCTCCTCGTGGTGAAGAAACTTGCACTATAGAGGAAGGACAATACCTAGGCGACTTGCTTGTAGCTTTTCACTTCCTTGGATTGCAGAACGACGGGGGCGTGACCCTGACTCTGTTCATCGCATATACTCACGCTTCCAAAGGATAACATGTACAACTTTTGTAATCCTGGTACTTCCCCCTATGATATATTTGTTCTGAAACGTAATTTTATGTTTGTCGACTCCAATAGTAAAGCATTGCCTTTGTTTTGCCTTTCCTTTCCATTTAGTTTTTCTTTTAATTCATTTCTCTTGTATTTTTAAAAAATTTTTTACAAAAGTATCAATTTGCAAAGATTGGAAATGAAAAAGAGGGGCTTTCCCACAGGGAGTTGGAGAAGCTCTGGGCGAGAGTCCGGTGGGATCCTGCCTGGGAGTTTGCACAGTTCTTAGTGATGACGAAGGACACTGCAGCCCTGATCCCCCCACCCCTTAACTGACACCCACAGCTTGAGAAAGATTACGGCTCGCTGGCTCCTCTCCTCCTTGCCCGCCCAGGGCCCTCTGCTCCAGGGAGATAAGCTAAAGTGGCTTTTTTTGCTTTTGTAAACCCCGCCTGCCCAGCAACCCACTAGCCAATGAACAGAACCCTACAAAACCCCACAAGAGATGATGCTGGGCGCTCAGAATTGGGAGAGTGAACTCTCCTCTGGGCCCACGCGTAACAGAACTTTGTTCCTCCACCTCTCTGAGCGCCGTTTGGGCTTTCTCTTCGTGTAAGTCTCCTTTCTGCTGCAACATTAGTAGCCGTCACTGAGATTGTAGACACTGGAAAACTGTCTGGGAGCGAGGAAGGCTGATACCTGCTGTGTATCAGTCAGAGCTCTCCAGGGAGACAGACCCTACCGGAGGTATCTGTAAATAGTAGGAGATTTTATAAATTTGTCTCACATGACTGTGGGGATGCACAAGTCCAGATTCCGTAGGGCAGGCTGCAAGCCAGGGACTCTGATTAAGGTCCTTGATGAATTCCCAGGAGATGCTGGCTGTCCAAAGTAGAGCTGGGAATTCTCTCTCTGAATGCTGAAATCACTTCCCCTTTTAAGGCCTTCAACTGATCGGACGAGACGTCTCTCACTGCTGATGGCAAGCTCCTCGGTTGATTGTAGACATAACCAGCCATCTATGCAGTCAACTCTCTGATCACTAAAGTCCATGAAATGTCCTTGTGTTACAATTAGCCCAGTGCTTGCTTGGCCAAACACCTGGCCACCATTACCTGGCCGAGTTGACACATTAGCCTGACCGTCACAGCTGGCACGTGCTCTTTTTCTTTCTTTCTTTCTCTCTAGCGGGGATGGGGACCCCTGGAGATGAGAACGATTTCTCACCAGGCACAGCTCTTACAGATTCTGCCAATACACCTTTCTACACTCAGCCATTACAGCTTAGTTAACGAAAGAAAAAAATAACCTGTTATTTTATTTTATTTATTTATTTATTTTTATGCTATGTTTAAAGAAACATAAGCTTGAGAATATCTGCAGGGAACAACAGCCAGTGTCCCCTTCACTGGTGGCTTCCCGTTGCCTTGGTGAAGTGTCAGGGTGGGACCTGCTGGGGACAGTCCCGATGATAGGTCCTCTGGGATGTCATCCTAACACTCCCCTTTCCCTGAGCGTCTGATCTCATCCCCAAAACCATGTCAAGGCAGGTCCTGCATCCCCACCTCATTTAGAGCAGACCAGCGAAGAGCCAAGCTTCCAGAAGCCCTAAGGATCAGCCTCTGGTGTGTGTTCTTGCCGGGGTGCTGCCCCCCAAATCACAGGAGGCCGCTTCCCCCTCATCCACCTTTACACCCTGTCCCAGCTGTCAAGGTCCTGTCTTCTAGACCATTCCCATGTAGGTTCCCCAGTTTTCGCTGGTAAGCTCTTTGCCAGATTCTGCAATTCCCTCAGTGGATAAGCTCTCTCCCACCCCAGCAGGAACTATACTTCTCCATGTGAATGCAGTTTGCTCCTTTGGGTCTCCATTTAAGCTCCTTAGGTGGAACCCAAGCAACGTTTAGCCTGGGGGTAGTTTTGCAGAGCCGGAGTGGAGCCTCTTCTCAGTACCCTAACTGATGCCGTGTGAGTTGGGAATTTTCCCACCTGGCTGGGAGGAGCAGGCACCATCCCAGTCTCGCCCGAGTGCCAGACACTTTCCCTCTAACGCTTGCAGTTCTTTGCCGGCCTTGGGTGGTTTCCCCTGGGCGTGTCTGCCCAGCCCTCCACCGAGCCCCAGGGGGAGCCCCTCGGCACCCCTCCTGGGGAGCCCCTCTGCACAGATCCCAGGAAGCCCCTCACACCCCTCCCGGGGAGCCCCTCTGCAGCCTCCCCAGCTCTCTCCGTGCAGGCCGCTCCTCTCCAGGACGCTGCCTGCGCCGCAGGCCGCCTGGCTTGCCTGGGCATCCATCCCCACGTCCTCGAGGCAGGACGCTGCTGGGCTCTGTCCCCCCACGGCGTGACCCGGGAACGTCCTCCAGGCGGTGAGCTGGGGCGGCCGGAGCCTCCTGGCGCTGCTTCCCGGCGCTCGGGCAGCGCTGCCCTTCGCCGCCCGCCGTCCAGGGACTCGAGAGCTGCCGCGTCATGACTTCTTGTCTGGCTTCTCGGTGGCTTCAGGCCGGAGGGCAGATCAGGCCCTTGGCACTCGGTCCGGCCGAGAGCAGGGCCCCCTGCGCGCCGGGAGGGTGGGCGAGCCCGCCCTTAGGGGCCCTCAGAGGCCGGCTCAGCTGCCGGCTCTGAAACCAGACGGCCCGGCGCACGCTGCGGCCACGGCAAGACGGGACAGCGGCCACTTCTGGGTTTAGCTCTCTCTCAGGAATTTTATAGCTCTGAGAAGACATTGCGACGGGAAACGCAGCAGCTGGCGGCCAGTTCACGTCCATCACCTGCTACCCACCGCAGCGTGTGGGCCTGGAGCCCCAGGAGCGCAGGCTCTCCCCAAGTCCCGCCGCCTTGCTTGGGGCCCAGCTATCTGGGAAGCCCGATGGCTGTTTGCAGCAAGTCTCAGTCTCCGTCAGCATTGGTGCCTCGAAACCCCTCGGTGTGCCTGCGCAGGGGCCCGGCCCCAGCCCGTCAAGCAGCTGGGGCGGCCACCCAGCACCCTATTCTTCAACACCCTCTTCCCCCTCCCCCATGTGACCCTGATCCATCAGGCCTGAAGGCCAGAGCGGCAGGGGAACCGATGGCAGGCTCCGGGCCAGGCAGCCCCTCCTGGCCTCCAGCCCGTGTCACGCCCTGAGCTACAGCTGCGTCTAAAGGCTTCACCCACTCCTTAGTGCACCTGAGTGGACCCTGGGGAAATGGCTGTGGGCAGCCGCTGGGCCCCTCCCAGCGGGCGCGTGTTAGGCTAAGCAGATGCACATGGCTCTAAGTGCATTCCCGAAATTCTTCAGGCTCAACCCAGCCAAGAGGAAGCCGGGGAGCGCAGGCATTTGCAGAGAGGCAGTGCGGGGCTTACTGGGGGCTGCAAGCGACCAGAACGGCCTCACACCCGCGCCCAGCGTTCTGAGCGTCCAGTGGAGCAGTCCTGGCGAACCAGAATGCCACTTGCCTTTCCGGAATTAAGGTGGAGCTTATTCCCTCCAAAACCTCCTAAGATGAAATGCTTAGACATTTTGGGCGAGACGTGGTCCAAGCCCTTTAATTCATAGCTGGGATCCTACAAAGAGGAAAAGTGTATTGGCCAAAAATGAAGAGGGAGTGAAAACCAGGGCGCTAAGCTGGTCTTTTAGAGGACAAGTTAAATACACATTTGGTGCTGGAGTAGGGAGCTGCTGTAACAAAAGCTTGTGAAGGTCGGAGAGGCTTTGAGTGGGAGCATACGCTGGAAGGACCTTGCAGGCCGTCTGTGAAAGCCTAAAGGGCTTTGAAGAGACCTTCATCAGAAGCCTGGTGACCTTTGAGGGGACAACTCATGAGGGCTAAAAAGGGGAGGATAACATATACAAAAATCAATTCAAAAATAGATCAAGGCCCTAATACAAGAGCTAAAACTATAGAACTCTTAGAAGATAACATAGGGGCAAATCATGACCTGGGATTCAGTGGTGGGTTCTCAGGTATCACTCTAAAAGCCTGAGCAACTAAAGAAACAATAGATAATTCAAACACATCAAAATTTTAAACTTTTGTACATCAAGGGACATTATCAAGAAAGTGAAAAAGTAACCTACAGAATGGGAGAAAATAGTTGCAATGGATGTGAATATTTTTTCCAGATAAGATATACAAATGGCCAATAAACTATGAAAAGGTGCTCAACTTCATGAGCCATTAAGGAAATGTACATGGAAATCACAATGAGATACCACTTTATCCCCACAAGGATGGCTATTATTAGGGAAGGGAAGGGAAGGGAAGGGAAAGGAAAAGTTAGAGAAGATGCTGAGAAATTGGAACTCTAGTGCATTGTGGGTGGGAGTGTGAAATGGTGCAGCCACTATAGAAAGGAATATGGTGGCTCCTCAAAAAGTTAAATGTAGAATTACCATATGACCCAGCAATTCCACATCTAGGAGTATATCCCCCAAAAATGAAAATGGAGTCTCAAACAGATACTTGAACACTATTGTTTATAACAGCAATATTCACAATAACTAAAAGATGGAAACAACCCATGTCCATCAACAATCAAATGGATAAACAAAATGTGGCACAAACACACGTGGAGTATAACGTAAGAAGGAATGAGGTTCTGAGACCTGCTACAGCATGGAAGAGCCTTGATATGCTCAGTGAAAGAAGCAAGATATAGAAGGACAAATATGGTATGAGACACATCTAAGAGATCTCTAGAAATAGCAAATCTGTAGAGACAGAAAGTAGATTAGAGGTTCCAGGGGATTGGGGGGGGGCAGGGGGAGTGTATCTCTGGTGTATATGGAGTGTGTGTAAATAAAATTAATATTTAAAAAGCAATTAAATATTATGGAAACTGGATGAAAGGGTGCCCCTATTATATAGTGGCAGAAAATTTTGCAACGCTATTCTCAGTGGCAACATAGAAAGTAGAAAATGTTCCTAATGGATTGGGCAATCTAGCTAAGCAGGTTGCCAGACAGTGCTGAAGATGCCTCCTGGCTGCTTCTTGCTGTTTATTATAAAATGTCACAGGAGAGATAGACATAAACTAAAGGAAAAGATGTTACACATGAAGCATCCAGGACTTGCTGGTTTTGAAAATCCCCAGCCTCTTTAGATGGAAAACAATGGTAACATTATATAAACAAATATATAATCCAGGGCACTGTCATGAAAATATTATATAAAGATGATGCTGAAGACGTGGCTATGAAATGCTTTGTTAAAATCTCAGTAAGGTTTCTAAGAAGCTTGAGGGCATTGTCCCTCAGCAGTCTCAGCAGTAGCCCAGGGTAGAAAAGGGCTTGTCTTCAAGAGATGTGTGGATGTGTCTTTTTAATGGTGTGAACCAAATGAGATTCATTGTAAAGCCACAAAGTTTTTAAGGTAATGGTATTAGCAGAAATGATACCAGTTGTGTTGGAAGGGACAGAGACAGAGGCTGTTGGGCCCACAGACTTTTATAGGCAGGGAGCATGCTGAGAAAACTATTCAGCTGCAAATGGGTTACAGTTCATGGAAAAGGAAAGATGACTCTTATGGTGGAACCAAGTGATCAGAGGGTACATCCAAGAGCTATGCGAATTATTCCCCGGCGTTGAGAATGGACATTGTGATTGGGGGAGGTGAGGCTGGACCAGAGCAAGAATCTGGTAGGAGATCAGGACAACTTCTGCCCCAACCCAGGGGAGCAAGATTGGGTTCCAAAGAGGCTCTGCATCGTTCCTTGGCAAGGTTCTAGATTCTGGCTCCCTTCTTTGATGCCTCCACCTCATCTCACCTGGCACCAATAGTATCCTCTTGGTTCTTTCTCACCCTGTATTAGTCAGCCAAAGAGGTGCTGATGCAAAATACCAGAAATCTGTTGGCTTTTATAAAGGGTATTTATTTGGGGTAGAAGCTCACAGTCACAAGGCCATAGAGCGTAAGGTACTTCCCTCACCAAAGTCTGTTGCCATGGGTTGGAGCAAGATGGCTGCTGACATCTGCAAGGGTTCAGTCTTCCTCTTCCCCTTAAGGCTCCGTGGTCCCAGCTTCTTCCAATATCAGCTGTAGGCTGGGATAAGTCTCGTCTCTCTCCCGGGGCTCGTTCGTCCCTGAGCTCGGTTGCTCTGGTCTCTCCACAAAGTCAGCTGTAGACTATCAGGCTTTCTCGCTTCCCAGGGCCTCTGCTGTGTCTATGGAGCTGTCTCTATTTCTCCGTGTTCTTCTTCTGTTTACTTCCTGGAGTTCCAGCATTAAAACTCCAACCTCCCTTCTCTGCTGTGCAGTTTCTCTGTGAGTCCCCACCCACCAAGGGGGCAGGGACTCAATGTCCTACTAACATGGCCCAATCAAAGCCTTCATCATGACTTAATCAAGTAAAAGTGAAACCTCTGAATCCAATATAATCTAATATGCCCAGAGGAACAGACCAGTTTACAAACATAATCCAATATCTATTTTTGGAATTCATGAACAATAGCAAACTGCTATATACCATAAGAGGCAATTTTCTTGACTGGGTTATTTCAAGATAACTCTATTCTCATACCCTCCTCTGGACTCACTTGACCAATGGAAAATCTTGAGCATCCTTATCTGCCAAGCTCCACAAGTATCAGTGATTGTGCTGCTGCCTATTCTACTGTGCCATTCTCTCTCAGGTGAGGGGAAGACCAGTCTTTACCTCCATGCATATCTCTAAGATCCTGGGGACATGAGTCCAGTTCCCCCAAGAATTCTCCCACTCTCTCCTCCAGTAGCATCCAGATAGGACTAAAATTTACTTTCAGATAAGCTAATATCCAGCTGGGGAGAGAATCACTGGAGTCCTCTCTTGGAGAAAAATCATTATCTCTATGTGGTTCCCTTGGATGACTCTCCTGTTACCCCTTGTATATGCATCAAGATGCAGGCACCTCCCTGCGCTTTCCCACAGGGAAAGTAGACATCAGTGCCTACAAATTCCCTCTAAAGCAATCTTCTCTCCAGTGAATCTTCAGCCTGTTCTAAATAACCTGTGAAGAGAGAAGATCACCAGTAGCATTTGGCCTCTCTTAGCAGGTTGGGAGGGAAAATGTCTAGAATCTCTCTTTAGAATATGGGGTTCCTTCTTTCACATGTTTGAAGACAACAAGGAGAACCCCACCCATGTCCAGGACAGGTCAGTGGCAGGTTCTATAATTCATTGCATTTTTCCCACTCCATTGTTTGCTCCTCATTCTGTCTCCATTCTTCCCTTCTTCCTAAATCCTATCCTTTAGGGAAAGCCTGTTGGTAAACCCATATTTTATTTCTCTTGAAATATCTTCATTAAACTCCTATTCTCAAATAACAGCTAAACTGGATTAATGATTTTAGGTTCAAAGTTGTCACCCTTAGCACTTAAGAACTGGCTTCTCTTTCTTTTTTTTTTTTTTTTACTTTATTTTGTACATTTAATAATTGAAAACATAAGCAATTAAAAACTAAAAAGTAAACACAGATGAATAAATGTATACATTTCTCAATTAAATGTAATGGATACATGTAAATTTTTTTGTTGTTGTTTTGTTTTTTGTTTTTTTTTTTTTTTGTGAATCAAACAATATTTTACACAATATATTTGGTACATAGTAACACATTCATACAGTATTTGTCCTTTGGTGTCTGGCTTGCTTCACTCAACATAATGTCCTCCAGGTTCATCCATGTTGCCATATGCTTTATGACTTCATTTCTTCTTACAGCTGCATAATATTCCATCGTGTAAATAGACCACAGTTTGTTTATCCATTCATCTGTTGATGGACACCTGGGTTGTTTCCAACTTTTGGCAATGATGAATAATGTGGCTAAGAACATCTGTGTGCAGATGTCTGTTCGTGTCACTGCTCTCAGTTCTTCTGGGTATATATACCCAGTAGTGGTATTGCAGGGTCACGTGGCAAGTCTATATTCAACTTCTTTAGGAACTGCCAAACAGTCCTCCACAGTGGCTGGACCATCCTGCATTCCCACCAACAGTGAAGAAGTGTTCCTATCTCTCCACATCCTCTCCAACACTTGTAGTTCTCTGTCTTTTTAATAGTGGCCATTCTGATAGGTGTGAAATGATATCTCATTGTAGTTTTGATTTGCATTTCCCTAATCATGAGTGATGTTGAGCATTTCTTCATCTGTATTTTTGCCATTTGTATTTCTTCTTCGGAGAAATGTCTATTCAAGTCTTTGGCCCATTTTTTAATTGGGTCATTTGTCTTTTTATTGTTGAGTTGTAACATCTCTTTATATATCCTGGATATTAAACCCTTATCAGATATGTGATTTCCAAATATTTTTTCCCATTGAGTTGGCTGCCTTTTCACCCTTCTGACAAAGTCCTGTGAGGTACGAAAGTGTTTAATTTTGAGGAGGTCCCATTTATCTATTTTTTCTTTTGTTGCACGTGCTTTGGGTATGAGGTCCAAGAAACCACCACCTACTACAGGGTCTTGAAGATGTTTCCCTACATTTTCTTCCAGTAGTTTTATGGTCCTGGCTTTTATATTTAGACCTTTGATCCATTTTGAGTTGATTCTTATATAGGGGGTGAGATAGGGGTCCTTTTTCATTCTTTTGGTTATAGATATCCAGTTCTCCCAACACCATTTGTTGAAGAGACTGTTTTTTCCCATCAGTGTGGGCTTGGTAGGTTTGTCAAAAACCAGTTGACTGTATAGGTGAGGATTTATTTCTGGATTCTCAATTCTATTCCACTGATGGATGTGTCTATCTATATGCCAGTACCATGCTGTTTTGACCACTGTAGCTTTGTAATGAGTTTCAAGGTCAGGCAGTGAAATTCCTCCCACATTGCTCTTCTTTTTTAGAATGCTTTTGGCTATTCGGGTGCACTTACCCTTCCAGATGAATTTGGCAATTGCCTTCTCTAATTCTGTAAAGTAAGCTGTTGGGATTTTGATTGGTATTGCATTGAATCTATAAATCAGTTTGGGCAAGATTGACATCTTCACGATATTTATTCTTCCAATCCATGAACACGGAATGTCTTTCCATTTGTTTAGGTCTTTTTAAATTTCTTTTAGCATTGTTTTGTAGTTTTCTGCATATAGGTCCTGTACTTCCTTGGTTAAATTAACTCCTAGCTATTTGAGTCTTTTTGTTGCAATTGAAAATGGAATTTTCCTCCTGATTTCCTCCTCAGGTTGTTCAGTACTAGTGTACAAAAACATTACTGATTTTTGCGTGTTGATCTTATATCCTGCCACTTTGCTGAATTCATTTATTAGTTCAAGTAGCTTTGTTGTGGATACTTCAGGATTTTCTAAATACAGGATCATGTCATCCGCAAACAGTGAGAGTTTTCCTTCCTCTTTTCCTATTTGGACGCCTTTAATTTTTTTTTCTTGTCTAATTGCCCTCACTAGAACTTCTAGTACAATGTTGAATAACAATGGTGACAGTGGGCATCCTTGTCTTGTTCCTGATCTTAGGGGGAAAGCTTTCAACCTTTCCCCATTGAGTATGATGTTGGCTGTGGGTTTTTCATATATGCCTTTTATCATATTGAGGAATTTTCCTTTTATTCCTATCTTTTGAAGTATTTTTATCAAAAAAGGATGTTGGATTTTGTCGAATGCCTTTTCTGTATCTATTGAGATGATCATGAGGTTTTTTTCCTTCAATTTGTTAATGTGGTGTATTACATTGATTGATTTTCTTATGTTGAACCAGCCTTGCATGCCAGGAATAAATCCCACTTGGTCGTGATGTATAAGTCTTTTGATATGCGGTTGGATTCGATTTGCAAGTATTTTGTTGAGAATTTTTGCATCTATGTTCATGAGAGAGATTGGTCTGTAATTTTCTTTTCTTGTGGAATCTTTATCTGGCTTTGGTATTAGGTTGATGTAGGCTTCATAAAATGTGTTGGGTAATTTTCCCTCCTCTTCGATTTTTTGGAAGAGTTTAAACAGGATTGGTGTTAATTCTTTTAGAAATGCTTGGTAGAATTCACCTGTGAAGCCATCTGGTCCTGGACTTTTCTTTGCTGGGAGATTTTTGATGACGGATTCAATCTCCTTAATTGTGATCGGTTTGTTAAGTTCTTGTATTTCTTGTTGTGTCAGTGTAGGTTGGTTATGAGTTTCTAGAAATTTGTCCATTTCATCCAGGTTGTCTAGTTTGTTGGCATATAGTTTCTCATAATATCCTCTTATGATTCTTTTTATTTCTGTGAGGCCATTTGTAATTTCCCTCCTTTCATTTCTGATTGTATTTATTTGCATCTTCTCTCTTTTTTTCTTTGTCAGTCTAGCGAGGGGTTTGTCAATTTTATTGATCTTCTCAAAGAACCAGCTTTTGGTTTTGTTGATTTTCTCTATTGCTTTTTTTGTTCTCATTTTCATTTATTTCTGCTTTAATCTTTATTATTTCTTTCCTTCTTTTTGCTTTGGGATTGGTTTGCTGTTCTTTTTCTAGTTTCTCAAGTTGTTCAGTTAAATCTTTGAGTTTAGCTCTTTCTTATTTATTAATATAGGCATTTAGGGCTATGAATTTCCCTCTCAAGTCTGACTTTGCTGTATCCCATAAGTTTTGATACGTTGTGTTCTCCTTTTCATTTGTCTCAATATATTTACTGATTTCACTTGCAATTTCTTCTTTGACCCACTGAATATTTAGGAGTGTGTTGTTCAGTCTCCACACATTTGCAAATTTCCTTTTTTCCTGTCTGTTGTTGATTTCTAGTTTCATTCCATTATGATCTGAGAAGGTGCTTTGTATAATTTCAGTCTTTTTATATTTATTGAGAGCTGTATTGTGACCTAACATGTGGTCTATCCTGGAGAAAGATCCATGGGCACTTGAGAAGAATGTATAACCCGCTGAGTTTGGATGCAGTGTTCTTTATATGTCTGTTAGGTTTAACTTGTTTATTATATTGTTCAAGTTCTCTGTTTCCTTGTTGATCTTCTGTCTAGTTGTTCTATCTAATGATGTGAGAGGGGTGTTGAAGTCTCCAACGATTATTGTAGAAATGTCTATTTCTCCCTTCAGTTTTGCCAGAGTTTGTCTCATATATTTTGGGGCACCCTGGTTAGGTGTGTAGATATTTATGACTGTTATATCTTCCTGGAATATCGTCCCTTTTATTAATATATAATGGCCTTCTGCATCTCTTATCACTTTTTTGCATTTGAAGTCTGTTTTGTCTGATATTAGTATAGCTACCCCTGCTCTTTTCTGTTTACTATTCGCGTGGAGTATCTTTTTCCAACCTTTTACTTTCAGCCGGCTTATATCCTTGGGTCTGAGGTTAGTTTCTTGTAAGCAGCATATGGATGGCTCATGTTTTTTTATCCATTCTGTCAGCCTGTCTCTTTTGATTGGGGAATTTAATCCATTCACATTCAATGATATCACTGAAAATGCACTATTCATTTCCTCCATTTTATTCTTTGGTTTTCATATGTCATCTTATTTTTGTCTCTCTTTTTACTCTTTTGGTTATCTTTTCTGCTTTTCTTTCTTCTATACTCTCCTCCAAGCCTCTCTCTCCTGTCTTTTTCTTTTAGGTTCTAAGGCTTCCTTTAATATTTCCTGCAAAGGTGGATTCTTTT
>JAKSZT010054523.1:9233506-9248579 GCA_026826555.1 Tolypeutes matacus | reverse complement strand
GTTCTAAGGCTTCCTTTAATATTTCCTGCAAAGGTGGATTCTTTTTTGCAAACTCTCTTAGTTTCTGTTTGTTTGTGAATACTTTATATTCACCTTCATATTTGAAGGACAGTTTTGCTGGATAAAGAATTCTCAGCTGGCAGTTTTTCTCTTTCAGTTTCCTAATTGTATCATACCACTGTCTTCTTGCCTCCATAGTTTTGCTTCTCTTTCTGACGTTGAAAAGTTCACTTCCTTGTAATGGTCGTTCATCTGGACTCATCTACTCTTCATGATGGGTTTTAAGCTCCTCGTTGTTAGTGTTTTCCAGTTTGACTACACCGTGTAGTGGGTGGATCCATGAAAACCCCTTGCCTTGCCCAAGATCAGGGTCTGTCCAGGGGCAGAACTGGGCTAAGAAACGCCATCTCTTCTGGCCTTATCTTGCCTGCCTTCATGGACCTCAGAGATCTTTTAGGGATCATTTGTAGCTACTGGCCCCTCCATGGCCTAGGAACACTGTCCTGCTCTCTGGAGGTCTCTGCTCTGTGATCTTCCTGTGTGCCGGGAGCGGGAATGTCACAAGTAACTCATACTCTCACGGAGGGGAAGTCTGCATGGCTTCCAGTTTTGTCCCCCATCTATGATCTTAGCCAGTCCCCTTCATTGCCTAGGATAAAAGGAAGGCACAGCTCTCCATGATCTTTTATGACACTGACATTTTCAAAATAAGAATTTCATTGAGATATGATTCACATCACTATTGGTTTTGAAGAATACAATCTCCACACTGTGATGGTTAGGTTAATGTGTCAACTCCGTCAAGTAATGGTGCACATTGTTTGGTCAAGCAAGCCTGGGCTAATTGTAATACAAGGGCATCTCATGGACTTGAATCATCATCGAGTTGATTGCATAGATGGTTGGTTACCTCTACAATCAACCGAGGAGCTTGCCACCAGCACTGAGTGATGTCTCATCCAGTCAGCTGAAGGCCTTAAAAGGGGAAGTGAGTTCAGCAATCAGAGAGAGAATTCCCAGCTCTGCTTCAGACAGCCAGTGTCTCCTGGGGAATTCAACAAGACCTTCATCTGAGCCCCTGGCTCGCAGCCTGCCCTACAGAATTCGGACTTGTGCATCCCCACGGTTGCATGAGACAAATTTATAAAATCTCATACTATTTACAGATATCTCCTGTCGGTTCTGTTTCCCTAGAGAACCCTGACTAATACAACTACTAATTTTAAAACAATTTTGCTACCCCTAAAAAAACTTGTACTCTTCATTCTCCTCTCCCCAGCTCCTGGCATCCACTAATCTACTTTCTATTTCTCTGCATTTGCCTGCTCTGGAAATTTCATTTAAATGGAATCATACAATAAGTGATCTTTTGTGTTGGAATTTCTTCACTCAGTATATTTTCAAGGTTCATCCATCTTGTAGTGTGAATCAGAACTTAAAAGCTTTATATAGTGGAATAATATTCCATTTTATGGATATACCATATTTTGTTTATGCACTTGTCAGTTGATGAATATTTGGATTGTGTGCATTTTTTGGCTATTTTGAATGATGCTTCAATGGTCATTTGTGTACAGGTTTTTGTGGGGACATGTGTTTTCAATTCTTTTGGATATATATCTAGGAGTAGAGAGGCTGGATTAAATGGTAACTCTATGTTTAACTCTTTGAGTTAATTGCCAGACTGTTTTACAAAGTGGCTGGATTTTAAATTCCAACCAGGCAGTCTTTTGAGAAGCAGTTTTGATGTTGGAAAGAAGGCCCCAGAAGAAAAGAAGCAAGCCGTTCGCCTGATCGTCTACAGCTGACCTTGTGGAGGAAACAGGAGCTAAGCCCGGAGAGAAACGCAGCCCTGGGAAGAGAGGAACCCCAGAAGACTGAACCCTGGCAAATGCCGGCAGCTGTCTTCCTCCAACATGTGGCAATGAACTTTGGTGCTGAAGAAGAAGCATTAATTCTAAAAGGCCAGCCTACCTAAAGAAGCTAAAGAAAGAATCAGACTTCAATTAAAGGATACAAAGGAAAGAATTATATATAAATTAGAAGGTAATGAGATGCAAACCTCTCCTGGTGCCAAGTTCCATTTCCTGTGGTTGAGAATATCCTGTTGAAGCAATGACGTATGAAAACCAGCTTCAACTTGTTGGCCAGACCTGTGCGGAAGAAGCCCCTTGCTATCCTCACTTCAACTTGCTTAATTAATTCCCACCCAGGGATGGAGTTATCTGCCCCTTTTTTGATCATGCAATGTATGTGCAAGCATGATTTCTTGAGCATACTAAACATACAGTTATATAACTAGCTATGTATTTTCATCCATATGCGTAAAAGCTAATGCATAATCAAAGCAAACGCTAAGTAGTAACTTAGATATTTAAGCAAGAGTAAAACTGCAGCACAAGGAGTTAGGTATGAGATGCTTCGGACAACCTTGGCTCTTGTCTGCAGACATCATAAATGTAAGTTCTGCCTAACTCCCATGTTAATTTTTTTCCTCTACATCCATGGTTATCCCCAAAGGCCCAGCTTTGGACCCTAACAACATGATGATTTGGAAATGACACGAATTAAACCAATAAACTTTAAATATATGGACTGACACTCTCTCTGATGCAGGAACAAGTAGTTTCCATATTCTATCCCATTGTCATTCTAATACAAATCAACAGATCTATAGTTTGAGGAAATATATGAAAAATGCTACCCTAAAAATCTTGTATAGAAAGTTATTTCCTGGAGTAATCTATGCATGTTATGATTAAAACAAACCTGGATGGCTTTAACACTCAATTACTTCAGCAATTGGGAAATCATTATTGTAACATCAACTGGCATAACACAAATTTATCACTTACAGTATTCAGATTTGGGGTATGAATTACTATTTTACTTATTTGGAGGTTATTTGGACACATCGAGTATTCAGAACATAGACATACGGAAGTAAGTAAAGAAGCATCTGAGCAGTGCCTGAAATGTGTGCCATACTAACAATGTGTAAGCATGCATCACACAGTGACCTGGGAAGATATTCAACTGATGCTTTATGCAAGTAGATATTCTGTTTTCTTAGCTTTTAGCAAATTAAGAGTAGAACTTTAAGAGATTAAGTTGTGAGGACTCCTAAATTTAATGAACAGGAATGGATGCTGGTATCCTGAGAGTAAAGTAGGAAAGAGTGCAGAACAAATAAAAGTAAATATAATCCCAAGTGAAAAGTTGGGTCATTTCAGTGAGACACAAGCACTAAGGGGGCCAATGAGTGATTTTACTAATGCATGCCCATTTTACTATGCTAGTTAAAACTTTTGTCATTTATCTGTGATTAGATATTATTTAGATTTGGGGTTACATACAACGATCTGTTTAAATAGTAGAATATGGTCTCCATTAAAAATAGCAGAGATTAATATCCAAATAGCTATATTGTGAGCAATTATAAAGACTTAATAAACAAATGTGTGTATTTTTGTCGATTAATGAACCATTATCTACACATAATCCAGTAGCAATTTGTAGGCATAAAGATGCATATTATTAAAATATAATATCTTCCCTTGAAGAGAGAATTGCAGGACTGAATATTTATTCTTTAATGGAAATTATGGAGAGTGAATTCTCCATAACATTGTTACAACATTGCCATTAGAAAGGAAGCCTCTCAGCACTGTTTCAAATGTGCATGAATCATTGAGTAGTAATCAAAGGAAGAATTTGAGTCAACATATTTGCAATATATATTGAAGGTAACCTAATAAGGTAAATTTGATGAAGCTCTTTTAAAATAAAATATATGTATACAAAAAAAAAAAAAAAAATTCCAACCAGCAACATATGAGGGTGCCAGTTTCTCTACATATTGCCAATACTTGTTTTTTGACTTTTTGATTCTAGCTATCCAGCCTAGCAGGTATGAAGTGGTATTGTAGTTTTGGCTTGCATTTCCCTGATGGCTAATGATGTTGAGCATCTTTTCATGTGGTTATTGGTCATTCATATTTCTTCTTTGGAGAAATTTCTATTCAGAACATTTGCCCGTTTAAAAAAATTGGGTTATTTGCATTTTTATTATTGAGTTGTAAGAGTTCTTGATATATTCTGGATACTAGATCCTTATCAGATATTTGATTTTCAAAAACTTTCTTCCATCTATGGGTTGTCTTTCCACTTCCTTGATGATGTCCTTTGAAGCACAACAGTTTTAAATTTTGTTGAAGTCCAGTTTATCTATTTTTCTTTTGTCTCTTGTGCTTTGGTATCATATCTGAAAAAATCATTGCCTGAGACAAGGTCATAGAAATTTACTCCTATATTTTCTTCGAAGAGTTATCTAGTTTTAGCACCTACATTTAGGCCTTTGATCCATTTAAGTTTTTTTTTTTAAAGATTGATTTCTTTTATTTTTTAATGCACGCCCCCCCCCCCCCCCCCCCTCCCGAGATGGCTCCCTCATCTGCCTGCTCATTATCTGCTCATCTTCTCTAGGAGGCACTGGGAACTGAACCTGGGACCTCCCATGTGGGAGGCGGGTGCCCAACCACCTGAGTCACATCCGCTCCCTGCTGACTGTGCTGTCTGCTGGTTGTGTCACCTACTGGCTGCAGCATCTGCTGGCTGCTGCATCTGCTCATTGCAGTGTCTTCTTGTCTTCTTTAGGAGGCACTGGGTACTGAACCCAGGACCTCCCATGTGGGAAGTGGGCGCCCAATTGCTTGAGCCACATCCGCTCCCCCTGAGTTAAGTTTTGTATATTATGTGAGGCAGGGGCCCAACTTCATTCTTTTATGTATGGCTATCCAGTTGTCCCAGCACTATTTGTCAAAAACACTATTCTTTCCCTATTGAATGGTTTTGGCACTTTTGTCAAAAATCAATTAACCCTGGGAAGCGGATGTGGGTCAAGCAATTGAGCTCCCATCTACCACATGTGAGGTCCCTGGTTCAGTTCCCGGTACCTCCTAAAGAAGACAGTAATTTGGTGTGACAGGCAGGCGCGGTGAGCTGACACAACAAGATGATGCAACAAGAGACATGAGGAGGAAAAGCATAATGAGAGACACAACAAAGCAGGGAGTGGAGGTGGCTGAAGCGATTAGGTGGCTCCCTCCCACACCGGAGGTCCGGAGTTTGGTTCCCCGAAGATGAACAAACACAGCAAGTGCAAACAATGAGGGGGTGGGGAGAAAGAAATAAATAAAATAAATCTTTTAAAAAATCAATTAACCAGAAACAAAACAAATTAAAACAAAAAATCAATTAACCATAAATGCAACCGTTTATTTCTGGACTCTCAATTCTAATCTATTAATCTACATGTCTATTTTTATGCTAAAACCACATGTCTTTATTACTGTAGGTTTGCAGTAGATTTTGAAACTGGGAAGCATGAGTTTAACAACTTTGTTGACCTTTTTCAAAATTGTTTGGTTCTTCTGAATCCCTTGAATTTTAGGATCATCTTGTCAATTTCCGTAAAAATAAAGCAGCTAAGATTTTTTAAAAAGCAGTTTTTTTGAGATATATTCACATACCATACAATGTATCCAAAGTGTGTAATCAGCGGCTTTTTGTAGCAGCTAGGATTTTGATAGAGATTGCATTAATTCTGCAGATCAGTTTGGGGAATATCGCCATGTTAACACTATTATGTCTTCCACTCCACTAACATGCAATGTCTTTCCATTTCTATAGGTCTTCTTTAATTTCTTTCAATAATGAGGTATAATTTTCAGTATACATGTCTTGTACCGTTTTGTCAAATTTAAACCTATTCTTAAAATTTAAACCTATTCTAAAAGTATTCTTTTTGATACTACTGTAAATAGAATGTTTTCTTGATTTCATTTTTGGATTGTCCATTGCTAATGTATAGGAATACAACTGATTTGGTATATTGATCTTGTAACCTGAAACTTGTTGAACTTGATTACTAGCTCTTACAGATTTTGTGTGTGTGTGTGTGTGTGTGTATGTGGATTCATTAGGATTTTCTGTATACAAGATCATGTCATCTGCAAATATAGTTTTTCTTCTTCCTTTCTAATCTGGATGACTTTTATTTCTTTTTCTTGCCTAATTGCCCTGCCTAGAACCTCCAGTACAATGTTAAATAGAAGTGGTGGGAGCAAGTATCCTTGTCTTGGTCCTGATCTTAGGGAGAAAACAATCAGCATTTTACCATTAAGTGTGATATTATCTGTGGGTTTTTCATAGATGCTTTTATCAGGTTAAGGAAGTTTCTTTTTATTCCTAGTGTTTTTCAGTATTTTTACAATGAGAGGGTGTTGGATTTTGTTGAATGTTTTTTCTGCATCTATTGAGATGACATGTGGGTTTTATCCTTTGTTTTATTAATATGGTGTACTACAATGATTGATTTTTTCTATGTCAAACCAATCTTGCATTCCTGGGATAAATCCCTCTTATTCCTGGTGTATGATTATTTTTATATGTTGCAGGATTTGGCTTGCTAGTATTTTGCTGAGGATTTTTGCATCTATATTCCTAAGCAACAAGGGCCTGCAGTTTTCTTTTCTTGGGACATCTTTGTCTGGTTTTGGTATCAGGGTAATGCTGCCTTCGTAGAATGACTTGAGCAGGGTTCCCTCCTATTTTTTGGAAGTGTGTGTGAGCGATTGCAATTCTTTAAGTTTGGTACAATTCATCACTGAAGCCATCTGGGCCTGAGATTTTCTTTGTGGGAAGGTTTTTGGTTAATATTTCGATCTGTTTCCTTGTTATAGGTCTTTTAAAATTTTCTATTTCTTTTTGAGTCATTTATGGTTGTTAATGTCTTCCTAGGATTTGTCCATTTCATCTAAGTTATCTAATTTGTTGGCATACAATTGTTTGTGGTAATCTTTTAAAGGTCAGCAGTGAGGGTCTTTCATTCCTGATTTTAGAATTTGAGTTTTCTCCCTTTTTCCCTTGATCAGTCTAGCTAAAGGTTTGTCAATTCTGTTGATCTTTTCAAATCACTCTTTTAGTTTTTTTATTCTATATTTCATTTATCCCCAGTCTAATCTTTACTACTTCCTCCCTTCTGCTTGTTTTAGGTTTAATTTGCTCTTCCTTATCAAGTGACATAAGGTACAAAGTTAGGCTAATTTGAGATCCTTATTCTTTTATATAGGTATTCATTACTATAAATTTATCTCTAAGCACCATTTACCAGCATCCTGTAAGTTATGGTATGTTGTGTTTTCATTATTATTCAGCTCAAAATATTTTCTAATTTTTCTTAGGAGTGTGTTGTTTAATTTCTACCTACTTTTAATTATAATTCTAGTTACTTCTAAACTCCCTTCTGTTGTTGACTTCTGATTTTATCCCATTGTGATTAGAGAATATACTCTGTATGGTTTTGAACTTTTAAATTTATCGAGGCTTATTTTATGGCTTAAAAAATGATATCTAGAGAATGTTCCATGTGCACTCAAGGCTATATTCTACACTTGTTGCCTGGAGTGTTTTATAGGCGGCTTTTATGTCTGTCTGGTTTATAGGGTTGCTTAAATCTCCTGCTTCCTCGTTGGTACTCCTAGAGTTTGGCCAGTGGAGCCTTCAGTTGAATTCTGGCTCTTTTGATCTGCCCCATTAGCCTATGGCCACTTCCTTAGCATCTGGTACAAAAAGGGGCCTTGGCCAACCTTGTCATTTTCTTGCCCAAGACCTGAATTGGCTATTTCTCCAAGCAGCCTGGGTAGTGGAGAACAGTGTTTAGAAACCAAGTGTTGGGGAAGTGGCTGTGGCTCAATCAGTGGGGCTCCCGTTTACCATATGGGGGGCCCCGGGTTCGGTTCCCGGGGCCTCCTGGTGGGGGCGGGCCTGCCTGCACGGCGTGGTTGGCTGACCCGGCGAGCGCGGGCAGCAGGGGGGGGATAAATGAATAAATAAATAAAATCTTTAAAAAAAAAAAAAAAAGAAACCAAGTGTTGGGTATGGTGTGCTCGTGGCTACTGGGATCACTGCTTTTAGGTCTTTCATTGGGAACAGGTGGGAAATATGCATTTTTTTTAGAGTATACTCTTTAGTCTTTAGTGCTATCCTAATTCAAATGTAACATTACATGTAATATTTTAGATGCTTAAATAGTTGTATTCCTTTATGTTCTAAAAATCTTAATTCCTAATATTTTTATTCGTTTTACCTTACACTATCCATTAATTTCAAAATTATATCAAGATTACTAATAGTGAAAGCCATAATTGACATTTATCATTTTGTAGCTCAGGTATAATTGGGGGAAATTTGTGGCATGAGCAGAACATAATGTCCTTGTAACCTAGCAAATACCTTAGAATAGGTGTAAAGTTTCCAGGGACAAGCACATAGCCTTGCCAAGTTTAACATTAACTAGACCTTTGGCTTCTCCTTCTTGGTAAAGAAAATGTCTCTATTCTTATAACCGTGAAATTTAGAGGCATCAGACAATACGTATTTTAAATGTTAACCAGAGCAGAAAACTAGAAAAACTCCCCACCCCTTCAAAGAAATGTCGAGTCTGATTAATTTCCTTTGTTTCAAACCAGTGTAAAAGCTGTAGAAAAACCCCTTGATGGTGAGGCAGATTTGAGATTGATTAGCCCTCTTGTCCTTCGCTGGCCAGTAAACCCTCTTTTCCTTCCCAGCCTACTTCGGTGTGTCTGTCTAAACTGCCATGTGAGTGCTGAGCCCATGGACCATTCCAGCCTCCTTCCATTTCTTTGCAGTTTTCTGGCCTCAGAATATATTCCTCCAGGGATGTACAGTCAGTATGTCAAAGAACGAAAAAGGGATGTTAGGGGAGTGGATGTAGCTCCGTGGCTGAGCGCCTGCTTCCCATGTACGAGGTCCTGGGTTCCATCCCCGGTGCCTCCTAAACACACACAAAAAGGGAAGTTATATGTGGGCAAGCAGAATAAGAGGTTAGCACAGGACAGCCATAACCGCTGCTAACATAATATTAGAGCTCCTTGCAAAAACTATGGAGTAAGGATTGAAAACAGCTAATATATGTATAGAAAAACCAAGAGAACCCCCAGACAAAAACTCAGAATGCAGTTCATCTTCTTCTTTACTGGGGCGGGCATTGGATAGGCGGATCTAGAAGCAATGTCCTTCAGGGTGGCGGCTTTTCTAAGTGTCTGCCTGAGATTTTCTGCATCAGAATCATGAGCTGCCCCTTTTCATTGGACCGTTGTAGAATGGGGGGAACAAAAGCATTCGCCGTGGCCCTCTGCCGTGGATTAAAGCAGGGCACCGGGCTCCAGTGTTAGGAACCAGGCTTCGTGAAGCACCCGGCACTGTGGGCAGGGGCAGCGGAATTCTGTTCCCTGACAGGAACCTGAAACGGAATCGTGTGTACCTCACCCAGGTTTCACCTGCGGTCCCTACAACTGCAGGGACATCTTTCTGGAGGCCCGAGGGGGTCGGTGCCTGGCCGGGCAGAGGGATGGTCTTGACAACACAGAGGGCTGAGATTCCGCAGACTGTAGGTCAGGACCAGGCAGGATCCTGGGGCACTCGAGACAAGAGTCCTTGGCGCTTAATTGAGGTTTCTCTCATCATTACAAGTTTCATCTATTCTGCTCTATCCTTGACCGAGTAACTACATGGCCATGGAAAAGCAAATATAATCAAGTTGCCTTTAATTCTAACCGATGTTTAATTGTTGAGCAATTTCACAAGCAAGACCTATATAACCACCATTTAATAAAGTAATCAATACTTTTGGCCTGTTTATTGGTTTATGATTATAAACCTTTGAGACCTCTGAATTCTGGAGGAACCAGTTGGAAAATGTTTCAGTTTATAGAAACAAAACCAAAAGAGAATAATTCAACATAAGCTAATATTAAAGTCAATCAATATGTTTTATTTCCATTTATAACCTATTAAACCAAGGACTAAGATTATTCTCAACCACAAACTCATAAATATTAAACAACTGAGTCAATGTGGTCCATTTAGTCTTGGCTAATCATTGACTTCAGCTGAATGGCTCGTATGGCGGTAGTCAGCTTCTGGGCTGAGACTCCTGGAAGCCACCGCTCAGTCTCTGGGTCTACTGGTGAGGATTAGGGTGGATGATCCTGGGAAGCCTTGCCTGAGTGCATCCCCTGAGATTTCAGGGGTTTGGGGATTCTGGTGCTGTCATTTGAGGCTCTTTGAGTCTTTGGGAAGGAAATATGCAGTGTTCGATCTGTAGCTTGGAGCACAGGCCTCAGGTAAGTGCAACGGAAGTGCAGAAAGCACCTGCTGATGGCTGGTACCCAGAGGCATTTACTCTTCTCGCAGGCCACGATCTCAGAAGAGGAGGAAGTTCTCTATGGAAAAGTAGATGATTAATTTGAGCATTTAATTAATGATTTTCCTGGTATTGAGGACACTAGAAACACTTCCAGGTCATTTTAGGGTCTCATAAAATACGTTTCCAGTTGACAGGGATTTGAAGCATACAACTGTCTGTTGTACGCAATCTGTCTGTTGGAGTCCCAGTTCGGTTCTTTTGGGTCTATACCTAGGAGTGGAATTCTATGTTTAACTCTTCCCCACCCCCACCCCCCTGACTTCCCCAGACTCTGTTAAAGAGAAGCAGTGATGGTAAAACTCCAGAACAGAGTTAATTTTCTGGGATGCTTCCTTTGAAAATCTGACATTTAGTTTCCAGACAGATGCCAGACGTATGGATGGTTCCCGGCTGCACGAAGCAGGTGCGAGGCTGCAACCCTGAGCGTCCACCCTCCACCTGCCCCGGCTGTGCCCTGTGCCTGGACCGGCCACAGCCTCCTAAGCAGCTGCTGTGGCTTCATCGGCCCCCTGTGAGCCCTTCTCTAGGCAGCGACCGCAGGATTTGAGCAGCTGCGTTAAGAACAGGGGACCCTGCATCAAAACTGAGAACACGCTAGTCTAAAGCAAGAGGCAAAGCCCTCTTTTCTTTCGGTTTGCTTTAGCAGCAGCATCCTGGGCCAGGCAGTTCCTGCACCAAAACGCGGGGAGCAGGTGTAGCTCAGGGGTGGAGTGCCTGCTCCCCATGCACGAGGTGCTGGGGAGCGTCCCTGCGGCTGCTTCCCTGCTGTGGACCAAGTGAGGGACTCCGCCTGGAGGTGGGGGCAGGTGTTACTTAAAGGATGTAAGAAGAGGTCACCGGTCAACCTATTACAAGCATCAGAAACATAACAAAGTAGTGCAGTATCCCTAGAGCCAGACTCAAGAAACCATGGCATTCCCACCAATGCAGTCAGTAGGGGGAAGCCTCACTCTACCCCTGGGATTTGTAAAGGCTGTTTGCGGATTTGACCGTGGTGTGAGCCAAGCACAGGAGAGTCTTCTGCTGTCCCCTTTCTGTCCCAGGGTGAGGGCTGCTTTAAATTAAGATGGTACATTTCTCCGCCGCCCCAGGACTTCCCTGTTATTCTTGTCTTACTCTAAATATCTCATAGAAAAACCTTCTTTGGTGGCCAGGAAAGCTGTATTCAGAGGGAAACACATAACCTTACATCCTTATTAGAGTCAGAACAGATGAGTACAGGCACTAAATTTAAAAACTGCAAAAAAAAAAACGATGTCGAGGTGACAGCAAGTGACGCTCACTCTGAGATGAGTAGGGAAGAGCCTCGTCCCCACCTCTCCCCAGCCGTCCCCGGCAGTCTGCGCCCTGCGTCTGCCTGCATCTTCCTACAAGGACGCTGGTGACACTGGGCCAGGGCCCTTCCTATTTGCAAATAAGGTCACCCTCCTGGGACTGGGGTTGAGGACACAATTCCACCCGCAGCTCGGGCCCCCGTGTGCGAGCACCAAGCCCGGGTTCCCCTGCCAGGACCTTGAACCTGGAGGCCCACCTTCCCCACCGCCGGCCGGGCCAGTTCAATACCCCGCAGCCCAGCGCCCTCCAGCACGCCTGAGCCCACAGCCGTCCCCACAAGCACGGGCCGTGTCCCAGGCTGGGGCCGCCTGAGCCCTGGGGTGAGGGAGGAAAAAGCCTCAGCTCCCCACTGAGCAGGCCTGCCCCTGGGGTCCCGCAAGCCTCGCCACAGGAGCCCTGGGACGGGACGCTGGCGCGCGTGGCCCGGGACCCGGTGGGGCCCATCGGCTGCACCTGTGGGAGCTGGTCGGTCCCGCTGGAGCCAGGGAGGTGGGGCCGGGCGGCCGTGAGAGGTGCCCGCGGGGCGGGCGCTGGGCTGTCTGCTTCTGCGTGCTCCCTCCGACTCTGCCGCCTGCCCGGGCTCTACATTTTCACAAAGAGCTCTGTGGAGACGCAGTCCACCTCCCGTCCGACTCACGCCTTGGGAATGAATTCATTTTCCAAGCCCTTGGTACTGTACACAGGTGTGCAGCCTTCACACCCACCTCGTCTCAGAATATTCGTACCCTCCCCCAAAAGAATCCCCTTCCCCACGGCAGTCACGCCCCCCGGTCCCACCTCAGCACCAGGCAGCGCCCGGTCCCCTCCTGGGCCTCGCCCAGCGTCGGCCTCCAGGTTCGCCCACACTGGTGCCTGGAGCAGAGCCTCCGCCCGCTGGGCGCTGGGATGACCCTTCGCTGTGCGGCGGCCACGCTGTGTCTCCAGGGGTCGCTTGATGGACACTGGGGTGGTCTTTGAAAGCTCTGCTTTTAACAGGTTCATCTCTCTTCATGGCCACATCCGTGAACCATAGTCTCAAGTCTCCTAGAGTCGAAGGGAAAACCATTTTTACTCTACTTATGGGGGAACAATAACAGCTAACACTTCTTATCCTGTGTGCCAGGCACTGCTGGAAGAGCTTTCCCTTCGGTCCTCACATCAGCAGTCGCGACACTTTTATAGACGGGAAACCAAGGCCCAGAGGAGCGAAGGACCTTGGGGTTGGAGGTAGTTCCCATGCTCCGAGGCTTTCCCCCACCCTGGCCGCAGTGGCTTCCACACGGGGACAGGGGCCGCTAATGCCCGGGGCAGCTTCTCTAACTGACCCATCCTGGGCTCCCAAACAAGTGAGCGGGTGCGGGGTGGGGGAGGAGGTCCTCGGCTGCCCAGGGCTCCTGAAAGCCGGGCCCTGGGTGGGGGGTGGGAGGATGGGGCTACACGGGGGCTCCTCTGGTCTGACTGCGGGAAGGAGCCAGGCCTGGGGCCACGGGAAGAGCCTCTCCCCAGGCCGCAGGGCCAGCCGGTGTGGTGGGGGGCGCCGTGGGCGTAGGGGCGGGTGGGGGGCAGCAGGACGGCGGGAAGCTGCCAGGGCAGGGGCTCCTCCTGTGCCCCCCACCCCAGAGCCAATCCCACAGCCAGCCTCAGGCTACCTCAAACCAAAATACCGCACAGAAGCGAGACCCCCTCGTGGCCCCTTCTCACGCCCTGGGAACCCCTGCACTCTCCCAGAGGCAGCAGAAGTCACCCTCACCCAGGCTGAGCCTGCAGCCAGGCGCCGAGGGGAAGGCGCAAGGCCCCGGCGGGTCCTCCGCCTGCGTTTCCGTGCAGCAGGCGCCCCCGGGAAGACCAGAGCCCCCCATGGAGCACAGGGCCTCCCAATCCCAGGGAAGCTGGCCGCGACCCGCTGGGGCATCCGGCCCTGCCTGGGCCCCCACAGAGCCAACTGTCCCCATGTGGCGCAGACAACGGGCGGGTTGGAGAGGGGGCAGCGGGAGGGGGCGCCGAGAGGGGGTTTAAGCAGGCCGGGCCTGGTCTCAGGCGCTGAAGCCTCGGCCTCTGGGTCACCGACGGCCTCGGTGTTGGCTTGTCCCTTGTGTTCAAAGTCCCTCCTCACCTTCGGCCCCCCTAGGACTAGACCCCAAAGAGCTGGGAACAAATACTTGTGCAGCATAATTTATAATAACCAAAAAGTGGAAACAAGCCAAACGCCCACCCGCGGGTGAACACGAACAAGATGTGGGTGGTCCACACAACGGGCGCGAAAGGAGTGCCGTGCTGGTCCCTGTGGCCGGCGTGGACCCTGAGGCCACTGAGCTGCGTGAACGGAGCCGGCGGCCTTCGCGTGAGAGGCCCAGGCTGGGGACAGACGGCAGATCCGTGTTTGCCAGGGGGTGGGGAGGGATTACTTAGAGGGTGCAGGGTGGTTTTCTGGGGTGATGTAAAAGTTTTGAAACTACAGAAAGGTGCTAAATGCCACTGAATTGTTCACTTTAAAATGGCTAATTTTATATTGTGTGAATTTCACCTCATTAAAAAAAAAGCGGGGCCACAAGATTTACCTTTCTTACAAGTTCAGTTAATCTCCAGAGTCTGCCAATGTCAACATCCCTGAATATAACAGTTTAAATCATTAAAATTCCCTGAATATAGCAATATCAGTTACTCTGGAAAAAGAGGTTCGTCTCTCCCATTTGGACGCTGGGACGCCACTTCCTCTCTGCACGGAGAGCAGGGGGACATTCCCGGGAGATGCGCAGCTGCTGCTGACACAGGAGGGCTCCTGGGGGCGGGGGACAGCTGGGGGTCACCCCTCAGTGTGAACCGCGAGAACTGCCCGAGACGTGCAGAATTCGGCGCCACAGAGACGCAAAGTGGGTGACACCAAAGCAAAGGAGGCGGAGGGTGCGTGTCAGGTCCTGGAAACGCAGAGACAACTGAAACAATGCACGGCGAGACGTCCCCAAACCCGGGAAACCCAACTTCTTCGAAACGCTGAGGGAAATAAGAGCTCTTAAAACGGCTTAACCAAAGTTGGAGAAAACGGAAACAATTTAGGGCCAAATGTGGAGAGAAAGTTGAAAACCCTGGTGATCAACAGAAAGTGCTTCTGCCGCTGACCTGGGCGTCACAAGGGAAGAAAATGTGACGAAAATCCTCGTGGTCATAGACGGGAAACTTCTTAAGAAAATTTTAGCACTGCAAGGACTAGTCTGAAGGCTCAAGTGGGCTGGGCACCCGAGAAGGCCCTGTCGCTGACCGGCCTGTCACCTGGGCCGGCATGGCTGGAGGGCGGGGGCTGGCGGAGCCTCGGCCTCCCCACGCGGCCTCCCCACAGGCCTCCCCACGCTGCCTCGCCACGCTGCCTCGCCACGCGGCCTCCCCACAGGCCTCCCCACAGGCCTCCCCACAGGCCTCCCCACGCGCCTCCCCACGCGGCCTCCCCACGCGGCCTCCCCACGCGGCCTCCCC
>JAKSZT010054523.1:9222408-9233496 GCA_026826555.1 Tolypeutes matacus | reverse complement strand
CTCCCCACGCGGCCTCCCCACGCGGCCTCCCCACGCGGCCTCCCCACAGGCCTCCCCACAGGCCTCGCCACACGGCCTCCCCACAAGGCCTCCCCACAGGCCTCCCCACGCGGCCTCCCCACACGGCCTCCCCACAGGCCTCCCCACAGGCCTCCCCACACGGCCTCCCCACAAGGCCTCCCCACAGGCCTCCCCACATGGCTGGTTTCTGCCACCTCCCAACACGGAGGACGTGGTATTGTCAGACCTCTTCATGGCAGCTGGCCTCCAAGAGACAAGGAGGCGGAAGTTGCTAGTCTCTTAAAATCTAGCGCTAGACGTTTTGCTGCCAAAATGTCACTTCTGTCATGTCTACTGGTAACAGCAGTCACAGAACCAAGACATGAAGCATGCCAAAAAATCTGTGGCCATCTTTAATTGTGTACAAATGGAGTACTAATGTTAATCTTTATAGTATTATTGAGATATAATTGACGTACAATAAAAGACATAATTAAAGTGTATAATGTGCTAAGTTTTAATAAATGTGTACACCCATGAAATCATCCCCACAATCAATTTAATGAGCATATTCATCATCTCCAAGTTTCCTCATGCCCCTTAGTAATCTCCCCTTCTGCCCCGGGGGTCCCCCATCATCGACAGGCAGCCCCTGAGCTGCTTTCTGCCACCATAGTTCACAGTTTCTAGCGTTTTATATACATGGAATTACCCACTACAGCATCAACAGAAGAGTTTCATGACTCTAAAACTGCCCTGGCCTCCCCCACCAAACCCTTAGCAACCACTGCTCCTTTTTTTTTTTTTAACATTTATTTACCTCCCCCCCACCCTTGTCTGCTCTTTGTGTCCATTCGCTGTGTGTTCTTCTGTGTCTGCTTGTCTTCTCTTTAGGCGGCACCAGGAACCAATCCTGGGACCTTCTGGAGTGGGAGAGAGGCGCTCAATCTATTGCACCACCTCAGCTCCTGGCCTGCTGCATCTCTTATTGTCTCTCCTCTGTGTCTCTTCTTGTTGTGTCATCTTGCCGCGCCAGCTCTCTGCATGGGCCAGCACTCCTGCGCGGGCCAGCTCGCCTTCACCAGGAGGCCGCGGGAATCGAGCCCTGGACCTCCTATATGGTAGACGGGAGCCCAATCGCTTGAGCCACATCCGCTACCCAACCACTGCTCCTTTAGGGTCTCCATAGTATTGCCTTTTCCATAATATTATATAGTTGGGATCATACAGTATGTAGCCTTTCAAGACTGGTTATTTTTTAAAATTAGAGCAGATGTAGGAAAACAGAAAAATCATGCAGACAGTACAGAGTTCCCATCCCCACACACACACACACACACACACACACGCGCGCGCGCGCGCGCACACACAGGTCAGACTGGCTTTTACACTTAGCCATATGCATTTAAAGTTCCTCCATGCTTTTTCATGGCTTGATCGTTCTTTCCTTTTTTTTTTTTTACTTTAAAAAATTTAATTGAAGTATATCACTCACACATGAACATACATAAACAATAAGTGTATAGGAATATCTGTGAACTTACAAAACAAACATGCATAACATCATACAGGGCTCTCATACCTCACCCTACCACCGATACTTTGCATTGTTGTGAAACATTTGTAACTAATGATTAAAGAGCATCCTCAAAATATTACTACTAATGAAAGTAACTTACATTTGGTGTATTTTCCCCCAACCCAGCCTATTATCATTACTATTGCATCATTTATACATGAACATACATAAACAATAAGTGTACAGTAAAAGTTGTGAACTTACAGGGCAAACATGCGTAACATCATACAGGGCCCCATACATCACCCACCACCAACACCTTGAATTGTTATGAGACATTTGTTACAAATTATGAAAGAATATTGTCAAAATCTTACATTCCCACCACCCTGCAATACTGACGTACATCTGCTCTAGCTCACAGAGGACACTCTTGCATCTGTACCATCAGCCACAATTCTCATCCACCTCTGGGTTTACTGTGCTATTCAGTCCCTAGATTATTCTCTAGCTTTCTGTCAATTGGCATTTACATCCCTAGACTACCCTTTCCAGCCACATTCCCATTTATAAACCAGCTGTTACTCACTATAATGTGTTACTATCAACTCTACATTTCCACACTTTTACAGTAAAGTTAATTAAAACTTCTACATACATTAAACATCAGTAGTCCATCTCAGTCCACACTTTAACTCCTTTAAGAATCCACCGTCTGCCACCTGGTCTTGAAGATATTTTCCTAAGTTTTCTTCTAGAGGCTTTATGGTTCTTGCTTTTATATTTAGGTTTTTGATCCATTTTGAGTTGATTTTTGTATAAGGTGTGAGATAGGGGTCCTTTTTCCTTCTTTTGGCTATGGATACCCAGTTCTCTCAGCACCATTTGTTGAATGGTCTGTTCTGACTGAGCTGGGTGGGTTTGACAGGCTGGTCAAAAATCACTTGACCATAGATGTGAGGGTCTGTTTCTGAACCATCAATCTGGTTCCACTGGTCTACGTGTCTGTCTTTATGCCAGGACCATGCTGTTTTTACCACTGTAGCTAGGAAATATAATTTAAAGTTCGGAAGTGAGAGTCCTCCAACTTTCCTTTTCCTTGTAAGATGTTTCTGGCTATTCACAACCCCTTACCCTTCCAAATAAATTTGATAATTGTGTTTTCCATTTACTTAAAAAATGCTGGTGGAATTTTTATTGGGATTGCATTGAATCTGTATATCAATTTGAGTAGAATTTACATCTTAATGATATTTAGTCTTCCTATCCATGAGCATGGAATGTTCTTCAAATTATTTAGGTCTTTTTAAAATTTCCTTTAACAATGAGTTGTAGTCTTCTGAATACAAGTGCTTTACATCATTGGTTAAGTTTAATCCTAAATATTTGGGTTTTATCTGTCATTTTTAATTTTCACCACTCTTTAACACTTTTAGTTACTTTTACTGATATGATCTTCATTTCTAGACTCTCTTCCAAGCCTCTTCTCTCTCTCTTCAGACTGTAGCACACCCTTTAGTATTTCCTGCAAAGCTGATCTCTTGGTTACAAACTCTCTCAGTTTCTGTTTATCTGTGAATATTCTAAACTCACCCTCATTTTTGAAAGACAATCTTGCTATATAAGATTCTTGGCTGGAAGTTTTTCTCTTGCAGTATCTTAAATACATCATGCTACTGCCTTCTTGCCTCCATGGTTTCTGGTGAGAAATCAGCACTTAATCTTATGGGGTATCTCTTATATGTTATGCAATGCTTTTCTCTTGCTTCTCTCAGAATTCTCTCTTTATCTTTGGCATTTGACACTCTGATTAGCATGTGTTGGGGTTGGTCTGTTCAAATTTATTGGATGGGAGTATGTTGTGCTTCTTGGACATGGATATCTATGTCCTTCAATAGGTTTGGAAATTTTCTACCATTATTTCTTCAAATAGTCCTTCTGTCCCTTTTCCCTTCTCTTCTTCTGGGACACCCATGACACATATGTTTGCATGTTTCTTGCTGTCATTTAGTTCCCTGAGACTGTGTTCAAATTTTTACCATCTATTTCTTCATCTGTTCTTTTGTTTGTTTGCTTTCAGAGGCCATTTCTTCAAGTTCACTAATCCTTTCTTCTGCCTCCTCAAATCTGCTATTATATGATTCCAGTGTATTTTTAATTTCATTTATTGCACCTTTCATTCCTGTAAGAACTGTTATTTTTCTATGTATGCTTTCAAATTCTTCTTTGTGCTCATCCAATTTCTTATTAATATCCTTAATCTCTTTAGCCATCTCATTGAATTTATTAAGATTTGTTTGAACATCTATGATTAGTTGTCTCAACTCCTTCATGTCATCTGGAGGCTTATCTTGTTCCTTTAACTAGGCCATATCTTCCTGTTTCTTGGTGTGGAGTATAATTTTTTGTTGGTGTTGTGGCACCTGGCTTACTAGATGTATTTATTCTGGGTGCAGTTTCTCTCTTTAAGGCTTTCTTGTCCTTTCTCCCTTGCTGGTTGTGTAGTGGGAGCTGAGGATGTAGCTGGTGCTATAAGCTGTGGAGACTCAAGCTGCCCTCATTGCCCCAGGGACCAAGGAAGCTTCTCCCACCTTTCTCCTTTGCCAGGGGTAGGGACAGAGCCACAGCCATGTGGAATAATCCAACTCATACAGGCCTAGACTGTAGTTGCCCAGAGAGACTGAGGAAGCTTCATGCCCCTTCCTCCCCTGCCTAGGACAGAGATTGAGCTTCAGGTGTGGGCAGCAATCTATGCCTTTCGGGTCCAAAATGACCGTATTTGCCCCGGTAGACCTCCAACTATTCAGTCTGTGTCTGCCAAATGTACCTGCAGTTACCCAGAGAGGCTGGTGCAGGGCCCACCAGCTTCCTCCCTGCTAGAGGAGGGGCTGAAGCCTAGGCAAGGGCTGCAGGCCGATCTGGGTGAAAGAAAACGGTCCCTACCGTCACTGTGACTTTCAGTCAGCCCAGCTTCCCCTCGTGCCGGATACTGGCCTCTTTCCAATTTGGATAGTTTCAAAAATTTTAGCTGTTCTTAGGGTTATACTTTAGGCAGCCGAATGTACCAATCAGTAGCTGAAGTCGTTGGCCAACCGTCTATTCCTCCCCTAGTTTTGGGAAATGGAGCTTCCAATTCCAGCCACAGAATAGCTCCTGAGCTGGCTTATGGCCCCAAAATAGGATGATCACCAGCCTCTGTGGTATGGCCTCTATTTTCCAGGAGAGGCTGGGGCAGGTCTCCCCAGCTTCTTCCCTGCTGGAGGTGGGGCTGGGGTTTAGGCTAGAGCTGCAATCTGATCTGGTGGGAAGAAGCCGGTCCCTACCAGCCCTGTGATTTTCAGTCCACCCTGCTTCTCCTCATGCCGGGGGCCAGAGTGAAAATGGCAGCTACAAGTCTCTTTCTGACTTGGACAGGTTCAAAATTTAGTGATCTTAGAATTACACTTTAGCTAGCCAAATTTTCTAATCAGTAGCTGAATTTGGTGCCCTATTGTCTATTCCTCCCCCATTTTTGGGAAGTGGAGCTTCCAATTCCAGCCATGGAATAGCTCCTGAGGCGGCTTGGGTCACCAGTGGAGGATGGGCACTGGTCTCCGGGGCGTGGAGGGCTCTACTCATGAATCTTCTCTGCAGATGGGCCGTCTCCTCCTTCCATTCTTTCAAGGATGTTGCAGGATGCTCTTCTGGTCTCCTGGAGCCCTCAAACAGGTGCTTTAGATAGCTCTCAGTGATTACTTACTGACCTGTAGCAGGAGCTGACTCTAGGAGCACCTTACTCTGCCGCCATCTTGCTGGTTGTCAGCTCCTTTCTTTTTATCACTGAATAATATTCTATGGTGTGGATGTTTCACAGTTTGGATATCCATTCACCTACTGAAGGACATCTTGGTTGCTTCCCATTTTGGGTGATTATGAATAAAGCCACAGGATTCTATGTGGACAAATGTTTTCGACTCATTTGAGTAAATACCTTGGAGAGTGATCACTGGATCACATGGTAAGCTTATGTTTTTCTTTATAAGAAACTACCAAACTGCCTTCCATAGTGACTGCACCATTTTGCATTCCCACCAGCAATGAATGAGAGCTCTTCTTGTTCCATATCCTTGTCAGCATTTGATGTTGTCACTTTGGGATTTTAGCTATCCTAATAGGTGTTTTGTGGGAGCTCGTTGTTTTTAACTTGCAATTCCCCTGACATAAGATGCTGAGCTTTTTTTTTTTTTTTTAACCAGGAGGTCCTGGGATCAAACCCAGGTCCACTCCATATGGGAGATGACACCCAACCGTTTGAGCCACATCCATCCCCCTGAGCATTTTTTATATGCATATTTACCATCTGTATATCTTCTTTGGTGAGGTGTCTGTTCAGCTCTTTTGCCCATTTTTTAATTGGGTTGTTTGTTTTCTTATTGTTGAGTTTAGTTTATTCCTTTTTAATGCTGAGTAGTGTTTCATTGTATGGATATGCCACAATTTGTTTATCCATTAACCTGGTAATAGACATTGGGATTGTTTCTAGTTTTTAACTACTACAAAAAAGCTGTCTGTGAATATTCATATACAAGTTTTTGTGTGGATATATGTTTTCATTTCTCTTGGGTAAATACCTAGGAGGGGATTGGCTGGTTCATATGGACTCAGCTTGTATCAAACTTGCAAGAGCCAACTGTTAAATTGAAACAAAACTAATACTCAAAATCTCTTCACTTCCTAATTATTTTATACATTTTACTATTATCTGTGATCTTGAGGTTATTTTTGTCTATTATATCTGTGGGATGGAAATATCCCGTACTACTGCACATATCTTCCCAGCACCACATTCAGTGACATCACTTGGTAGCTTGAAATTAGTGGTGGTGAGATGTATTTGTACCAGCTAAACATTTACCAGGCTAGACCTGCTTTGATCCACAGGGGTCTCTGGAGATGGCAAATAGATCATGGTGTTCTTTAGATGTCCATTAGATTGTGCTTGATTTGTATTACCCCAACCTTCCCCAAACTGAGAGCTAGTAAGCAGATGGAATATTACAATCTTTTACCCAGCTTTTATATCTAAAACAATTCACAGATCCAGAACTTCTAGAGAAGGAAAAGACAGGTCCTCTTATGGAAAGATAATGCAATGCCATATATGATTTAAGAAATTCCCCCATCCTTTCCCAAAGGGCCTTATGTCTTTAACAAGGATAACCATGCACTATGGTGAATGCCTAGACCTTTTAGGATGGTAGGGTAATAGGCTTGAGAAAACCATGATAACAGGGGTCCTTAAAAATCGTTATGGCTCTTTAGGTAGAGTGGGGACTTCTGGGATTCAGGTGATAAATAGAGTCCTGGGATAAGCCTGCTCACAGTGGCTCCCAAGTACATTCTTACACACGCATGTCTCCCCCCCTCCCCCCAGTAGAATAAGACTCACCACAGTACAAAGAGCCCAGTGGAAGCCTCCAAAGTGACTCCTCCTCACAACTCTCTCCAAGATAGTAAAATAGAAGCAGAACTTCACCCAGGGAAGAATTGTCAAGATGTGATGGCCTGACCACATCCTCATTCAAAGCATTGTTTGATGCCTGTAAAAAGAAGATGAATCATGGTGGATGATGCTGGATGACCACAAACTTAAACAAATGGTTGCCCTAATTGCAGCTACCCCACTAAATATGGTAACTCTACCGGAACAGATCTATCCAATATCTGGCACATGGTATGCAATTATTGCTCTGGCGAATGCATTCTTTTCAATCACCATCAGTCTGGAAGACCACAATTTAGTTTGTTTTGACATGTAAAGGATAACAATACACATTTACTACGGTGTCTCCGGGTTATGTTAATGCTCCTTTTCTTCATAATTCTGTTATTTGTTGCAATATAGCCCAAGGAACTTGATAGTCTTGACATTCCGCAGAACATCTTGGTGGTCTCTTATATTGTTGGCAACTTAATTGGACCTTGTAAGCAGGAAGTGGTTGCCCAGGAATGATGTATGCATAACAGAAGGTTAGCTGAAAAATCCCACACCTATTCCAGAGACTGTACCCTTTGGTGAAATTTTTAGAGATGCAATGGCCTGGCCCATGCAAAACAAGTTGTGGTACCTTGGACTTATTACTATTAAGAAAGAATTACTGGAAAAAATAAAAAAAGAAAAGAAAGAAAGAATTACGGAATTAGAGCACTTGGTGGGCCTTACTTGGGAAAACTGCTTCAACCCAAATATAATTCAAGTTTTCATGTAGACATATACTTTCATTTCTCTTAGGTAAATACCTAGGAAAGGATGGCTTGGTCATACGGTAGTCTAAAGTCTACAAGTTTTAAATGAGAACCAGAGCAAGAAAGAGCTCTCTGCAGGTTCAGCCACCATGAAAGCTGCCATGCCACTTAAGCCATATGACCCTGCAGACCCACAGGTGCTAGGGGCATCCACTGTGAATAGAAATGCACTGTGGACTCACAAACAAGCTCAGAAGGGGGCACTGCCGTGTAAATCCCTAGGGTCCTCGAGTAAAGCCTTTTCTTCTGGGGCAATAGCTGCTTGCCATTTGAAAAATATCCCCTGGTACCTTGGAAAGATTGTGTACTGCACTATGGGACACCAAGTGGCTCCAACTTGAGTGCCCATCCTGAGCTGAGAATTATCCAATCCAACAAGCCACAGGGTTAGCCAAGTGCAGGAGCAATCCATTGTGTGAAGGGAAAGTACATTCAGGATCAGGCCTGAGAAGTTTAAAAGGCACAAATAAACCTTCCATGAAGAAGTGGTCCAGACCAATATCTCAACCTGCCTGCTCCAGCTCCCACCTAAGGCCTTGTGGGGGGATTTCCCGTAGCAAGCAGACATAGGAAGGATAAAATAAGCTTGGTTTCACAGAAAGGTTGTCACCATATATCAGCACTAACCATGAAAGGATTGCCACCTTTATCTCCCTCAAGTATAAACCTTAGGGACGATGGTGAAGGGAAAGCCTCCCACTGAGCAGAGCCACAGGCAATATATTTGATCATTTATTCTGTATGAAGGGAGACGTGGTCTGAGGTATGGCTGTATATGAACACCTGGGCCGTGGCAAATGGCTTGGATAGGTGGGCAGGTGCCTGTAAGTAGCAAAGTCAGAATATTGGAGACAAAGGAGTCTGGGGAAGAGGCAGGTGGACAGACCTTTAAGGATGGACATAAAGCCTGCAGATCTTTGTGTCCACATCCAGTGCATAACACAAACCTCCAGTATTGCAAAGGCCTTGAACACCAAGGTGGACAGAACAAGTCATGCAGTGGATGTCATCCAGCCTCTTTTTCCATCAGTCCCAGAGTTGGCCCTATGGGTCCATGCATGCAGTGGGTGTGGTGCCAGAAGGGAGACCTGCGCCTAGCGTCAAAGTCTCCTAACACAAGGCTGACCTGCTTCCAGGATGAATGCGCAACCTACCAGCAGCAGAGACGATTCTGAGCCCTTCATGAGTTGCCATTCCTCTAGGACCGGAGGCGGCAAATATTTTCTGTAGTGGGCCAGAGAGTAAATATGTTAGGCTTCTCGGGTCACATACAGTCTGTCATGTAGCATATATTCTTTGTATTGTCTGTTTTGTTTTGTTTTGCTCTCACTTAGACCACTGTTTTATTTGTCCTTTTTAAATGCTTGATTTTCTTAATCTATTTCTGAATTGTCCCCTTTGGACAAACCAGGGCCACAATAGCCTTGTCTTTCAATAACGCCATCATTTTGCTTCTCCTTAAGAAATGTAGGTACAATGATATTCAGATTTTTCAAGTTATCTACATTCTTTACTTGAAATTTCCATGTGCCCTGGTTTTGTCTGTTGTTTAATAAATTCCCTAGCTAAAGGATTATTGCTGGGTATATTTTTCTAATCAAACATCTACATTTGAAACATCCTTGTATTTTCAGCAAATCCTACATTCCTAGAGTCGCATTCTGTTGCCCTTCTTTGAGCCATCCCATTAGTGTTGTAGTCTTTCTCACTCCCAAACTCAAGCAACTCCTGAACAAAAAGATATTTTCCAAAGTTCTCAGGCCTTCCAGTGCTACTTCCTTACCACTCCATGATATGGTGACATTTTCTTCCATCTTGATTTGTCAGTTACTAATCTTTTTTTTTCTTTTTCAGATTTTTACTTTAATGATCTCCTCTGCTTTGCTGAAAGTGATTCACTTAAGGATAGTGAAAGTATTTTTAAATATAGTTCAAGCATTAATTAAAATTCAGATTTTAAAAAGTCCATTGAAACAAAAACACAGATGTAACCTCAAAATGGGAAACAGCTTATTGCCTGTTTATTTTAAGCAGAATATCAGTAGAGGAAAATTTCAAGACATGGGCTACACCTTGGAGCAGTCCATTGCGGTGGAAATTGTTTACAATGCTTTGTGGAAATAAACATCAACATACACAAAGCATGACAGGGTATGGCCCCTCCGATCCACTTATTTCCTCAAACTGGCTCTGAGGGGTGTAACCGTTCATTAAGCAGCCCTTTGTCCTGCCGTAGAGCTTCCTTACTGGTCTTCTTCTTTCCCTTCTCCTGCTCTACCCCCTCCCGCTCCCCTTTTTTCTCTAAGCTTTGGCTTTCTCTCTCCTTCCTTCAACACTAACACAGTTTAACACAGTTTTAGAAAAGATCAGTCCAGCTCCACGGACTTCCTTCCCATCATCTTTCTCTTGGTACTGACACAACTAGGAATCTAAAAATACCACTGTGTGCCTACTATCCTCATTCAAAAGGCATAAAAGAATCAGGCCAAGCTGCAACTGCTCAGGACACCCTGCTTAAATGACTTAGAACATCTTATAATTCAATTTCCATGTGCTCACGTCTTCCCCAGCAGATGTTATGTTTACTGAGTCTGCCACCTTTTGATCTTTATAAGCACCTTCCCACTCAAAGTCTAGCACAATGTGGTTTTTTAAAAATGTGTTTGTTGGGAAGCGGCTGTGGCTCAATCAGTAGGGCTCCCGTTTACCATATGGGAGGCCCCAGGTTCGGTTCCCGGGGCCTCCTGGTGAAGGCAGGCCCGCCCGCACGGCGTGGTTAGCTGACCCAGCGAGCACAAGCAGCAAGGGGGGGATAAATGAATAAATAAATAAAATCTTTAAAAAAAATAAAAAAAATAAAAATAAAAAATAAAATAAAAATGTGTTTGTTTTTCTAATTAGAGAAGTTATGAATTTACCAAACAATCCTGCATACCATATAGGATTCCCATACATCGCCCACCACAACACCTTGCCACTCAGTGGCTCTCATTTTCATCACAGAATTGTGCGGTCATCACCTCAGTGAATTTTGGAACATTACTCTACAAGGAAAAAGCCCATGCCCCCTCATACCTTCTATTGTTGACCCTTGGAATTGATATAGTACCATTTTTTGCCATTGCTGCAAAAATATTACAATATTACTGCTAACTGTAGTCCATAAGTTACATTAGTTGTATTTTTCCCATGTATCACCATATTCTTAACACCTTGTAACAGAAGAACATTCTTGTGTTTGTCCTGTTAACCACAATCCTCATCTATCACCAAAATCACTGTCA
>JAKSZT010054523.1:9198332-9212408 GCA_026826555.1 Tolypeutes matacus | reverse complement strand
GATCTCCCTGTCTTCTAACTGGGACTAATTGTTGAGGATGCCCCAGGACAGGGGAGAGAGTGGGGCACAGCCTAAGGCTGACTCAGCTTCTGACCCACAAATTTGGTCTGCTGTGTCCCAGGAGCACTTCCAGGTCAGCATTGTTTGCCTTGGGAGCGTGCAAGGGGCTAAAAATATACAACTCTTCCAATCTCCTTCTCTACTAACAGGGACTGATTGTTGAGGACTCAGGGGAGAGTGGAAATATTTCCAACTGGAGAAAAGGGAGAGGGCTGCCAGAGAAGGCTGGAGAACTGTCTCAGAGAAAGTATGAATTACAAGGCTCATAGCCTACAGACAGGAAGCTCTATCCCATTGATCCCATCTATATTGCAGCAAATACACTCGGACCAGGCATTGAACTGAAAGCTGCTGATGAGAACCATCTGCTGGCAGATCAAGGAAGTGCACACAAGAAAAATAAAAATAGGAAAGCCTTTTTCCAGCCTCCATAGCCTCTATGACCTCTATAGCCTGCCTCCCGGGCCCTAGGCAACCACCAGGGTCCAGTGCCAAGTTTTGAGCAACCAGCAGGATAATCCTAACAATCCAGGTCAAGCCAAGACTCAAAGAGCAGTGGTAACCCACAGCCTCCTGCCACTAAATCCTTGCAAAAGAGAAAAAAATCGAGCACCTGAGTAAACTACATCCTAATCCGATGCCTAGATATCCACAAAACAATGTATTGTAGTATTGTGAATACAAGTGCTTTACATCATTGGTTAAGTTTATTCCTAAATGCTTGATTCTTTTAGTTGCTATTGTAAATGGAATTTTCCCCTGACTTCCTCCTCAGATTGTGCATTACTAGTGTTGCTAAAGCCTATTTCATCTGAGGTAAGTATAGCTACTCCAGCTTTGCTGTTGTTGCTTTGGCTACTATATGCACAGAATATATTTTTCCAGCCTTTCACTTTCAGTCTGTTCATATCCATGGGTCTAAGGTGAGTCTTGTGCAGGCAGCATATAGGTGGCTCGTATTTTCTTATCTATTCTGCCAGTCTGTGTCTTTTGATTGGGGAGCTTAGCCCATTAACAGTCAAAGTTATTACTGTAAAGGCAGTTATTATTTCACCCATTTTGACCTTTGGGTTTTATCTGCCATATTTTATTTTCACCAATTTTTTGAGACTTTTAGTTACTTTTGCTGATATAATCTTCATTTCTAGACTCTCTTCCAAGCCTCTCTCCTGTCTTTTCTTTTCAGGCTGTAATACATCTTTTAGTATTTCCTGCAAAGCGGGTCTCTTGGTTACAAACTCTCTCAGTTTCTGTTTATCTGTGAATATCCTAAACTCACCTTCATTTTTGAAAGACAGCCTTGCCAGATACAAGATTCTTGGCTGGAAGTTTTTCTCTTGCAGTATCTTAAATATATCATACCACTGTCTTCTTGCCTCCATAGTTTCTGATGAGAAATCAGCACTTAATCTTCTTAGGTATCCCTTATATGTTATGAGTTGCTTTTTGCTTGCTGCTTTCAGAATTCTCTCTTTGTCTTTGGCATTTGGCATTCTGATTAGTAGGTGTCTTACTACTATTCGGATTTATTTGTGCTTCTTGGACATGGATATCTATGTCGGTCAATAGGGTTGGGAAATTTTCTACCATTATTTCTTCATTATTCCTTCTCCCCCTTTTCCCTTCTCTTCTCCTTCTGGGACACCCATGACACATATGTTTGCACGTCTCTTGCTGTCATTTAGTGCCCTGAGACTTTGTTCAATTTTTTTCATTTTTTTCTTCATCTGCTCTTTTGTATGTTCGCTTTCAGAAGCCATTTTTTTTCAAGCTCACCAATCCTTTCTTCTGCCTCCTCAAATCTGCTGTTATATGATTCCAGTGTATTTTTAATTTCATTTATTGCACCTTTCATTCTGGTAAGATCTGCTATTTTTCTACGTATGCTTTCAAATTCCTCTTTGTCATCTTAATATCCTTAATCTCTATAGCCATCTCATTAAATTTATTAAGGAGATTTGTTTGAACATCTATGATTAGTTGTTGCAACTCCTTTATGTCATCTGGAGGCTTATCTTGTTCCTTTAACTAGGCCATATCTTCCTGTTTCTTGGCGTGGATTGTAATGTTTTGTTTCTGTCTTGGCATCTGGTTTACTAGATGTATTTATTCCGGGTGCAGTTTCTCTATTTAGTTTAGGGCTTCCTGCCCTTTCTCCCTTGCTGGTTGTGTAGTAGGAGCCAAGGATGTAGTTGGTGCTGTAAACTGTGGAGGCTCAAGCTGCCCTCATTGCCTCAAGGACCAATGAAGCTTCTCCCACCTTTTTCCTTTGCCAGAGGTGGGGACAGAGCCACAGCCGTGTGTAATAATCAAAGTCATGCAGACCTAGACTATAGTTGCCCAGAGAGACTGAGGAAGCTTCATGTCCCTTCCTCCCTTTCCTGGGGCAGGGCTGGATCTGCAGGTGTGGGCAGCAGTCTATGTTGTGCGGGTCCAAGATGACCTCAGTTGCCCCGGTAGACTTCTGACTACTCAGTCTGTGCCAGCCGAATGTACCTGCAGTTACCTGGAGAGGCTGGTGCAGGGTCTGCCAGCTTCCTCCCTGCTAGAAGGGGGGCTGAAGCCTAGGCCAGGGCTGCAGGCCAGTCTAGGTGAAAGTGTAGGTCTCCACCCTCACCATGACTTTCAGTCAGCCCGGCTACCCCTCATGCTGGGGGCGGAGTTAAATGGTGGCTACCAGCCTCATTCCGACTTGGACAGGTTCAAACTTCAGCTGTTCTTAGGGTTATACTTTAGCCAGCCAAATTTACTAATCAGCAGCTGAAGTCAGTGGCCAACTGTCTCTTGCTCCCCAGTTTTGGGAAATGGAGCTTCCAACTACAGCCACAGAATAGCTCCTGAGGCGGCTTGCGCTGCCAGAGTAGGATGATTAGCAGCCTCTGTGGCGTGGCATGTAGTTTCCCGGAGAGGCAGGCGCAGGTCCCCCTAGCTTCCTTCCTGCCCAAGGTGGGATTGGGGCTTAGGCTAGAGCTGCAATCTGATCTGGATGGAAAGAAACCGGTCCCTGCCAGCACTGTGATTTTCAGTCAGCTCTGCTTCCCCTCGTGCCAGGGGCAGAGTTAAAATAGTGGCTACCAGCCTCTTTCTCACTTGGACAGGTTCAAACTTTAGCTGTTCTTAGGATTATACTTTAGTTGGCTGAGATTACTAATCAGTAGCTGAAGTTGGTACCCAGCAGTCTCTTCGTCCCCCATTTTTGGGAAGTGGAGCTTCCAATTCCAGCCATGGAAGAGCTCCCTGCTTTGTTGTATGTTTTTCTTCTTGTGTCTCGTTGCATCATCTTGTTGTGTCAGGTTGCCACATCTGCCCATCACACCAGCCCCATCTTCTTTAGGAGGCACCGGCAACTGAACCACTGACCTCCTGTGTGGTAGGCAGGAGCCCAATTTTGTGAGCCACATCTGCATCCCTCACCCTCATTTTTGAAGGACAGTTTTGCTGGATAAAGGATTCTTGGATCCCAGTTTTTCTCTTTTAGTACCTTTAATATATCATACCACTGCCTTCTCACCTCCCTGGTTTCTGATAAGAAATCAACATTTAGTCTTATTGAGTATTCCTTGTACATGATCCATTGCTTTTCTCTTGCTGCTTTCAGAATTCTCTTTATCTCTGTCATTTGACATTCTGAATAGTATGTGTCCTGGAGCAGTTCTGTTCAGATTTATTCTGTTTGAGGTGCCTTGTCCTTCCTGGATATTGATATTTATGTCTTTCATAAGGGTTGGGAAATTATCAGCCATTATTTCCTCAAATATTCTTTCCGAACCTTTTCCATTCTCTTCTCCTTCCAGGACACCCATAACACTTAAGTTTGTGTGTTTTGTATTGTCAGTCAATTCCCTGAGTCCCTATTTAGTTTTTTCCATTCTTTTCTTTTTCTGTTCTTCTGTCTTAAGATTCTCTGTCTTCCAATTTTCTTATTCTTTCCTCAGCCAATTCAAATCTGCTGTTATAATGTATTTATAATCTAATGTATTGTACTTTTCATTCCCATAAGCTCTGTAACTTTTCTTAGCAAATTTTCAAATTGTTCTTTATGCTCATGCAGTGTCTTCTTAAATATCCTTTATCTCTTTGGCCATATTTTCCTTCAACTCCTTGATTTAGGAGGTTTGTGTGAACATCATTGAGTAATTATTTTAAATCCTGTGTCTCATCAGGACTTTTAATTTGTTCCTTTGGCTGGGTGATATCTTCCTGTTTTTCAGTATGTAATTTTTTGTTGATGTCTAGGCATCGGATGATGTTAGTGAGTTTACTCTGGTGGTCAATTTCTCTCTCTTGCCTAACGGCTTTATTTTATGGCTCTTCTTTGATTTTTGGTTCAACTTATTATAAAACTTTAAAAATGACCTAAGTTATCAAGACAGGGTCAGAGACCCTCTAATGGGGCACAGACCAGATCCAAGGGGGCCTGGGATAGGAACAAGAGACTCCAAAAAGTCTTGTTTTCCTTCGCTTTCCCAGCCAGCCAGCAGATGCCGCTCTTCAGCGACGCTTCCCTCCAAGGTGATAATTTCAATCTCCACTGGCTGGTGTTTCTGAGCCAATTAGAGCTTTGATTCAAAGACCAACCCTGCTGCTTAAAGTCCCCAAAGAGAAACCCCACTGAGCCTCTGCTGCACCCTCCCTCTTCCCAGAGAGGAATATGCCTGCTCCCTTCTCAGCTGGCTGCCCTCAGACGCGGTGCTACTGAGGCTGTTCACCTCAAGGATCGGGGATGGGTGCCCCTCCCAGCCGCAGGGTTAGCCACTCAAGGTTTTGTCTCTGTCCCCACTGCATCCTGGATGATGCGCCTGACACTCTCCTTCTAACAGTTTCTGCCCTTCTTCTGCTGTTTTTGCAAGAGAGCTGAGCCCTGCTGACCTACTACTCAACGCTGCCTTCACGGAACCTCACTCTAGCACAATGTTTCATACGGAGGTACTGGGCATGTCTTTATTGAATAAATAATTATCCCATTTAGCTACAGCACTTCTCCTCAAAGCCAGGTGGAAAATTTCTAGTTTCAAGACCCATATACTGTATGCTCTAATCCATAGCCGTTGCAATTTATCTCCTTATAAAATAGCAATAAACCGGTGTTTTCCTTGGTCAACAGCTCAATGGAAAACACGATACATGTAATGAGTGGATAGCACCCGACGAGGGTAGCCCACTGCAGAATTCCCGTGATGGTTAAGTTCTCGTGCCAGCCTGACCAGACACGGTGTCCAGCTGTTTGGTCAAGCAAGCACTGGCCTGATTGTCACTGTAAGGATTTTCACCTACAGCCAGATGATTGCATGTGACAATCAACCAAGGAGGCTGCCCTTAGCAAGGAGGGGTCTCGTCATCCAGTGTGTTGGGGGTCCCAAAGCCAGAACTGAGGATTTCAGAAGCCAGAAGGAACCAGTTCTAGCTCTCCTTCAGCCAACAGCTTCCCCTGAGAAGTCAGCCTCACCTTCACCCCTTCCCAACATGCCACCTGCCCTATGGAATTCGGATTTGCTAATCCCCGCGATGCCAAGTCCTAAAATACGTCTCTTAATAGAGATCTCCTATCTTGTCTATTTTGTTTCTCTGGAGAACCCTGACTACTACAACCTCCTGGCTGCTCTTTTTATAAACCCTGTTCATCTCTCTCCTAAAATATGTCATGTATTACTTAACTGCTAAGGCTGGCAGTATAAGGAGGGGGGAAGAGATAACTACAACCGGTGCTGGGAACATTGGTTCTATGTGTGGAAAAGAGGGGCCAGGTGGGAGAGGGAGAGTCCTGCGAGGGCAGAGTGGGGCAGCTCTAGGGTGCAGAACAGGGAGTGTGGGGAATTAAAGCCTAGGATGAGGGGGGTGAAGAACCCAAAGCTGGTGAGGGGGAAACACAGGCGGGTCACGGGAGACCACTGGAGGGTGGCAGAGAGGCACAGCCAGTGTCCAGCCGGCGAGGAGTGCAGGGCAGGCGGCCCCCATGAGCTGGAGCCCTCTGGGCTGGGACGGTAGGGGAGGGGGGGAGTGCCCCGTGCTCTAGCCACGAGCCCAGCTCCTTCCTCCGCGCTTTCCCTGCGTTTTCCTCCTCAGTCCGACGCCCCATCCTGAGCAGCTGGTGTTTGGGCCTCGGCTCTGGCGCCAGGGAAGGAGAGGCTCGGAGAAGGTGACTCCTCCCGGAGGGCGCGCTGCCTCTCCCCGGGAAGCCTGCTGGTGGCTCAGCCTGAGCCCTGGACGTGACTCAGGGCTTCTTCCCCAGAAGAGGGAGGCGATCTGCCTGGAGAGGGGCATCCCTGAAGGCAGAAGGTCCGAGGCCCAGCCAGTGGCGGGGTGGGGGTCGGGTAGGGGCGACTCTTTAGTGTTTCAGGACTTTAAAAAAAAAACAAACACAAAAAACCCACCAGTGCCCCAATCCTGTGTCGGGGGAGGGAAAAGGTTTAGAAGCCGCGGTGCGTGGGGACCTGCTCTGGCCGGGTGTCAAAAGCAGGCAGTTTCCTGTGTGTGATCACAGTGAAGTCTAACCTGCACACGCCTCGGAGCCGTCAGTGCAGCCATCAGCGCCGTCTCCTCACAGAATCCCTTGGCTGGTCAGGCTGAAGCACCCTGTGGGGTCTCCCGTCCATGTCCACGAGCGTTCTCGCTTGACTCAACTAGTCAGCACTTTGGTGGGTGGGTGAGACTGCAACTAAGGACCCCACAAAGCAGCCACCGCGGAACCCAAACCTACCTCAGTGAGCCTTGCAGGGCTTTAAGCGTTTCTAGGACATTCTCGCCTTCGTCATCGGAGGGGGCTGATCTTTCACAGGCGTTTTCACTGCGTCCCAGCACCTGGGGGACGTCCACTTGTTCAACAGCAAAGGCTGCACGTCGTGGCCTTTTCACAAACACAAACGTTATGACTACGAAAGGAAAAGCATTTGATTTACAGGTGAAGAAATAACAGGCGCAACTCCCGGTTCCCAAAAGGTTTTCCTAGGGTCTCAAGTATGCATAAAAATACACAGAAAGGAAGGTGTCTGTGTTGAAATTCACACTGCAAATGAGATTAAATATTGTGGGAAACTCAAGGAATTGGCATTTAGTTCAGTTAACCAGCTACAATCTAATCCCAAATATCACTTGTAATTCTCAAAACATATTTTACAAAAACACATCACAAAGCGCGTTTGCAGAAAGGAGTACTATTTCACGTCCACAGGAAAATGTGCTCTTTACTGCATTCCTTCAGAAATGCCATCGGAAAACAGTCTCAATAAAACGCCGACAAACGGGAACGATTTTCCAAACGGAGTGTCAGCACCGCATGACGTCCTAAGTAGAGAGAAGCCACAATCGACTCTCCACTAAATCTTTTATTAAAGGCACTAAGTGGGTGAGTAATACACCTGAAATGTTTAAAAATTACAAGCCAGAAGCTGATTAAGCGAAGACAATTTTTAAATATTAACTCTTTCCTTTAGGGTTACTGAGAATTTGGAAAGCGGTAAAAGCACTGATTTAAAACGTACGGTCACGTCTGAGGCCCGCGCAGGTGCTCTGTGCACCCGACGTGACCTCTCCGACGCCCGCCGTGCGCGGGGCGCCCCCGCGGGTGGCCCAGGACCCGGTCGCAGCCCGTCGCCCCCGCGCTCAGGAGCCGCGCCGGCCCCGCGTCCCGCCCGCCCCGCGCCCACTTTGCGCCGGGACCTCCAGCACCCGGCACCGCCCGGGCGGGCCCGCCTTCAGCCCCCGCGCCCCGCGCCCCGCGCCCCGCGTGCAAGGCCGCCTTGGCGCCCCCAGCCCCGGCGGTCCCGCAGGGACTCCCTGCGCCCCGGGCGCGCTGGTTCCCGGCCCGGGTGCAGCGAAGGGCCGCGACGCCAACAGCTTCCTGCCCACCGCCACACGCCCCGCACGCCCACCGCGCGCTCCCTCGGCACCCCTCGCCCCCACCCCAACAGCGCCAGGAACACCCGGGCAGGCGGCGAGGACGCGCAGGGACGTGGCGGGGGCGCCTCCTTTCGGGCGGGAGGAGAAGGAAACGCGCCGCCCTGGCTGCAGCCACCGCTGGGAGAGGAAGAGACGAGGTCCGAGAGGGGCTTGGGGACGTCCGAGGCCCCGCGGAGGGAGCGGAGTCCGCAATCGACGCCCCCAGCCCTGGACCCTGCGGATACCCTGCTCTGCCCCAGATGGTGGCCTTCCCAGGCCTGGGTCCAGGAGCTCAGTGTGCCCGGTCCGCGTCGCCACACCTCGGCCTTATCCCCCGCCCCTGGCCAGCTTGCGGGCCGGAGAGGAGGGGGCTGGGGAAAGGTGACCCCGGGAGCGCGGAGAAAGGAATCACATCCCGCTGGGGTCGAGAGAAGAGGGTGAAGCAGAGGGCTGCTGGAGGGGAGGGCGGGTGTGTCTAGCAGATGCCAGAGGAAGAGGCTCCGGCCTGGGATGTCCCAGAAGGATTCGGGATGGGGGAGATGGCTCTTGTTGGCATCCTGCCCTGAGACAGTGTCTGTTCGTAGCCACTTAATTATTATTAATTAGTTGATTGAATAAAAGGAGGCTACGTTAGGAACCAGTTCAGGCTCTGCCATTCAGTCCTGGTCTTCAATCAACTCACCCAAGAGCCAAGAAGTATGACGTCCTCCACCACCACCACTTCTCCTCCAGGTCTTCTAGTCCAGGCTTCCCCAGGGCATACCAGGACTTTCCAAAGGGGTCACAGCTATGCTCAGTTTTAAGGGAACCGGTTTCCAGTGTCTCAGCTCTCATATGAACTTCCTTATATGGACTTTTCCTAAAGGTGATCTCCACGAGAAATCCCTTGTGGCCTAGACAGCCGCCCTATTGGCCTATTCTCCTACCCTCTCACTATGGACCTCCCTGTTACAAAGGAAAGGCCCACCCTCACACCATCCCAAATTTTACTAAGGACCCATTGTTCCATGGGTGGAGAAAAAAGAAAAGAAAAGGAAACCTGCAGGGCAACAAACAAAAAGACAATTCATATGTTGATTTAGAATAGATAAAGCTACCTTTAAACCAGGCACCATAAATCCAAGGCAGCATTTTCTGTCCTTTTTTTCCCCTTTAGAAATGTTTCTTTTAAGAGCAGAACCTGGATATTTTTACCCTACTTGAGATGTTCTGGGTACATATATATTCTAAAAATGGCAGCAATGACAATTTCTTCATCTGATTTTGCCAAGAAATGGCCTGACTTCTGACATTTCAGGAAGAAATGCTGAAGGAGACATCTCCTTATTCCAGCTCCTTATTCTTACATTTTTGCATTGCATATGATTTTCTATTCTTTCAACACCTATGTATCTTTATATTTTAGATGTATCTTGTAACAGCAGTAGTTTGATTCTTTTCAATCTGATAATCTGTTTTATAAATGGAGAATTTATCCCATTTATAGTTAATGTAATTACAATATAGTTGGGTTTAAATATAACATCTTATTTTCTGCCTTCTATTTGTTCTTTCCAGTCTCTTATTCTTTTTCTCACCTTTCCTATCTTCTCTTGGATTTGTTTATTTCATTCCATGTCTTCTACCTGTTTTGGATTAAATATTCTGTTTCTATTCTGTAGTGGATATACTAAAAACTTAAATATTGGAAGTGGTTCTAGCTCAGTAGTTGAGAGCCTGCCTCCCATGTACAAGGTCCCGGAATCCCCAGTAACTCCTAAAAATAAAATTTAAATCTTCCGAGATATAATTTTTTTTAGGAGGTACCAGGGATTGAACCCAAGATCTCATATATGGGAAGCAAGTGCTCAACCACTTGAGCTACATTTACATCTGCTCTCCTAAAGATTTTTGAAAACATTTCACAGCCTTTCCTCAAAAATTATTGTTAATTCTGTTATTTTTAATTCCAAAATATGGTACTATAATTATTTATGCAATCTTCTTTTAGATTTACCCACATATTAATCACTTGTTTGCTCTCTATATTGCCTCTTGTATCAGACACCTTCCATTTTAGGTCACTTTCCTTTTTTTTTAATTTATTTTTTTTACGTGGATTGAACCCGGGTCCCTCCATATGGGAGACGGACGCCCAACCATTTGAGCCACATCTGCCCCCCCCCAATCACTTTCCTTTTGCTTGAAGTACATCCTTTAGAATTTATTTTAGTGTGATTATGCTAGTGGCAAACACTTTTTTGCTGAAAATGTCTTTATTTGGCCCTCATTTTAAGCATATATTTTAGAACTAGGTTAGCAGTTGTACTCTTTCAGTATATTAAAATTTTCTTTCCACTGACTTCTGACTTCTGAATTTTATTGTTCCTGTTGAAAAATCAGCTCTTTTCTTCTTCTGGCTGCTTTTAGATCTTCCCATTGTCTTTGGTGTGATAGATCTAAGTGTAGATTTCTTTTCATTTATCTTGCTGAAATCTGTATTTTGTATCTGTATTTTGATGTCATTTGTCCATTTTTTAAAACTCTCAGTCATTAGCTCTTAAAATGTTTTGCTCTAGTTTAATCTCTGTCTTCTTTGGGGACTCAAATTACACCTATATGAAGCCCTCTCACCTACCCTCTGCCGTTTACCTCTCCTCTCTATTACTTTTTTGGTCTATTCTGAATAAATAATTTTGACTTATCCTTTAGTTCATCAATTTTCTCTTCAACTGTGTCAAATATACAGTGAACTTGTCAATTGGGGTTTCATATCAATTTATATATATATTTTTTTTTTAGAGTTTTTATTTGATTCTTTCTCACTTGTGCTGTGTATGTGCTTTTTACAGTTTCCAGGTTCTCTGCTGAAATTATCAAGCTTGGAATTTTTTTTTTCTGTTAACAGAATAAGCTTAGTAGTTTTAAAATTTGCATCTGATTAAACTAATATCTTTGGTCTCTATAGGTCTTTTTCTTTTTTTAAGATTTATTTATTTCTTCCCCACACACACACACACCTTGTTTTGTGCTCGCTGTCTGCTCTCTGTGTGTTCTTCTGTGTCTGCTTGTCTTCTCTTTAGGCAGCACCAGGAACTGACCCTAGGACCTTCTGGAGTAGAGAGAGGCGCTCAATCTCTTAAGCCACCTCAGCTCCCTGGTCTGCTGCGTCTTCTTGTCTCTCTTCTGTGTCTTTGTTGTGTCATCTTGCTGTGCCAGCTCTCCACACAAGCCAGCTCTCCACACAGGCCAGCACTCCTGCGTGGGCCAGCTCTCCTCTCCAGCCAGCTTGCTTTTTAGCAGGAGGCCCCGGGGAATCGAACCCTGGACCTCCTATATGGTAGATGGGAGCCCATTCGCTTGAGCCACATCTACTTCCTCTGTAGGTCTTTTTCTGTTGTCTTGTTGTCTTTGTTTTTGTTTTTTTAGTTGTCTTTCTTCATTATAGACCTGCGTGATGATTAGGTTCATGTGTCGACTTGTCCAGGTAATGGTGCCCAGTTGTTTGGTGAAGCAAGCACTGGCCTAATTGTTACTGAGGATATTTCATGGACTTAAATCATCAGTGAGTTGATTGCATTTATGGCTGATTACATCTCCTCTCAACTGAGGAGACTGACTTCAGCAATGAGAGAGCCTCCATTCAGTTGGAGGCTTTAAAAGGAGACGTGATGACTGCAGCAGTCAGAAGGGAGAATTTCCATCTCTGCTGCAATCAGTCAGCTTCCCCTGGGGAACACATCGAACTCGTTCATCAGACTTCCCAGCTTGGAGCCTGCCCTAAGGAATCTGAACTCGTGCATCCCCACAGTCACATGAGACAATGTGATAAAATCTCAGTATTTACAGACATTTCCTGTCGGTTCTTGTTTCCCTAGAGAGCCCTAATACAGCCTGTTTATCTTTTACTGTGTTCTGGGCATTGTGTTTGAGAAATCACTTCTAGAAATAATGTGCAGGCTAGGTTATTCTCTTCCTTCAGAGAAGTTTGAATTGTTTCTCCCAGGGGCCTGGAATCACAAGCAACCGGAGAACACCTTATCCCTGGAGAAGACATACAAAAGGCTAATAAGCACATGAAAAGCTCCTCAACATCATTAGCCATTAGGGAAATGCAAATCAAAACCACAAGGAGATACCACTTCACATATGCTGGGATGGCAATGATCAAAAGGGCAAACTGTAACAGGTGTTGTGGAAAACAGTTTGTCAGTCCCTCAAAAAGTTAAAACTAACAGTGTAATTTCTCTGTAATTCTAAAACTTTTTTAAAAATAAAGTTTATTATTACAAAAAAAAAGTAGACTTTGAATTGCCATATATTCCAACAATTCCACTCGTAGATATATGCCCAAGAGAAATGAAAACATGTCCACATGAAAACTTGTACATGAATATCTATAGCAGCATTATTCATAATAGACAACAGAGAGTGGGACTAAACCCAAATGTTCAGCTGGCGAATGTGCTGTATCCACACAATGAAATACTATTTAGCCATAAAAACGAAGTACTGTTAACATGCTACAACACAGGCGAACCTTGAAAACCTTATGCTAAGTGAAAGAATCCAGACATAAAAGGCCACAAGTTCTTTGATCCCACTTATATGAAATGCCCAGAATAGGGAAATCTGTCCAGACGGAAAGTAGATTAATGGCTGCCAGGGGCAGGGGGGAGAGGGGAATGGTGAGTGACTGCTGATAGAGTTTCTTTTCGGGTTAAAGGAAATGTTCTAAAATTAGGTGCTGGCAATGATTGCACAGCCTTGTGAGTGTACTAAAAGTCACGGGATCGTACAATTTGTAAAGGTGAATGTCATTGCATGTGTTTTACATATATATAAACTTTAAAAAAGAATTGATGCAACATAGGCCTGTACACCAAAAAAAGGGAGGCCTACTGTATGGAAATAAGCAATGTAAAAAATTTTTAAAGAATACCTTAGACTAATTTCAGGGCGCGGGGATTCCCTGAAAACGCCTCTGAAGCTCCCGCCCCCCCCCCCAAGGCTGCGCAGCTTCCGGCTCACCCCGACCTCCAGGGCGCAGCCCATGTTTTACCCTGGGGGGCTTAAACTCCATTACAGGAGAACAAACACCCCAAGATTTGGGGCCTTAAGTAAAAAAGATTTACTAGGTCTTCCAATTCTGCGTGTGTGCCGGGGTCGGCCGAGGCTCTCGAGGCCCCCGCGGGCGGCTGCGTTCCCAGCTTGGCTCCCGGGGCTCGCGCCTCCCCGGGATGCGGGGCTGGCGGGGGAGCCCTCCCTTTCTCTCCACGTGGCCTCTCGTCGCTTGCTAGTCCTGTGGCCGCTGGGTTCCGAGAGGACAAGACGAAGGCCTGGACCTCAGCCAGCCTCTGCCTGCCGCCCGGGCAGCGCCAGGACGCCTCGGCCTTGCCAGCGCCGCCTCCCCTCCGGCTGGGGGGAGCCCCTCGGGCGCGCAGGAGGGCCTGCCCCGAGGGGCCTCCCCTGGGCAGAAGGAGCGCCAAAGGTCACGGTTCTGAGGCTCTCGAAGTGTTGAACCCTAAATTAGCCTACCCATAGGCCTTCATGGCAACCAGAGTAACGTAGAAAAGTTTCCCACTGTCTCCTAAGTGTCCTATCTGAAAAGCACAACCTCCCCTCCCTTGAACAATCCTGCAAGGACAGACAAGCATACAACCTCCCCTCCTTTGAACACTCCTGCAAGGACATCTCCACCCTGCAGCTGTGCCCCAGGCTATCAGGGCATTCTGTGCAAACGCTAGCTAACTGCCAAAATCCGCTTCTGTTTATCCTGCTTGCTTGCAAACTGCGACAGCAACCCCCTATAAAAAGGAGCCATTTTAGAACCTGGGGGCTGCAGTTCTCTCCTGCATGGGAGGTGCTGCAGACGCCCGCGGGCTTAGCTCAGTAAACTTCATAAAAGTGGTTAAAGTCTGAGTGTGGTCGATCTCCTGGGTTATAACATTTGGAGGCCCCAGCGGGATCAACCGCGAGGTCCCCCTTAATTGGGGTCGACCTCCTCAGACTAAGCGGGAAGTGCCTCCACTTCCTCGCCTTTGCTTTTAATTCGTGATCGGATTGGGACTAGGACAGTGGCCTCGAGGAATCTGGTAAGGGATTCTCCCTTTTGTGTTGGCTCCGGAGCATTTGTGGGGGCTGTTGCAGGCGGGACGCCGC
>JAKSZT010054523.1:9183117-9197932 GCA_026826555.1 Tolypeutes matacus | reverse complement strand
CGGGACGCCCTCTCCTGATTTTGGAAACCGTTAGGTTTCACTTTGGTATTTGTTGTGTGAGTGGGAGTGAGACTAGTCTCCAGTGTTTTGTTCGTTTGTCTGTCTATGTTCAGTGTTTCTTGGTGTTTTAACTGTTTCAACCCTGACAGGATGGGACAAGGAAAATCCACTCCGAGGACTCCTCTTGAATGCATTCTTGCTAATTTTTCTGATTTCTTTAAGAGATCCTGTGACTATGGGAAGCCAGCAGATCCAGGCTTCCTGCGGACCCTCTGTGAACTTGAACAGCCAGCCTTCCGAATGGACTGGCCTTCGGAAGGCTCATTTGATTTATCTCTGTTGTTTGCTGTACGGTCTGTTGTTTATGGGGTTCCCCACCCCGACCAGAGGGTTTATATAGGTGTTCAGATTGACATTGTGCATGATAAAGTAGATTATATCCAGAAATGCCAGAAACCAGGGAAGGGGGATATGTATGCAAGGGTAGGCGGAAAAACCATTTTAGTAACTGCCCCGAAACCTCGAGGGGCACGGGGTCCCCCGAAAGAAAAGAAAGATGAGAAACCAGAGAAACAGAAACCCCGTTTATATCCTGTTCTGCCGGGGGAAACTGATGATATAGCTGAAAGCTTATTTGACCCCCTGCCTTACCCAAGAACTCCCTCGCAGCAACAGGCCCCAGGGCAGCAACAGGCCCCAGGGCGCTCGCCCCAAGGGGAAGTCCAGAGTCCTCCCCACACAAGAGGGGGATCTCTCTATCAGCCCCCTCCACCAGGGCCTGATTCTTCAGTGCCCCTGTTGCCGCTCAGGGAAGTTCCTCCTCAACCAGGGGCGCCTCCGGGCCATACTCGAATGATTTATGTCCCATTTTCCACCTCTGATCTCTATAATTGGAAACACCAGAACCCTCCTTTTTCAGAGGACCCCCAGAGGCTGATTTCGCTTTTAGAAACTAGTTTCCACACTCATCAGCCTACCTGGGATGATTGTCAACAGATTTTACAAACTTTGTTCACTTCTGAGGAGAGAGAGGGAATCCATCAGGAGGCTGCTAAGATTATCTTGGGGGACAATGAGGGGGACTCCCAGACTAGGAGGGATGAATTAGAGAAATCACTCCCTTCGAGTCCTCCTCGTTGGAACCCTAACACTGATGCAGGGATGACAGCCTTGCACCACTATCGCCAGTCTCTACTTAGGGGTCTAAGGGCTGCAGCTAAAAAGCCTACTAATTTAACTAAGGTTAGTGCAGTCATGCAGGGTAAGGACGAGTCCCCGGCTGCTTTCTTAGAGGGATTATTGGAGGCATATCGAATGTACACCCCCTTAGACCCAGAAGATGAAAATAACAGACGAATGGTAAACATGGCGTTCGTCTCTCAGTCGGCCCCAGATATTAGAAAAAAACTTCAAAAGCAAGAAGGGTTTGAAGGAAAAGCCAGAAGTGAATTGGTAGAAATAGCTCAGAAAGTTTTCCAAAATAGAGAAGATCCTATTCGGGAGCAGACCAAGCAGCTCTCACGAATCTTGCTGGCAGCACCAACCCGGAAACCCCATCCCTCCAAGGGACGGCCGGAGAGAGGAGACCTAAAGAAGAACCAATGTGCCTTTTGCAAGGGGATGGGGCACTGGAAAAAGGATTGTCCTAAGTTGATAGGCAGAAGGGCTCAGGAACCTAAGGAACCGGCCCGCCTCTTAGTAGAAACTGAAGATTGAGGGGGTCAGGGTTCCTTCGCGCTTGGCCCCCAGGAACCCATGATAAAGTTAACAGTCGAAGGGAAGCCAACTGAATTCCTAGTAGACACGGGGGCCACCTTTTCAGTTCTCCAAGAGACAACTGGGGAACTTTCATCCCAGAAGACTTCTATCATAGGGGCAACAGGAAAACCTAAATCTTACCCCTGGACTCAAGCCCAAATTACTGACTTAGGAAAGGGTACTGTTACCCATTCCTTCTTAGTAATGCCAGAATGCCCATACCCCCTCTTAGGCCGAGACTTGCTGCGGAAATTAAAGGCAAACATTTCTTTTAAAGATGGGGAAACAATTTTGCAACTGGGAGATCAGCTCCCTCAATCAATTATGTTAACTGTCCCTATCTCCGAAGAATATATTCTATTTGAACAAGAGCCCAAGGGGGCTATAGGAGAAAGCTATATCCAGGAACTACTTACTAAAATCCCCGGGGTCTGGGCAGAGAGCAACCCGCCAGGATTGGCTTTGCATCAACCTCCTATCATTGTGCAACTCATGCGTACTGCTCTCCCCATCCAAGTCAAGCAATACCCTATACCTCAGAAGGCAAGGGAAGGCATAGCGAAGCATATCAAGAGATTAAGAGAAGCGGGGATACTGACTCCCTGCCAATCACCCTGGAATGCCCCCCTTTTACCAGTAAAAAGCCAGGGACCGAAGATTATAAACCAGTACAGAACTAAGAGAAGTCAATAGGAGGGTTGAAACCATTCACCCCACTGTACCTAACCCTTATACCCTTCTGAGCTCTCTGCCTCCAGGACGGACTTTCTGTTCTGTACTGGACCTGAAAGATGCCTTCTTCACCTTACCATTGGCCCCTCAGAGCCGACCCATCTTCGCCTTTGAGTGGACGGACCCCGAAGGGGGATTTTCAGGCCAGCTAACCTGGACTAGACTCCCGCAAAGATTCAAGAATTCTCCAACCATCTTTGATGAAGCCCTGAGCCGAGACCTCCTGGGATTCAGGGAATCCCACCCTCAGGTACCTCTTTTGCAATATGTAGATGACCTTCTTCTTGCAGCAGAATCAGAAGAGGATTGCCTAACCGCCATCAAGGAACTGCTCTCTGAACTAGCACGCCTCGACTACCGGGTGTCCATGAAAAAGGCTCAGATCTACATGCGAAAAGCCACATATTTGGGCTACCATCTGGAAGAAGGTAAGAGGACCCTATCTCTGGGACAGATAGAAGCTATCCTGAATATCCCAACTCCAACCACCAAGTGCCAGGTACGGGAATTCCTAGGGGCGGTAGGCTACTGCAGGCTCTGGATACTCGGGTTTGCTGAAATTGCAAAACCCTTATCCGCCTGCACAGGTGGAAAGGACCCTAACTTTCATTGAACTCGGAAAAGAAGAACAGGCTTTTATAGCCCTCAAGCAAGCCTTAGCCTCAGCCCCTGCCTTAGCCCTACCCGACATCACGAAACCTTTTCAGCTGTTTGTAGCTGAAAAGAAGGGGATTGCCAAAGGGGTCCTCACTCAAACCTTAGGGCCTTGGAAACGCCCAGTGGCCTATCTCTCCAAGCAACTAGACCCTGTAGCTGCAGGATGGCCATCATGCATGAGAGCGATAGCTGCAACCGCCCTTCTTGTCAAAGGGGGCACAAAAATTGACCTTGGGCCAGGACTTGCAGATTATCGGGGGCCACACCACTGAGGCCCTCCTTAGATCCCCACCTGACTGTTGGATTTCGAATGTGCGTCTTACTCAATATCAGGTGCTGCTACTAAATCCCCCTCAAGTCACTTTCTCTAAGTCCATGGCTCTCAACCCAGCTACTCTGTTGCTAGATTTTAAATATGGAGAAATTGTCCATGATTGCCTGGACATTTTAGAAACTATCACTAGATCTAAACCTAACCTCCAGGACACTCCCCCCCTAGAAAACCCAGACTACGAGCTTTATACTGATGGAAGCAGTTATCTGAAAGATGGACTGAGATATGCAGGCGCAGCAGTGACCACAGAAAATCAAGTACTCTGGTCACAGGCCTTGCCCCAAGGAACCTCCGCCCAGAAAGCAGAACTAATTGCTCTGACCCAGGTGCTTCACTGGGCAAAAGATTTGAAGACCATCGCCAACTCAGAGGTAACCCGCTGCTCAGCATGCGCTCAGGTCAACCCAGGCCCCCCAATCTCTCGCAGTGTAGGGGTCCGAATCAGAGGCCATGAACCAGGGGAACATTGGGAATTAGATTTTACTGAAATTGGAAAAAGCAAATACGGCTATAAATATCTCCTGGTCTTTATAGATACTTGCTCCGGATGGACTGAAGCTTTTGCCACCAAGCATGAGACTGCCAATGTAGTCGCCAGGCACCTCCTGACAGGAATCCTCCCACGATTTGGCTTACCCTTGGCGTTGGGGTCCGACAATGGCCCGGCTTTCATAGCCAAGATATCCAAAAGTCTAGCCGAGGCACTTAAAATAAACTGAAAATTACATTGCATTTACAGGCCTCAGAGCTCAGGACAGGTAGAGAGGATGAATAGGACTTTAAAGGAGACTTTAACTAAATTAAAATTGGAGACTGGAGAGAGTTGGGTAAGTCTTCTCCCTTTTGCCTTACTAAAAACCAGATGTACCCCTTATTTGAAACATTTAACCCCTTTTGAAATAATCTATGGAAGACTACCTCCCACAATCCCCAACTCCTAGCGCCATCGCACCCATTGAACTTCTTTAGTAATTCTTTGCTAACCATGCTAGACTCTGTTTTCTCCCTTCTGAATGAAACTCAGCCGGCCATCTCCACTGAGTGTTGGCTCTGCGTCGATCCGGCACCATCATACTACGTGGGGATTGGTACCAACCTGATGAGAAAAATGGCCCCCCAGAACGTCTCCTACACCGATGCCGACAACTTTGAAACTGGTATCCTGTCTGATTGTTCTCATCAGAAAAAAACTCATCCTCAGCGATCTCCAAGGACAAGGTATCTTTCACCAGTGGCAGCTACTCCATAAACAACTCACCTTATAAAGACAATTGCCTGAACACTGTCCCCCTTACTGCTTCAGGATCCACTTGGACTTTAATCACCCCCAATGGTACCTGGTTTGCCTGCTCATCTGGTATCACCCGCTGTATTGCCCCTAATAATGCTTCTGACCTATGTATTGGTGTTTATATCATTCCCCAGGTTTACCTATATGCTGGACTCTCAGGTACTGCCCACTTCCTAGCTCAGGATCAACATTTTAGACTACAAAAAAGGACTCCAATTCTAATCCCTATCTTAGCCACCTTAGGGATTGCAGGTTCAGCAGCCATAGGAGCTGGGGCCATGATTACCTCTGACATTGGTATTAGAAAACTTTCAGCTACTTTCTCTGCTGATGTCTCTCTCCTTCAGACCCAAGTACAATATCTTGAAAAACAAGTTAACTCCTTAGCAGAAGTAGCTACACAGAACAGGAGAGGACTAGACTTACTGTTTCTGAAACAGGGTGGCTTATGGGCCGCCCTCGGAGAAGCCTGCTGTTTTTATGCAAACCATTCAAAAATTATTAAACAATCAATGCAAGAACTACAAAAGAGACTCAGAGAGAGGGATCTAGAAAAACAATCCTGTGAGTCTTAGTTTCAGAACCTTTTCAATTGGTCTCCATGGCTGACTACTTTAATTTCAGCCCTAGTAGGCCCTCTCATACTGTTACTTTTGGGTCTCACTTGCGGACCTATCATTATCAATAGGCTTGTAGCTTTTGTCAAGGACAGAGTCCAATCGGTCAAACTAATGGTATTAGCCCAACCCTACCGACACCTGCCAACGACTGGAGACCACTATGGTGAGTCAATGATTTGACCCACTAAGAAGAGAAGTGGGGAATGTTGAACCCTGAACTAGCCTACCCATAGGCCTTCATGGCAACCAGAGTAACGTAGAAAAGTTTCCCACTGTCTCCTAAGTGTCTTATCTGAAAAGCACACCCTCCCCTCCCTTGAACAATCCTGCAAGGACATCTCCACCCTGCAGCTGTGCCCCAGGCTATCAGGGCGTTCTGTGCAAATGCTAGCTAACTGCCAAAATCCGCTTCTGTTTATCGCTTCTGTTTATCCCGCTTGCTTGCAAACTGCGACAGCAACCCCCTATAAAAAGGAGCCATTTTAGACCCTGGGGGCTGCAGTTCTCTCCTGCATGAGAGGTGCTGCAGACGCCCGCGGGCTTAGCTCAATAAACTTCATAAAAGTGGTTAAAGTCTGAGTGTGGTCGATCTCCTGGGTTATAACAGAAGGGCAGCGCCTTCCGCTCCCAGGCCCGCACCCCGGCGCCCAGGCCTGCTCCCCGCCCAGCGCCCAGGCCCGCTCCCCGCGCCCTGTTCCAGCTTCGCTTTGGTGGACTCCTTGCTCTCCTGCGGGCTCTCTGGTGCTTCTAGGAATAAGCTTTCTAGAGCTCGCTCGGCATTTTCGTTCTGCTGAGCTAGGAGTTATTCCAAATGGCCTAGTCCACCATTTCCAGAAGCCGCTTTTTTTTTTTTTTTTTTTTTTATATTTAAGTCTTCAATCCAGCTTTTAATAAAAAGATCATAAAATAAGTTCTCATCGCCGTCCATTAAGACCGCACACTCCTGAACAGAGAGGTCAGTTCTCGCTGAAATGCTTTTCTGTGGCACTTGGGCAGCTGCTGCGCGGCTCTGACCTGGATGTATTCAAACACTCCAGGGAAAGGAACTCAAGCTGAGGACTGACTGCGGCGGTGGCCGGTACTGGAGTGCGAGCCTGGGTTGTCCCTCCCCTCTCTGGGAAGGACATAAAGTAGGACATGATCCCTCTCCAGTTCCAATCAAAATAGCTCTAGTCTATTCCTCCCCCTTCCCCTAGATGTACCTGCAAAGGGCTCAATGCTCAACCTGGGCCCCTTTGGGGGCCAGAGGAGGTGGTAAGTGATGGGTAGGGGTACAGAGAGGCCGAGTGGAGTGGGGGAGCCCTGGGGACCCTCCCTGCCCCCAGTGAGGTCTGTTATGCAGCGTTTTTTGAGGTCAATGAATTACAGCAATAAATAGCAAGGTGAGGTAGGGGGAGGAGGTCCTTGTAGAAAATCAAGTGGGGTGACTGCAGCTGCAGGTCTGCTGGGAAAGGGGGGCCTGGGCAGTCTGGGTCAGCACCCCTTACGCCCCCATGCCACCCCCAGTTTGGAATGTCAGACCCAGGCTCCCCTGGCCCCTCCCCAGCTCCTCATTCCGGGCATCAGATTCACCGGCTTGATTTCACCTGTCGCGTCCACCCCCCCCCCCAACACAGGGCCCAGAGGCCTCTTCTTAAATGGTCCCCAGAGCAGTCTGGGCACTTCTTAGCAAGACGCAGGCAGAAGGGTTGAAGCCACTCTTCAGAACAGGGAGGCTCTTCTGCTGTGTCAAACGTGAGCGGTAGGTCCACCTGTACCCTGCAGGGCGTATGCTGTGTGCTGTCCCTCCTGCCAGACCTGCCTCGTCTGTTCCTCGTTCCTTCATACCTCTCAGAACTTCTGGCTTCAGTTTCCTTTTTCCTGAAGTACATCTGTGACGGTCAGGCTAATGTGTCAACTCGGCCAGGTCATTGTGTCCAGGTGTTAAGTCCAGCAAGCCCCGGGCTGATTGTGGTACAAGAGCATTTATGGACTTCGATCACCAGTGAGTTTACTGCGTGGATGGCTGATTACATCTGCATCAGTCAGGGAGATTGCATCGGCAATGGGTGACCCTTTTATCCAACCAGTTGAATGCCTTCAAAGGGGACGTGATTTCAGCATTCAGAGAGCATTTCCCAGCTCCTCGTTGGACAGCCAGCTTCTCCCAGAGACTCATCGAGGACCTTTCATCGGAGCCCCTGGTTTGCAGCCTGCCTGCGGAGCCTGCACTTGTGCATCCCCACGGTCGCGTGAGAGACTCTTATAAAATCTCATATTATTGACAGATATCTCCTGTGGATTATGTTTCCCGAGAGAACCCTCATACAACATCCTTGAGTCCTAGTCTGTTCCTTCACTTTCAATTTTTGTTTCTCTAAAAATATTTTCTTTTTATCATCATTCTTAAATAAAGTTCCATGCTGAATACTCCTCTCTCAGCATTCTGCAGACCTGGTTTCTGAGGCTGCTGTTAAAACCTGCTTCCCCCAGACCGCCATTCATTTATGGGCACCTGTCTTTCTTTATGGCCGTTTTTAAGATCTTCTTTCACTCCGATGTCTAAGTGTGAACCTATTTTTATTTCTTCTGCCTTTGTGGTACTTCCTGAATCTGAATGTTCTTGTCTCTCATCATTTCTAGAAAATCCTCAGCCATTTTTCCTTCAAATATTTATTCTTTCCCATCTCTCTAAAATCTTCTTCAGAAACTCCAAATAGCTCCAGGTCCTTCCTTCTCATTCTATCCTCCATGCCTCCTAATCTTTCATATTTTTCACCTTTTGATTCCCTGTAACACTTAACAGGATAATTCCATTCACAATTCTCTCCAGATGTGCCTGATAGGCTGTTTCTGCCCAGTTGTTACCGGATTTAATCTAGGTTCTTGACTTATGCTGCAGAAATGAATTTCAGAGCACATCAGGTGAGTGAAGTAATTTATTAAGGTAGGGAGAGGAGAAATGGGAGAAAATAACTGATCAGGGGTCCCCAGTAGAGGGTAAGGGGCTGAAGAATGATAAAAAGGGCTGATTTATAGACTACAATTTCCCATTATAGATTATAAATGCCCAGGTTTTACTTGCGTGTTGATCCGTGCAGGGGGGACATGGCGAGAGCAGGGCACAGAAGTCACGAGGGCCGAGAGCAGCAGGGCACGGAAGCCTCTGGGAGAGGGAGGAGGAGCAGGAACACCAGAGCTGAGAAATGTTCTGCGCCTGCTTTTTAAACTATTCATTTTTCCACCCCTTTGCTAATGGCATGGAAGGAGTCTCAGGTGTTTGCTGTTTTGATTGATTACCCCACCCATCAATCCCCCAGGTGGGGCCAATGATAATGTCCCAGGAGAATATCCGGAGAATCTCTTGGGAATCTCTGGGAATCTCATTCTGGGTGGTGGAAATCTCACGAGGATCTTCCAGCAGTCATTTTGGGTTACAGGGTCCACGTGGACTTGCCAGGTTTCAGATCCATCTACTTATTCCCTGTATGAAGCCTGCTTCACAGTGAGATTTAAAAATGTTTCACTTACATAAGTTCTGGGATTTTTTTTCCCACTAATGCCTGATAGTTCAGTTTAGGATGTCATTTGTTTCTCACATGTCCAATCTATTTTTCTGTTGGGTAAACATTTATCTTCAGCTTTTATTTAGTAATCCTGCTATGGTCTGTTTCTGCTGGTTTTTGCTTAGGGTGGCTTTTCCCCCATGTGTTCTGTATCTTTGAACCATGAGCTTTATCTGTGAGAATCATGGGAGGGCAAGATTGAAGGTGCATCTCTCCAGAAATGCTGGCTTTTGTTTCTGCTAGAACCTTTAAAGAACTACCAGATGCGAATATTCTCGCTGACCTGATTTTGTGATAATCAGGGTAGGCTAAACATTCGCTATATTAGAAACCATGCCTGTGTCCCCAGACCTAGTTTTTCTCCCTAGGTCTGGTTTTTGGAATGCTGGTGATAAACTAAGCCTGATTTATTACATGACATCCTGTATGAGAAAAGACTGTAACTTTGGGTATCTTTGATCAACCTTAAGAGATATAGCAGGGGGACGGGTGTGGCTCGGGTGGTTGGGTGTCCGTCTCCCATATGGAGGGACCTGGGTTCAGTCCCTGGGACCTCCCGGTAAAAAATTAAAAAAAAAGAAAAATATAGAAGGCGCGCAGGCTGCCAGGCCCCGCGAGCCACACAGCAAGATGATGACGTAACAGGAGAGTGACACAAGGGAGAGCCAAGACCAGACTCGACAAAAAACCAGGAACTAAGGTAGTGCAGGTGGTAGGACGCCTCTCTCCGACATTGGAGGTTCTGAGGATCGAATCCCAGTGAAGCCAGGAGGAGAAGGATGAGAAGAGAGGGCAGGAAACGGATACAGAGAGTTGTCCAGTGAATGGACAGAAACAGCAAAAATGGCGGGGGGGGGGTGAAAATGGATAAAAGTAAATAAATAAATAAACCCTTTAAAAAAAAGTGTAGGGGAGGAAGATACGGACTGTAGTCAGTAGTAATACTTTGACGATGCTCTTTCGTGATTTCTTAACAGATGTTTTGCGGCAATGCAGCCTCTGTCGCTGCCACTGATTTTCAGCATCTTTATTGTGGCCAGTGGGAATTTTCTTTTTCACAATTGAAGCTAACAATGAACAATTTTGTAATATTTCATTAAGAATTTCTAGCTTCAGATTTTTCAGGTTATCTACCCTCCTTCACTGCCAGAAAGGAAGGAACGGCTTCCAGTTGCCACTGGTTGCATCCACATTTGCATCCACGTTATATTCTTTGGCAGACATTCCTCAGCATGTCTGCAGTATTTCCAGTAATTAACTAAAACAGCATGATCCTCTGTTACGCCCAGGAGGTTTATACAGTTGTTATCTGCAGATGCCAGTGGCAGCTGCTTCTTTCCCAGGAAGGCTCTTCGCAATCTGGGCGGAGAAGTCCTGAGATCCTAGTTCCTCCCAACTGGGAAGAGACCTGGGGGTCATCAGCTTCTATCTGGCCCAGGGCAGGCTCAGGGAGAAGCTGAAGGCTCCCTAGAGCCACTGGCTCATGTAACAGACCACATGCCAGGGGCCTGGAGTTCCCTCCTGCAGAAGCAGACTCTCTGACCTGCAGGTCCCTGCCATGAATTTAAAGGTTCAGTCTGCAGTTTTACGGGCTGCCTAACCCTGGGCAGGTGCGTCCACATCTGGGGTGAGGCTAAGGAATGTCTCGGGTGCACCCGAAAGCCACCTGCTCCAACCCATACATGTTCACTTCATATCCACTTATGTGGGAGGTTGTATTACGTACCCAAGGGAGGAAAAAACCCACATGTTCTTAAAATCAATCCCGTTCCCGTGGGTGTGGACTGATTGTAAACGGGACCTTTCGACCTATTTTTAGTTAAGGTGTGGCCAGTGAATCAGGGGGCTCTTAATCCTATCACAGGAGGGTTTAGAGAAAGCCACGGGGAGGAGTTAGAGCGCGGGAACTGGGGAGAAGAAGGGGAGGACGTCGCCACGTGACAGGAAAGCCAAGGAACCCAAGGAACGCGGCGGCCAGACTGATCCCAGTCTTCCGGCCTCTGAAACCGTGAGCCAATCCTTCCCTCTTGTCAGAGCCAACCACGGTGTGGTGTTTGTCAGAGTAGCCTGCAAACCAAGGCCATGGGCTCCAGGCCCTTTGTCTTAGTTCCCAAGTGGTGGGTCTTGAGCTAGAATAACGGGGTGTCACATTTTGGACCCCTTTGTGTCCCTACATTAACCACTCCGTCATTCTCTACTAAGCTGTGTTACCTCAACAGGAAATTAGCAAATCTATGTCATCAGGATACCAAAATATATATATATATATATATATATGTGAAGATAGATTAGAAGTGAATTCAGAAATACAAGTATTTACTCAATCATTCAACAAATAGTCAGTTTTGTCATGATGCAAGGTAGGTATTCCTAAAAATCACCATGCCATGCAAAAGTGCACAATAAAAATCACAGGGCTCATGGGGAAAATGGGAAAAGGGGCACATTAAAAAAAAAAAAAAAAGCAATAGTAGCTAAATAAAAAGGGTAGCACAGGGAGGCGGCTGTGGCTCGATCGGTGGGGCTCCCGTTTACCATGTGGGAGGCCCCGGGTTCGGTTCCCAGGGCCTCCTGGTGGGGGCGGGCCCGCCCACGCGGCGTGGTTAGCTGACCCAGCCAGCACAAGCAGCAAGGGGGGGATAAGTGGATGAATAAATAAAATCTTTAAAAAAAATAAAAATAAAAAGGGTAGCACAGGTTTACATATTAAATGTTAAGAAATACTTAAATATCACAACAAATATGGCATTTCATCTAGAAAAGGCCTGAAGTTGACTTGTGGAAGTAGACATGGAAGGGTTGCAGCTTGTGAGCCATTGAGAGGTGGTGGAAGGAGGGATGTCCGTGCTAGGACAGAAAGCCGCGACACCAGGAGTGGGTGGGCATGGTCATGACACAGCAGAGGTTTGAGGGGTGTGTGTGTGCGTTGTGTGTATTTCTATATGGCTTGGTTCAGCCAGGAAGAGTTTTCTGTGTTCACCTAGTGTTCCCCCCAAACAAATCATGCATACACAAACACAAAGTTCAGGTTATGCTTGAATTGTTCCCTGATTGTGCATTTGCATTGGAACAATTTGTGTTCTCCAACCAAACACTATTGCAGAGCTGTGGTCACTGAGTCCCTGACATGGTGGGCCCTGCTCTAGACCCTGTAGATTCAGCAGAGAGCAAAATAAACTCTGCCCACATGGGAGTTCCATACCATTAGGGAAGCAATAAACCAAGAAATGAAAAATATAATTTCAGGTCATGATAAATGCTATGAAGGAAAATAAACAGGGCAGAAGGAAGAGTGGTGGCATGTGGAAGCTTCCCTTATAAGTTGGTATGGGAAGACCCTTTTAAGAAGGGGACAGTTGAGCAAGAGAATGAATGAAATGAGGGAGCGAGCCCTGCAAACTCTGAGGAAATAGCGTTCCAGGAGGAGAGAACGGCACCTGTGGAGGTCCTGAGATGGGGCACGGCTTGGCACTCCTGTCTAGAAGGCAGCAAGGTGGAGTGGGAAGAGAAGAGGTGAGAGGCACGGAATGCTTCACCAATAGGAAATCCATCCACTATGAATCACAAAATTAACAAAAATAAAGGAGAAAAACCTTAGGAATTTATCAGATAAAAAAAAAAAAAAAAATCAGCTGCCATGTCCAATAAAAACTCTAAGATATAAATAGACTAAAACTTGATCATCATGATAAAGAACATCAGTTAGAGAACAACAGTATACATCATCTTAAATGCCACTATGTAAAGGCGTTTCTGCTGTTCATAAGGAGAAGGGTAGCCTGCCAGTACCTCTATGGTTCAACATTGTTACTTTTGGAGAGTCTAGCTAAAGCGATGAGATAAGAAAATGAAATATGCAATATCCTTGTTTGCGCATAACATGCTTCTACATCCCAAAAAGTCACGACAGATTTGCAAACTATTAAAAATTAGCCAGCCCACTTTTAGGCCCTAATTGCATACTCTCTGGGACCACCTCAGACCCCACTGTGAGGAGTTCATAGGTGGCGTAAGTGAGGTAGTGGTGGCCCTTGGCCTTTGGTGCAGTTACAAAAACTCACCGGGAGTAGAGCAGGACATGCCACAGGTAGGTGAGCATGGCTCTACCTGGGTGGGGCAGCACTTTAACATATTGAGACAGTGGGAATAAGGACTATGGGGTTGGCTGGCTTTGGTAATGACTTTAAAAGCCTCAACAACAGAGCAGCTCAAATTAGCCACTATCAATTTAAGACAGTCTGTGAGAGCCAGAAAGCCTTCACGGCCACATTTAGAGAGAGCCTTGTCTTCTGCAGGCGCCTCTCAGGTAGTCTGTGCTCTAAGTCGGCCCAGGACTCAGTTGCAAGAGTAGCAGAGCTAAAAAGGAGACTGAATGGCGCAGCCTTGACAGGTCTCCTAGGCCAAAACGAGGGCCCAGAATAGGAAAGTGTCGGATGCTGAGATCTAGGGTTGGGATATTTGGGTGAGAATCTCAAATCCAATCTCTACATTTCCCTGAACCCCTGGGCCAGCAGAAGCATATTTTAATTACATTTTCCAATTCATTTTTTGGTGCCGTACAGAAATGCAATTGAATTTTAAATATATCCCTTCCCCTTACTAGAGGACAGCACCCTCATCAAGAGGCACGACAAATGTCTCATCAGAAGCAGGTGCAATTATGATTGTCCTTCTTAAAACATGCCACCACCTTCCCCATGCTTCCAGACTGACAAATTTGGGCAGATTGCTGCACAGCCAAGTGGGGTTAATTTTAAATTGAGGGAAGCGGCTGTGGCTCAGTCAGTGGGGCTCCCGTTTGCCATGTGGGAGGCCCCGGGTTCGGTTCCCGAGGCCTCCTGGTGAAGGCAAGCCCGCCCGCACGGTGTGGTTGGCTGACCCAGCGAGCACAAGCAGCAGGGGGGGGATAAATGAATAAATAAATTAAAAAAAAAAAAATCTTAAAAAAAAAAAAAAAAAAAATTTTAAATTGAGTTCCCACAAAAAATATTCAGGCAGGGTTGTGACTGCACTAGGATTTCATCATGCAGAGACAGATATTGTGACTTATGGGATTTTCTGAGTAGGTGAATTCATCTTGGTACAAAGGAGTTTTGCAACATGTGATGAGAAAGCATGAGGTTGTATGGTTGTGAGGACAGTGGCATATTTACTTATTTACTGTGTATTTCTCTCAGCCCCACTTCCAACCGTCCATCTACTGCGCTCCATGATGCTGAGTTTAGGGGTCCGCGGACTGTAACTAACAGGCCCAGGGTTCTGCTGTCCAGAGGTGCTGGCAGGATGTCAGAAGGATGGAGAAGGAGAGATTATTCCTACTTTCTGTTGATGTCTCCCTCTTCTTGCTTTGAACGTGGGTGCAGCCCTTTCCTAGCCCAGCTGCTAAGGTGGGAGCTGTTCGTCCAAGGTCTCGGCACACGCCCAGGTGGCCTGTCCTCTGTGGTCCTAGACTGGGGTAACACGACCTCCCCTGTGGTTTCCCCAGCCCTCGTTACTAAACTCGGAGTTTCCTTACCATTCTTTTTGGTCTACCAACAGCCTTGTGACCAATTCCCTGGATTAAACACCTTCTGTCTGAAATACCTAAAATTATTTCCAAGTCCCTGACCAACTTAATGGCATATTTTAATTATTTTCCAATTCATTTTTGGTGCTGTATAGAAATGCAATTGAATTTTGAATATCATTGTTTACTATAATCTTACTAAATTCTTTTTAATACTAATACTTTATCTGTAGATTCTTCCAAATTTTCCAACTAGACAATCTATATCTGTAAATAACACTGGCTTTGTTTCCTTCTTCAGCTATGTTATAACCTACTGTTCATCCACTTGGTATTTTATAGTAATTTAAATCATAAATGATCATTTTTTTT
>JAKSZT010054523.1:9135160-9182717 GCA_026826555.1 Tolypeutes matacus | reverse complement strand
GGGGGGGGGGAAGCCGGCGGGGGTGGGATGCCGGCGGCGGGGAGGCCGGGGTGGGAGGCCGGCGAGGGGAAGGCCGGCGGCGGGGGGCGGGGAGGCCGGGGTGGGAGGCCGGCGAGGGGGAGGCGGGGAGGGGGAGCTGCGGCTGCGGGCCTGGCGCCAGGACGGGTGGAGGCTGGAGGGGGCGCGCGGGGTCCCGCCGGGCGACTGGGCGGGTGGAGGTCGTGGACGCGGTGGGCGCCGAGCCCCTGGGCACCCTCCAGGACCCCTACGTCAAGAACAGCGACGGCCTCGTGGTGCGCTGCGGGGCCCCCAGGCCGTGCCGCTCGTGCCGTGGCCTCCGAGGCCGACGCTGGCCCGCGAGCGGCGCCGCGGGCTCCTGGAGGTCACGGCCAAGGGCGAGCTCCTGGAGGCGCAGGTGTTCAGGCAGCTGGCGCGGAGTGGCGGCCCCGGCCCCGCGCGAGGAGGCGCCGCGCGTCCCCACGAGCGCGCAGGCGACGGGGCCATCGGAAGGATCCCCTGGCTGGGAGACCAGGGCTCGTTTTTTAACGTGGGCGTCGCTTTTCGTGGTTTCTGAAGCCCAGTGTTCCTAATCGGTGCCTTTTAAAAGGAAGTCATCGTGGAGTCACGAGCAAGTACCTCTGCGTGGGAACGCACGCCAGGGCTCGAAGATGTCTGCTTTCCTCCTGAATATTTGGGGAAAAGTGTGAAACTTTGTTTCTCTCTGACAGTGCTGTAAGAAGGAACCAGACCTCGATTTTTTTCCTGTTTGGAGAGATTGTCACCTTTTTCTTCAAGTGGAATTTGTTACAGGGATTTTTTTTTTTTTTTTTTTTTTTCTTGAACATTTTCTGAGTTACATCTGATGTTTGAAATTGAGGAGCAGGGACTAGGGTTTAAGCTTTTCAGATTTAAGGTTTTCAAGTGTCTCCCTCTCATTTACAGCATTGAATTGCATAGTCATATTTTCCTCTCTGTGTCTTTCTAAATATAGTTATGACATACAGAGCATTGGTTTGAAAAGGGATATTTTATCCCTGGGAGAGAAACAAACAACTGTGTACACACACAAAGATGGCACATCTCAGCCTTGGGTTTGTAATTGGCATCTAATCGATTTCTGCATCTGTAATTTGAGTGAAAATCAAATGATTTTGCAGTTGTTAGTTTTTAATAATTTGCCTTTCTAAATAATATTTAAAGGCATAATTACCCACGTTTTCTTACACCAGCTTGTGCTCTTCAGTTATTTCCCAGGAAACAAGTTTGTAATTAGAGAAAAACATCACCACCTCTCCTTGTTTTTGCAAAAGTGCACTCCTTGGCCAGTGCTTTTCCTGTTGTTTGCTGGATTCGCATATTTTGTCTGAAACCTGCCTTTAACAGTGGAACAGTTACTGGAATAGAAGAATCATCTTTTTGTATCGTTGTTTCTGTAATGATATGCTATTTCTTGCTATTGCTTTAAAAATGTTTCATCATTTAACAAAAATTATCTTCGACACGAGTTGTTTGGGTCAGATTTGCACAAGTCAATATTTTTACCTCAGCCACTGCAGCAAATTTTTCAACTTTAGGACCCTGACTGCAGTCACGTGAACAGCCTTCCAAATAAAGCAAACAGGAAATCCCAAAACGATGCCTCTGATCTGAAATAGCTGGTTTTCTTAAAGGAAACTTGTTTATATAGAGATGGTTATAGAAGACTGTGGTCATTTTTACTTAAATTGTGTGTGATGTTTTAATCAAAGGATGGATTTTACTTTCATGTAAAAACTAGCTTTTAGAACCTAACTGCCTGACAGCAAATTCCTGACAGCAGAGCAGGAGGCTGGGACAGCCCTGCTTTTCTTATCCGCAGCCCTTTAAGCTTTCAAGCTCCAAACCACAGCTAGCCCGGCCCCTCCTCCTGGCAGTGTCTCCTCATGCCCCCCTCCAGGGCCAAAGTCCTTAATCTCCTCTAAGGGGGCTCCGACTTCAGCCTGGGGGAGGCGGAGGAGAGCACCACGCTGGCTTCAGCTGTCACTGGCCAAATCCGGCCCTTCCCGCCACTGGAGCAGAGACAAAAGCACAGGTGTTGGGCCTGAGTGTTGGATTGTGCAGAGAAGGCACCCCAGGGACACGCCAGGCACAAACAGGGTCCATCCCCAGCTCACCCACCCCTGCCTGCTGTGCCCACCAGGCTCCAGGGAGGTCCTATGTCCCCGGGTTCCCGTCGCTCAGGATATCAGGCTCATCCAGGAAGAAGTTCCCAACTCGCCATCTCCTCCTCTAGGACACTCCCACTCGCATCCGCGTTCCCAGCGTGGAGCCCAGGCATTGCTGTTCCCACAGTCAACACGACTGACCAGGCTGTGGCCTCAGCTCCTCTGACCTTGGGGATGTGTAGGGAGCAGCTTTCCTGGGCGTGTCTGTGCACACACACGTGCAGCTGTGACACAATACAGCCCCGGGTTTTCATCGTATGTTGTGCACACCTTGCCTGCAGGTCCTCCGGTCTAGTAAGGCGTAAACAACTCTGAAGCGGGTCTGCAAGCAGCAAATATGACGCCTTGTGGGTGGTTTGGAGCTGTGTACCCCAGAAAAATGTTCTTAAACGTACTCCATTCCTGTGAATGGTGTGAACCCACTGTAAGTAGGGGCTTTGATGAGGTGTCCTCAGTTAAGGTGTGGCCCACCCCAATCAGGACGGGCCTTAATCCTACTACTGGAGTCCTGTATGAGAGTGAAATTCAGACAGGAGCGAGCGAGCCACAGAGGGAGCAGCCCGAAGCTGAAGGTCAACAGAACCTGGGAGAGGCCGGGAGAGGCCGCCACGTGCACTGCCCTGTGACAGAGGAGCCCAGGACCAAGGGTCCCCGGCAGCCAGCCCCAGAATGCCAGTCTTTGGGAAGAAAGCATCACCTTGATGAGGCCTTGATTTGGACTTCTAGCCACAAAACCATGAGCCAAAAAATTCTCATCGTTTAAGTCAACCCATTACATGGTATTTGCTTTACCAACAAGGAAACTAAAACACCTGGTAGGGGGAAGCTCTGTGTCCAACTGAGGAACCCACGGAACTAGCGGGCTAACTGGTTAGTTGCAGGGAGGGTGTTTCAGTTTGCTAAAGGCTGCCAATGCAAAATACCAGAAGAGGGTTGGCTTTTATAATGGGAATTATTAGGGTAAAATCTTACAGTTCCGAGGCTGTGAACATGTCCAAGTCAGGGCATCATCAGAGCTGCTGTCTCACCAAAGGTCGGCTGCTGACAGATCCTGGACTCCCGCCTGGAGGCAGGGCTCAGTGCTGGCCGGTCTCGGTCTCCTCCTCCAGGCTTTCTCCCACTCAGCTGTGGGTGATCTCCCACTCAGCGCATGGCTTGTCTCTCCCTGGGCCTCGTCTTCTTCAGCTTCTGGCTGCTCTGCAGATTTCAGCCTCTGGCCTCTCTCTCAGCACCTCAGGGTTTCTCTGTCTTTCTGTGGCTGCTAAGCCTAGAGTCCCCTCCCACATGGCAGGGTAAAATAGCAGTTCTCTTTCTCTGTGTGTCTCACTTTCAGTCCTCAGTTTATAGAAGACTCCAGCACAAAGATTAGAACCCACCCTGGGTCCCACAATCTAATCAAAGGCCCTTAACCGAGGCGATCTCATCAAAGTGATCTAATGAAAAGATCCCTTGACTGAATCTAACCATAGTACAATAGGCTTCCACGCTCAGGAATGGGTTAGCCTAAGAACATACTTTTCTGGGTCCACAAAAGACTCAAACCAGGACATAGGGTGAAATCTCAGATCCTGCTCAGTTCTTGACACTGGGTTGTAGGAGATGTGCACGCTCAGAACACCTAGGGAATGTCAAACTCATTTCCAAAGTAGCCGTAACAATCCACGTGTCCACAAGCAGGAGAGGAATGTTTCTGCTGCTCCAAATCTGATGCAACTTTTTTTGGCCAATGCGTTGTGGTTTCAATTTGTATTTTTCAGACTGCTGGTAATGTTGAGAATTCTTCTGTAGAGCTTCAATGGCATGTCTTCCCCTTCTGTGAGATGCCCACTCCTTTTGCTGGACTGTGTTCATGGGGTGTCTTACTTTATCTGGGTGGCAGGTGGCCTTGGTAATGACTTCAGATGACCACCCCCTCCTGGTCCATAACTTTGGGCAATCTCCTCACTCCTGAGTGTGTGCTGGACATGAGGACATGCTTCTAGGGAGTAGATATGATAAAAGTGATGGATGTCATTTCTGAGATTAGGTGGCAAAAAGACGGTATCATCTGTCTTGCTCCCTCTCTTTCGTGCTCTCTCTCAGGCCCCTCGTTCTGGAAACACAAGCTGCCATGTTTGTGGGTGGCCTGATGGAGAAGACCACATGGCAAGAGTCCGAGGCCTCTGGTCAACAGCCAGCCAGGCCCGAGGCCCACCAATGGCCGCATGCGTGAATTTGGAAGTGATCCTTTCCTAGTTGCACCTCGAAAATGACTGCAGCCCCACCCAAGAGCATGACCGCACTTTGTCAGAGACCCTGAGCCAGAGGACCCAGCTCAACTGCTCCGAGATGCCTTACCCACAGGAGCCAGGAGATAAGCTGCTACGTTTTGAGGTCATTTGTTATGCAGCAATAGAAAACTAATACAGATTTTTGGTACCTAGGAGTGGAGTGTCGCCAGAACAAATATCTAAAAATGTGGGAGTGGCTTGGGAACCAGGCAATGAGCAGAGGCTGGGAGGATTTTGAGGAATGTGTTAGAGGAAGGCTAAATCACCTCGAACAGACAATTAGTAGAAATCTAGACTGTGAGGATGCTGTCGGTGAGGGTTCAGAAAGAAGTGACTGTGTCACTGGAAACGGGGAACAGAGAGCCTTGTCGTTTAATGGAAGGCAGCTTAGCAGCACTGCTGTCTGCAGTTATGTGGAAAGCAAACAAAAATGTGCCTATTGGAATTCATGATCCAGATAGAGGATTTTGAAGCAAAGTGTTGAAGGTGCTGCCTGGTTTCTTCTTTTTAAAAGATCCTAAAAAATCCAAAACTAAGCTACTGGAACTAATAAACAAATTCATCAAGTGTCAGAGTACAAGATCAACACACAAAGTCCAGTAGTGTTTCTATTTGCTAGGTAATGATCAATCTGAAGAAGAAATCAAGAAAAAAAATCCATTAATAATAAAACTAAAAGAATCCAATACCTAGGAATAAATCTATCCAAGATGTAAAGGATGTGTACTCAGAAAACTACAAGTCATTAATAAAAGAAATCAAAGACGACCTAAATAAATGGAAGAACATATGTGTTTATGGCTTGGAAGACTAAATAAATATCATTAAGATGTCAATTCTGCCCAAAGCAATTTACAGATTCAACACAATCTCAATAAAAATTCCAACAGCCTTTTTTGCAGAAATGGAAATGTCAATCACCAAACTTATGAGGAAAGGTAAAGGGCCCTGAATAGCCAAAGCCAACCTGAAAAAGAGGACGGAAGTTGGGGGACTCATACTGCCTGATCTTAAAATGCATTACAAAACCACAGTAATCAAAACAGCATGGTACTGGCACAAGGAGAGACATGTAAGCCAAAACAATCAATTTGAGAGTTCAGATATAAACCCTCACATTTATGACCAACTAATTTTTTACAAGGGTTCCAATGCCACTCAATGGGAAAGAACAGTTTCTCAACAAATGGTTCTAGGAAAACTGGGTCTCTATCTGCAAAAGAATGAAGGTGGACCCCTACCTCACACCAAATATGAAAATCAACTCAGGGAGGCGGCTGTGGCTCAATCAGTGGGGCTCCCGTTTACCATGTGGGAGGCCCCGGGTTCGGTTCCCGGGGCCTCTTGGTGAGGGCGGGCCCGCCCGCACGGCGTGGTTGGCTGACCCAGCGAGCACAGGCAGCGGGGGGGGGGGGGGTAAATGAATAAATAAATTAAAATCTTTAAAAAAAAAAAAAAAAGAAAATCAACTCAAAATGGATCAAAGGGGGACGGATGTGGCTCAAATGGTTGGGCGTCCATCTCCCATATGGAGGGACCTGGGTTTGATCCCTGGGACCTCCTGGTAAAAAGAAAAAAAAAAAAGGATCAAAGACGTAAATATAAGAACCAGTACTATCAAACTCCTAGAAGAAAATGTGGGGAAACATCTTCAGGACCTTGCATTAGGCAATGGTTTCTTTGACTTCACACCCAAAGCACAAACAACAAAAGAAAAAATAGATAAATGGGACCTCATCCAAAAAAAAAAAAAAAAATGTCTATGTATCAAAGAACTTTATCCTGGGGAGCAGGTATAACTCAATGGTTGAGTACCTGCTTCGCATGTACGAGGTCCCAGGTTCAATTCCTGGGACCTCCTAAAAGAAAAAATCAAAGACATGAAAGTGAAACAACAAACTTTACAATGGGAGAAAATATTTGAAAACCACAAATACAATAAGGGTTTAATATTCAGAATATATAAAGAAATCCTACAACTCAACAACAAAAAAGACAAAAAAAGGAAGGGGGGGCAAAGAATTCAACAGGCATTTCTCCAAAGAAGATATGCAGATGACAAAAAAAAAAAAAAGTACAATGAAAAGATGCTTAACATCATTAGTCATTAGGGAAATGCAAATCAAAACCACATGAAATAGCAGTTCACACCCTCTAGAATGGCTATTGTTTAAAAATAGAAAATTACAAGCATTAGAAAGAATGTGGAGAAAAAGGAACATTCACTCTTTGCTGGTGAGAATGTAAAATGGTGCAGCTGCTGTGGATACAATCTGGCAGTTCCTCAGAAACTTAATTTAGAATTACCATATGACCCAGCAATCCCACTTCTAGGTATGTATACTCAAAAGAATTGAAAGGAGGGACTCAAACAGATATTTACACACTGATGTTAATAGTGGCATTATCACAATTGCCAAAAGATGGAAGCAACTCAAGTGTCCATCAGTTGATGAATGGATAAATAAGTTGTGGTATTGTATTAGTCAGCGTTCTTTTGGGAAACAGAATCAACAGGAGATATCTGTAAATGGTATGAGATTTATAAGATTCTCTCACGTGACCACGGAGATGCAGAAGTCCAGGTTCCGCATGAAAGGTCCTTGATGAGTTTCCGGGAGATGTTGGCTATCCAAAGAGGAGGTGGGAAATTCTCTCTGAATGCTGAAATCACTTCCCCTTTTAAGGCATTCAACTGATTGGATAAAGCATCACTCATTGCTGACGGCAATCTCCCTGGTTGATGTAGATGTAATCAGCTATCTATGCAGTAAACTCACTGATGACTAAAGCCCTTAAGTGTCTTTGTATTACAATTAGCCCAGTGCTGGCTTGACCAAAAAACTGGGCACAATTACCTGGCAGAGTTGACACATTAGCCTAACCATCACAGGTATATATGAATACAATGTAATATGTATACAATGGAATATTATTCCTTTTTTGGAATGAAGTTCAGATACATGAGACAACATGGATGAATCTTGAAGACACCATGTTGAGTACAATAAGGCAGACACAAAAGGCAAATATTGTATGATCTCACTGATAAGAAATAATTAGAATAAGAAAGCATAGAATAGAATCTAGAATATAGGCTACCAGGGGACAGGGACAGGGTAGGAATAGGAAGTTAAAGTTTAAATTACATGGAGCGTCTACTGGGGATGATGGAAAAGTCTTGGTAATGGGTGGTGGTGATGGTAGCACAACATTGTGAATGTAATGAACAACACTGAATTATATATTTGTTTGTGGTTAAAAGGGAAAATTTTAGGTTGTATATATATTATAGAATAAAATTTTTTAAAAAATCCATAGGACTGTACAACACACAATGGAACTTAAAGTAAACTGTAGACTACAATTAATAGTACAATTATAAGAATGTGCTTTCACCAGTTGTAACAAACAAACCACACTAATGCAAGGTGTTAATAATAGAGTGGTATATGAGAACCCTGTGTTTTATGCGTGATTTTCTATAAACCCACAATCTAATTGCCTCACAGATCCTCTCATTCAGACAAACAAGGGGCTTCTAGGAATCTGAAAGTCACTGGCCCCTCAGTCACCTCGGCAGGAGCACAAGGCAGACAAGGGCTAATCTCAGTGAGATTTGTGGGTGTGCCTTTTCTCTAATGGAGAGAGCCCTGGTTCACAGGAGGCCTACAAAGTTTTTGAGAGAATTATTTTTATTTTTTTTTTTTTAAACCAGAACATTTATTGCACGACTAATCAGTGAAATCCTTAAGATGAACTGGATGCTGCAACAGCTGCTCTCTTGGGTTTAGGTGTAGTTCCTTCACGGAATCCATGCCTGAATCTGCGGTATACAATTTTTAGGTGCCTCATTCGACCCGTACCGGTGGTATTTCGTCTTTTAGCCTTGGCACTCCAGTTATACTTTCTCTTGCGCTTAGCAGGGTAGCCACATTTGCCACAGATCGACTTCTGAAGGTGGTAGGCCTTAGAGCCACAGCGGCGGCACAAGGTGTGCGTCTTATTGCGACGCTTTCCAAACGATGACGTTCCCTTCGTCATCTCGTTTCTGCGGCCAAGACCAAAGAGCTTGAGAGAATTATATCAGCAAAAATACTACCAGCTTTGAGTAGAAAGGATGGAGACAATATAAAATGAAAAGAGACTTTGGACCTCCAAAAATTTTACTGGAAACAAGCTGGCTGAAAAAAAACAAGTTGGTTGCAAACATGTGCTATCTTTCATGAAGAAAAAAAAGAGAGGATGAATCAGGAAGAGAAACCAAGATCTCAGCAAGTAAAGACCACTACCATGAAGAATTATTCCCAGGCCTTGAGACCTAATCAAAGAACTGCCAACATTTGCCTGGCTGGATTTCAGAATTGCTATGGACCAGTAACTCCTTTGTATCTCCCATTTCCCCCTTTTTGAACAGGCATATCTAGAGCAGTTCTCCTCTGTCAGTTCCACCATTGCATACTGGGTGTAAGGGGTTGGGCTGGGGAGATAACTTGTCTCTTAGTTTCTCATATCTACAGGCCAAGAGAAACTGTATTTGAAGAGCTGTGTACTTAAGAAACTATATCAGAGATGCCTCATCCTTAACTAGACTTGATTCAGATGACAAGATTCTGAACTTTAAGCTGATCATATGTGGAAGATGGCGTTATTCCATTTTATAATATTAAACCAACCTTGCATTCCTGAAATAAATTGCAATTGGATGTTATCTGATATAAATTTTCATAGATTGATGGATTGGTTTTGCTAAGACCTTGTTTCATATTTTTTCATTTATGTTCATGCATGAGACTTGCCTATAGTTTTCTTATTGCCCTTGTTTGCATTTGGTATCAATATTCGGCCAACCACAAAAACTCTTGTTGGAGAATGCTTCTTCTTTTTCTATCCTCTGGTAGGTCCTGTGTAATATTAGCATGATCTATTATTTCAACATTTGGTATAAATTACTTGTAGATTCGTCATTTTGAAAATATTTTTAATTCATTTGTGGCTTCAGGTTTTTAAATTTCTTCTCAATTTAGTTTTCTAATTTACATTTTTCTGGGAATCTATCCATCTATCTCTTTTTAAATGCATTGACATAAAATTGTAACAACCTTTTACCAGATTTTTAATAACTAGCATCTCTGGTTCCATTCCCCATTTTATTCCTAATGTTATTTTTTCCCTCTTTCTCTCTAACTCTAACTCTTTATTTAACTCTAGCTTTGGCTTACTCCAAAATTCATAAAAGCAAAGGCTCATAGAGTCTCAGAAGCTGGCTCTAAGATGGGGTTAGCATGCAAGATGTTAGTTAGGATGTGCCCTTGGCAACAACACCTATGGAAGGAAGGGAGGAGAAGTTGAAGTGGGGAGAGAGAAGCTGAACTGCAGCGCAAATCCAGGACAGCCTCGGCCAACCCCACAGGAAGTCTGGGACTATAGCGGCCCTTCAGAGTTGTCCTGAGCTGGGTCAGAAGGGCCAGGACTTTATATTCCTTCATCAGATCAGTCACTGGCTAAGGGAAATTCCCAGGACGGGGCATGATACTGAGCAAGGCCTCTCTCCTGCAGCTGAAGTAGTCTCTGCAGGGCTGAAAGCCCAAGTCTACCCACAGCCCTCCCAGCAGTTGGCAACAGCTGGCAGCACACCCAGAGCCCATCATGGCAAGGTTGCATAAATGAGTAACATCTTTATTCTCCTTGGTTTGCTTTTAGTCTCGCTAACTCTGTTTATCTTTTTCTTTTACAAGGTTGCTAAAATTAGCAAAACAAAACAGCCAACACACACCGACTTTTGCCTTTTTCTAAAAGCTCCCCTTTCGACATGTGATAACTAATTCAGATAAAATAAACCACACCAATTGTTTTAGCAGAAAGAATTCCACAGAAAGAACTGTTCGCCAGGTTTTGGAAAACTGAAAAGAAGCCAAAAGGGGATACTGATGGATCTCCAAGGTGTGACTGCAGGAGCAGCGGCCATCCTGGTGCTGATGGAACAAAGTCAAGAAGTTGAGATTTTTAAAACTCAAAAGCTGAGAGAGGGGACCCTGCAGGAACTGAGACTCAGAGCTCTGAGGAGGGGTGTGCCCAACTAGTGCTTAAAGGAGGGACCTCATAATGCCAAGATTCACATCTTGTAGGATGGGGCACCAGGACGCTGGTGCTGGTATTTCCAAAGAGGCATAACGAGGCTGGATCCAGGGATGTGGAAAAATTGTAAACCGGAACCCACTGCTGAGACTGGACTCAAATACTGCTCTCAGGGAAAAGCATCATCTCTCTACCAGACAAGAAGGAGCAAGGTCGTTTTCCCTCCTCTGGCCTTCCAGTTACCCCTAGCACCTTCTTTTGGCAGATTCCAACAGGGAGCTGCTGGCAAAGTAGAAATGTGGTCTGCAGAGGCCAGTCCATCACCGCAAAGCAGAGCGTAAGAAGGCTGAGGCTGAGAGAATAATAGCTAGGACATCCACCCCTTTGGCTCCCAAGCTCCATCTATCCCCTTTGACACAAATTTGAACTTCTACACAACAAAAACATCATCCTTCTACTTAACAAGATGCAACTTGCTCTCACCCCCTCCCTAAAATGAGACACAAAGTCCCAACAGCCATTGTGTCCATTGCTGGGATCCAGTGACATCTATCCCTGCCCTGTAGGGGTGGAATTACTATAGTAATTATTCCACAGATTCAGGCACAGTCCAATCTGAATATTTTGCTATCTACAGATACAATTTCAAGGCTAACCAACACTAACTATCCTTTAGAAACAAGGGGAAGAAGGAGAGAGAGCCATCAGTTCATATGCATATCTTCATCAACAAGCGCAGAAATAAGCGCGGCGCTCCAGTCTCTGTTTCTGGAGCCAGTCATGAGGCCATGGTTGATTTTTATCATCTTCTTCTTCCAGTTCCCATTCCATATTTTCTTTGCCCTTGGAGGGTTGAGTTTCTTCACTTAATAGTAGGACCAAAGTGTTCATTCCTAAAGGATCTGACTCTTCAGTTCAATCCTGCCACTTTTTGGTTGAAAGTAGCTAGCCTGACAGGTACAGGCAGGGGAGGAATCCACATCCAGAATAAGTGTCTATTCCAGGGAGAACAGATTTCTGCCCCCTCCATGGAAGAAGGGATGTACTGTAATCAGCCTCCCACTAGGTGGCTGGCTGTTTCCCCAGGAAATGGCACAATATCAGGAGCTCAGCATCCGTCTCTGCTGTTGGCAAGTTAGGCACCCAACAATGGTAAAAGTCAGGTCCGACACGGTGAGACAAAGTCCACGATGGTGAGTCCATGCAGCAACATGGCGGCCGGGGAAAGGCTGGCTGACATGCACAGACAGATTGCCTTGTCCACCTGATTATCCAAAGCCTCCCCTGCGGCAGCTGCCTTTTGGTGGGCATTCACATGTGACAAAGGATCCTCACAGCCTTTGCCTGTGCAGAGAGGTCCGTCCTCAAAGGTCTTCCCCAGACTCCTTGAATCCTGTTCTTTACATGTCTCTGATGATCCAGACAAACCATTAGCAACTTTCCCATGAATCGGTGTAGATCCAGACTTGCGGCTATATCAATGCATCTTTCAGTTCAGGCAAAGTGGAGAGGCGTTGCCGTCACCACTGTCCTGCAGGGCACTCCTGCGTGGGCTGCAGTGCTGCGCCTGTGCACTTCCAGGTGGTGCCAGCAAATCACATAGACCCACGTGTAAACCAGGCTCGAGCTTTTCCCCCTCACTCACCTGGTGATAAAGAACTCCCGATGAGGTCAAAGGTTTGGACTGTGGGCGAGGAGACGATGCACTGGAGCAGGTGAGAGAACAGCCTACCAACACCTCTTGACAGACCACTAGGTACCTCATCTACCTGCAGAGGCGCTGAAGACTGCAGTGCTGCCACGTGACTCGCCATGGTCGGCAGGGCTGGCGGGTTTCCTGGCCTGCGTGGAGGCACCCCTGCTGCTGAGGGAGCTGGCCCGGCGCTCCCACCTGAAACCTGGTGTTCAGAGAACATGACCATCGGACAAGGGCACTCTGTGACCATGGCAGACCAGGGCAGAAACAATCCCACTTTGTAATCCTGTCCGAACACAGATGACAACGTCAATATGGTCCAAACCACACAAAATACCAAAGAGCCCCCATCTAATATGGCTAATATGAGTGGCAGCTGTTCTTTACCAGTTACAGCTTTAGCCTCACGCTAGCCTTCCCTCCTAGATAAAAGTTAAGATACCCAGTCACGCAATCCCCCTGCTCCCAGACTGCATCCAGTCCAGAGAAGAGTCCTGCTTCCTTCAAGCTTCACCACGATCATCTCACACAAGCCCAAGCCAAGTCCTTTCTGACCTCCTCTGAGACACCCCACCCTGGCGGCCTCTGGCTGGTACAGTCCTGAGGCGGTCAGCATGCAGAAAACAGAGCCCATCACAGGCATCTTAGGCGCTTTAACAGGTGTAAGGTGGTGCTTACAAAACCACTGGGTGGGAGAGTCGGGGAGTAGGTTCTAGGCTTGGCCCCAGAGGATGACTTCCAGAATAACAAAAAGCTGGCACTGGAATTACAAGTTTACAAAACAACCCAGAGGCGCCATGCCTGGTATGGAAGCCAGAAGAGAGACGCTTGTTGCTACTGCCATGGCTGGCCCTGCTTCCTCGCTCTCAGGAAGGTGGGATGAGAAATGGGAAAACTTTTCAGAAAGTCCCCACCACCAAATGAAAATCAGGCATGGACCGGGTAAGGAGAGACTTCACTGGAAAGGGATATGGTAGAGGGGCGAAGTACTGTCGCAGTAGAGGAAGGGCGATACTGCAGTAGGGAGATAGCTGGGACCATGAGGTCCACAAGCCTCTCAAGGGCTAGGCACAAGGGTTTTTCTGGGAAGCGGATGTGGCTTAAGCAATTGGGCTCCTGTCTACCATAGGGAGGTCCTGGGTTGTTTCCCAGGGCCTCCTGGTGAAGGAGAGCTGGCCCACACGGAGAGCTGACACAACAAAAAAGAGACAAGGAGAGACAATTACACAACAAATCAGGGAGCTGAGGTGGCTCAAGAGATTGAGCGTCTCTCCCGCATCGGAGGTCCCAGGAGCAGTCTCCGGTGCCTCCAAAGAGATGAGAAGACAAGACACAGAGAGCACACAGCGAATGGACACAGAGCAGACAGCCAGCACAAATCAACAAAAGGGGGAATAGATAAATAAAAATAAATCTTAATTTTAAAAAGGGGGGTTTCTTTTCCAGAAAGTGGGGTCAAAGAGTGGTGTGGTCAGAAAGCGGAAGGGAGAATGTTCTGGGCTGCAGCCGCCTGTTTCCTGAGGCGCCCTGGCTGCAGGGGCCTGGAGGAAGGGGGTGCTTCACGCAAGTGAGTTAAGGAGGTTTGGTTCCAATCCATCCTCAGCTCATCGTTTATGAGGCGGAGATCGGAGATCGGGGACGGGGAGGGTCTGGGCCCCGCCTTGTCCTAGGAGCCAGGCGGCATCCGAGCGCCCTCTAGGTCTTACCGGGAAGGGCGTTCTTTGCAGTGAGTCCTTTTCCAGAACACAAAGGACGCCGGGGGCGGGAGGGGTGTTAAATCCTTGCCGTCTTCCAGGAACTCGGGGCCCAGGTACACATCTCACATTTTCACCACGTTTCCACGACCACATTCCATGACCCTGCCTGTCAGCAGAAAAGCTCAAAGAACGCCCAGAGGCCCGGCCCCCAGCGCCCCCACGGCCAAGTCACCCCCAGAGCCACTCTCGAGCCAAGTCACCCCCAGAGCCCGAGAGGCGCGCGGGGGCACCGCACAGGCAGTCCCGGGCGCTTCCCTGAAGGCGTCTTGAGCTGCTAGACTACCTACTGCCGGATGTTTTTCTTTTCTTTTTTTTTTTTTTTCCAAAGAAAAATAAACTTTTCCATTTAACCCACTGAATCTGAACCGACGGCGTGCTTCATTCCAACTTGCTTCTCCTGAAACCCCCCACCTTTGGAAAGCGGGTGACCCCTGGGTTGCTTTCCCGAAGGTTTCTCCTCCCACTGAGCAGGGTTGGGGTCCCGCCTGCAGGTGGGCGCGGGCGGGGGCGTGTGGCCCTTACTGCTCCCGGGGCCGCCCCCACCCTCAACCCGGTCGGGGTCTCTGCCCCTCTGGGCCCAGCTCGCACTGTGGACCCAGAAGGCACGAGCCTCGTGCCCCCGGCCACCAACGGCGCCAGGGCCCGGGGTGCCTGCGGGGGCCAGCGAGGCGGGCACTGCGGAGGGGCTGGGGCAGGCACTCCCTCAGCCCGAAGGCCTAGAGGCGCCGGGGCACTGGGGTGCGGGGCCGTCCCTGGGCTTTCCACAAGCGGGGCAGGTGCTGCCAGCGACCCCGGGCCGGAGGGACCCCAGCCGCACATCCCGACACGCTGCACCCGCTACAGCCACTTTCAAGTCACTTATGCCCCTCTGGGTCCCAGGGAGGACGGCAGGGACCTGGAGAGTACGCCGGCTCGGCGCTGCGGGACAGCGCTGCGGGCCGGAAGCTGCGGGCCAGGCCCCGGAAGCACCCGAGCTGGCCCCGCCCGCCATCGCTGGTGCGCATGCCTGAGGCCGTCACGTGGCCGGCGGGCCTGGCCACGCCTCCTGCGGGGACACGTGGCGCCCGACAGCGCCCCCCGCGGGATCGGAGCGGGCGCGGGCCGGGGCGGGGGTCTGAGGAGAGAGGGCTTCCTAGGAAACCGGGTGCCTTTTCCCTCCTCGGGGTCTGCGGTCCCGGGAGGGGGCGATCGCGGCCGCGGGGTCCACGCAGCCCCCGCTTCTCCCTGGACAGCCTGGCTGGAGCCTCGGCTTTGCACAGGCCGTTGACCCCCTCCCGACGCCCCTCACGGCAGCGGGCCCGGCCCGGCGAAGCTGCCCTTCCCGCCGCCTCAGCCCCCAGGCCCCCTCCTGCCGTGCAGGGCGACACCCCCGCCCGGGAGGGGCCCGCCGAGGCCCGGCAGGAGGACGCTGGGGCGGGCCTGGAGGCCGCCCTGCCCCTAGGGAGGATCCAGGCCTTCGGGTTTTGTTTTTGATTTTGAAGGCTGGTAAAACCCATCACCTTATTTAAATACTACGTTAAATATTTAAATATTCTGTAAAATATTTATAGAGCTTTCCTTGACAAAGATCAAAGTAGGGCTTAGGATTTGGGGGTAGGGCTTAGGATTTGGGGGGGCTTTTTTTGAGGGGTGGGGGTGGAAGGTATTTTATTTTGAAGCATGTTTAAACGATTAAAACTGGGTTCTTATAATCGGTGCAAATCAAACAAACTAAAAGTCTTTAAAAAGCTATAAAGAATTTTCTAAAGTTACAACATGTAAAAACTTTCAGGAAAGGATTCTAATATTCCACTAGCACAAAACAATATACAAATTATTTGTTTTATGGGTTATCTTTGTTTCAGTGCTGAGGCTACTTTTAAAATACTCAAGGGAAGCGGCTGTGGCTCAATCAGTGGGGCTCCCGCTTACCATGTGGGAGGCACCGGGTTCGGTTCCCAGGGCCTCCTGGTGAAGGCAAGCCCGCCCGCACGGCGTGGTTAGCTGACCCAGCAAGCACAAGCAGCAAGGGGGGGATAAATGAATAAATAAATAAAATCTTTAAAAAAAAATAAAATAAAATACTCAAGAGCTCAGACAAAACAGAAGTATCTGATAAGCAACATGGAACACCATGGCTATTGAAACACATTTGCCAAAACTCTGCACTGTGTCTATCTCATTACACTAATTTTGTCCCTCTTATGAAGACTTCTTTTGGAAAAAAAGTTAAAAAGTAACTTATCCATAATCTATAAAGAACTACAGCCCCACAAGTGGGTGAGCCGCCAGGCCCCGCGAGCGATGATTAACAGGAGAAGTGACACCAGGGAGAGCCACGACGAGATGCACCGAAAAACCAGGAACTAAAGCGGTGCAGGCAGTAGGATGCCTCTCTCCCACATCAGAGGTTCTGAGGATCAGATCCCAATGAAGACAGGAGAAGGATGAGAAGAGAGGGCAGGAAACGGACACACAGAGTTGCCCAATGAATGGACACAAAAGCAGCAAAAACGGGGGTGGTGGTGGTGGTAGTGAAAATGGATAAAAGTAAATAAATAAATAAGTCCTTAAAAAGATGTATAGAGGCATAAGATACGGACTATAGTTTAGTAGTTATACTTTGACGATGCTTGTATTAGTCAGCCAAAGGGGTGCTAATGTAAAATACCAAAAATGGGTTGGTCCTTATAAAGGGTATTTATTTGGGGTAAGAAGTCCACAGATACCAGGCCATAAAGCGTTAAGTTTCTTCTCTCACCACAGTCCATTGCCACGTGTTAGAGCAAGACAGCTGCTGGTGTTTGCCAGGGTTTAGGCTTCTGGGTTCCTCTCTTCCCAGGGCTGTATTTCTCCCCGGGCTTAGCTCCTGTTTCCTCCACAAGGTCAGCTGTAGATGATCAGGGTTCATCTCGCTTCTCTTCTCCTGGGGCCTTCTTTCCAACATCAAAGCTGCTTCTCAAAAGACTGCTTCAACTGTCCTTGGCCTTGCCTTTTATATTCGATTCCCCACCCACCAAGGGGTGGGGCTCAACGCCCTAATCCTAACCTAATCATGCCCAGATTAACAGATCGGTTTACGAGCATGATTCAATTATATTTTTGGAATTCATAATTACATCAAACTGCCACAATGCTCTTTCATAATTTGTTAATGTTTCACAACAATGCAAAGTATTTGTGGTGGGGTGATGTGTGGGAGCCCTGTATGATGTTATGCATGTTTGTTTTGTGCGTTCACAATGTTTACCGAACACTTAATAGTTTGTGTATGTTCATGTATGAATGACATACTTCAATAAATTGTTTAAAAAAAAACCTAGAGTATAGGTTATTAGGAGATAAGAGGAAGGTTGAGAAGAACTACTGATGCTTAATGTTTGTAGAAGTTTTAATTAACTTGACTGTAAAAGTGTGGAAATGGATAGATTTGATGGTAAAACATTATACTGAGTAGCAGCTGGTTTATGAATGGGATTGTGACTGAAAAGGGTAGTCTGGGGAAGTAAATGTCGATTGACAGAAAGCTAGAGAATAATCTAGGGACTGAATAGCACAGTGAACCCAGAGGGGGATGAGAATTGTTGATGGTACAGATAGCCTTTGTGAGCTAGAGCAGATGTGCATCGCTATTGCAGGGTGGTGGGAATGGGGAGAAGCATGGGGAAAATACAACTGGAGTGACCTATGGACTGTGGTTAAGAGTAATAATGTAATATTCATGCATCTATGCCATAGATGTACTGTGTTGATAATGGAGGAGTTTGGGAAAAGTGTGGCAAACATACGCCATGGACCTGGTAATAGTCTGATGATATTATCTCATAATCTGTAACAAATGTTCCACCACGGTGTGGTGTGTTGGTGAAGGGGTGTTGGCTGGGAATTCTGCACATGTTCATGATTGTTTTGTAAGTTTACAACTTCTGTCATAAAAATATATTTTTAAAAAATAGGGTAGGTTGGGGTGAAATACACCAAATATAAGATATGGACTATAATCAGTAGTAATATTTTGACGATGCTCTTGCATAGTTTGTAACAAATGTCTCAGGACAATGACAGGTGTTGTTGATGTATGGGAGCCCTGTATGATGCTATGCATGTTTATTTTGTAAGTTCACAACCTTTACTATACACCTATTGTTTATGCATGTTCCATGTATGAATGCTATATACTTCATTAAAAAATACATTTTAAAAAAAAAAACTACAACTCAACACAAAAGGATAACCCAACTGAAAAATGGGCAAAGGATTTGAATAGACATTCTCCCAAGAAGATATTCAAATGGTCAATAAACACATGAAAAGATGCTCAACACCATAGAACATTAGAGAAATGTGAATCAAAACTGCAATGAGAGGCTTCACACCCAGTAGGAAGGCTATTATTTAAGAACAAACAAACCAAAAGCAAAAACAAAAACAAAAAACAAGTGTTGGGAAGAAGTAGGAACCCTCTTACATTGTCGATGGGAATGTAAAAGGATACAGCCACAGTGGGAAAGTTTGGTGGTTCCTCAAAAAGTTAAACGTAGGATTACCAGGTGCTTCTTTTAGGTATATACCCTACAAATTGAGAACAGGAGCTCCAACATATTTGTACGCCAGTGTTCATTGCAGGATTAATCTCAATAGCCAAAAAGTGGGGACAACCTGAGTCCCCACTGACAGACGACTAAACAAAGTGTGCAAATACATACAGTGGGGAATTATTCAGTCATACAAAGAAATGAAGGGCTGATCACGTGCTACGACATGCATGAATCTTGAAGACATGTTGAGCGCAATGAGCCAGGCACAGAAGGGCTGATATGTATGGTTTCTCCTCTATAAAATACTTAGAATAAACAAATTCATGGAGACTGAAAGCAGAATAGAGGTTTCGGGGTGGGGGCGGGACAACATGGCGTGATGGCTGGTCAGCTTTGAATGTCCGTTTGGGATGGTGAAAATGTTCTGGAAGTAGACAGTGGTGAGGGACACTCAACATCGCCAATGTACTTAATGTCACAGAACCGTGCACTGAAACGTGGTTAAAATTATTTTTATGTGATGTCTATGTTACCATAAATAAAAGAGAAGCGTTAAAAGAAAAAAAGCAATTGTGACAGAACAAGAAAATTTTAGTTAACAGAGCCTGGAAACAATATCCATAAAGGTAAATGTAAAATCACGTTTTGCACTGGCTACTAAAACTAAACTGAGCTCCTGGGTTCAATTTCGGTTACCACCCCTGCCCCTGGGCACAGCCCCCTTCCCAAGGCGTGAGGAGGCCCCAGCCGGACTCAGGACACAGAAACTGCAGATCTGCACTTTGGGGCTACAAGGAAGTTGTACGGCAATAGAAGCTTCTAATTAAATTAAAAACCAACTGCTTACTCAACACCTCCATTTTTTTTAAAAAAAGGCACAGCAGGGAGCAGATGTGGCCCAAGCAGTTGAGCGCCTGCCTCCCACGTGGGAGGTCCCAGGTTCAGTTCCTGGTGCCTCTTAAAGAAAAAACAAATAGACAACAAGCACAAACAAGCAAAATCAAGAAGCAAACAGATGAGAGAGCCATCTCAGGGCGGGGGGTGAAGGCACAGCACTTACGCGGTCTCAGGAATACCAGTCCAGCCCATGTATTAAGTGATCCAGGGACTTCCAGGTTTGAAGAAGGCCCCGGGTAAGAGAGGGCTTCATATTGGTCCACGCTGCGTCTGGGGCCACATGATCCAGCAGATGTAATGGAAGAGAAGTATCTGGAGTGGATTTGAATCGCACATTCATTTTCTGGCAAGCCCAAATCCAAGAGTTGCAGCACAGCCCTCTAGAGTCATGGAGCATGTCCACATTCATCTCACAACTTGCCGATCAGCTCCTGAGCTGCCACGAGGCCCTGGCAGATAACCAGGACCTGGTCAGTGACTGTGCAACCAGGGCTCCCCATTACGAGCTCTTTTCTGACCACTGACTCATAATACTGAGTCACCAGGGCAGACATTCCCAGAAACAGCCCATCACATATTGGAAGCACCACTTTTGGAATCAGGCTCAAGACAGTCCACAAGGCATGAGTAAATTATTTGAACAGATGGACCACCACTTCTCTCTCAAACCACATAACCTTGCAACCAACTGATGGGGAGAAATGGACTTGGGCCAATGACCCACTTGTGGAACTTGTGCTTCTTGTTCCTAAAACTTTGGGCTTTGCCAAGTTAGAGGCCCTGGAGCTCTCTCTGAGGAGACCACACTTAAACCAAGGGCACCGTAAGTTTTTTGCTGATTACCATTTGGCTACTAGTTTTCAGTGGTAAGGTCTCTGCTAAATATCATCAGGCTCCTCGTGCCAGAAGACGAAAAGGTAATAGAACCGGATTGTCACGACAGAGCTAGGGTCACTCCTGCGTGGTGGGGGCGGGGGCCGTTGTCTGGACCTCAGGATCTTACTGGACTTCCATCTCAAGTCTTCCAGGAGATGGTTACTGGCCACCCCCTTGAAAGGGTGGGCCCCGTCATAGCACGGAAGCTGGAAATAGTGGGAGGGGCTGGTGGATCTGAGTGTAGAGAGGGGAGGACAATGATGGACAGATGGCCTCAGTGCTGCCCACTCCTCAGCTGCTGGCTCCTCCCCAGCTGCTTCCACTGCTGATAATAGGAGGAATAGAAACACAGTAACTGGGTATCTTTTAAATGGGAGATTGTGGATAGCAAAATGCTATAGTTGGTACAACCATTTTGGAAAAATATTGAGCAATACCTACCAAAGCTAAACATATATATATGTTTATAAACATATATATATATATACATACATACATACACATGCTCGGACCCCGCAACTGTACACTCTGACAGGGGCTCGTCAATAAAATTAGGGTTTATGGCCACTAAAAGACACACATGAGAATGTTCATAGCAGTTTCATTTGTCTGTTTTTTGTTTGTTTTGTTTTGAGGTGCCAGGGGCCAGGGATTGAACCAGGGACCTTGTATGTGGGAAGCTGGTGCTCAACCACTGGGCCACATTGACTTCCCTGAGTTGGTTTTATTGTTTGTTTTACTTGTTTGTTTTTGTTTTTTCAGGAGACACCAGGAACCGAACCCAGGACCTCCCATGCGGGAAGCACGTGCTCAACTGCTTGAGCCACATCCACCCCCTCACAGCAGTTTTATTCCTAATAGCCATATAGTAGTCAGCCAAATGGGTGCTGATGCAAAGTACCAGAAATCCACTGGCATTTATGAAGGGTATTTTTGGGGTAGAAGCTTACAGTTACCAGGTCATAAAGTGTAAGTTACTTCCCTCACCAAGGTCTGTTGCCACGTGTTGGAGGAAGACGGCTGCCGTCTCGGCAAGGGTTCAGCCTCCCTCTTCCTCCAAAGGCTCCGTGGTCCCAGATCTTTCCGTTCTCAGCTGTAGGTTAGCATAAGACTTGTCTCTCTCCCTGGGACTCGTTTCTTTACGGGCTTTCTCAGCTGTTCAGGGCTCTGGTCTCTTCAGCTGCAAACTCTCAGGCGAACGGCTCGGCTCTCACCTGGGGCCCCCACATCCAAAACTAAACTCTCTGTGTTCTCCCTCTCTGTGTATTTACTGTGTGAGTCTCTGCCCACCAAGGGGGCAGGGACTCAACAGCCTACTGATGTGGCCGAATCAAAGCCCTAATCTTAATTTAATAAAGTAAAAGTGAAACCTCTGAATTTAATACAATCTAATATGCCCAGAGGAACAGACCCCAGTTTACAAACACAATCCAGTATCTATTTTTGGAATTTATAAGCAATGCCAAACTGCCACAAGCCCCAAACTGGAAACAGACCAAATGCCCACCAAGAGGTAGACTAAGTAAATAAATTATGCTATGTTCATGTAACAGAACAACGAGCAGGACTGAGAAAGAATGAACTGCAGACACACGCAACAAAATGGATAAATCTCACAGATACCAAGTTAAGTGAAAGAAGTCAGAAATAAAAGAGTATATGATATGTGATTCTATTTATATGAAGTTCAAAGCAAGCAAAATTAATCTATGGAAATAGAAGTTTCAAGAAAGATTGTCCTGAGCAGGGGCTCATATTGACAGCGAGGGGGCCCAAAGCAGCCTTGGGTCAGGGAAACATTCCATGTCTCCATTTGGTTATCCGAGTCATACATAAGCACAATTTCTCCAGCTGCACGTGCAAGAGCTGTGCATCTGCTAAATATAAGTTATACCTCAGTAAAACCATTTTAACCACGTTATTTAAATTCAGTTTGATACATTTAGAAGAGGCTTAGAATGGTTTTATTTTTAAATGTCAATGTTTGCAACATCCCAGGAATTATATCCCTAGCAACGATTTGTTCTTAAAAAGTTATACGTGGAGGGGAGCAGACGTGGCTCAAGTAGTTGAGCGCCTGCTTCCCACATACAAGGTCCCAGGTTCAATCCCCAGCCCCGTCACCTCAATTAAAAAAAAAAAAAAAAAAGAAGTTCTATGTGGACATAAAAAAGGCACATGACAGTTCATGGATTTCAAAATCATTTCAGCAAGTTCCTTAGCAAAATGACTGCCACTGTCCTCGCTTTCAGGCAAACTGATTTGGGGTCATTGGGTGTTTAGGAGCTGCCTCGACTTCTCCATGGTGAGAAGTGGGCACAGCTCACCTGTGGGAGCTGGGTGGCCAGGCCAGCAGGGATGGTGCCCAGGAGAGGGCCGGCTGCCCCCAGCTTCCAGACCAGCTTATCCAGGGACCCTGGGGTGCCAGGGTCACCTGTATCCAAGCCACAATTTCTGCTACCCCGCAGCAGCCCAGTCCTCACTCTGGGAAGCCAAGGGTCCCACAGTCCTGCCAGGCCCAGGGGCCACTCGCCGGATCTGCGGGACCCACAGCCTTTCCTGGAGCTGCCTCCCGAGGCCAGGCCACCTCTCCGGGGCGGGATCCCAAACTGCCATCTGCCCAAGCATGCAGCAAAGGTGGGGACAGTCCAGGACCCGAGGGGGCAGGCAGCACTGACAGGCTGGACCCCGGACAGACGCCCGGGGGCAGCGTCCAGAAGGGGACTCGGTGATGTCAGCCAGCGATTTTAGGGTGTCACCATGAGAGGACTGTACCCCATCAGGGGACGGGGAAGGGGTGCAGGAGACGGGAAGGGTCCATGGGCTCAGCGCTCTGTGCAGCGAAGCGGGGAGTTCCTCTAGACGACACGCATCGTGCCTGGGCCTCTAAGCCTCCTGGTGAAAGGGTAAACGCACCAGAGAAGCATCACATACGTGCGCCGTGCCTTTGTCTTTACAGAGAAGTCAAAGGTCTGGTTGATACCCAGCCAGACAGGACTGCGTGCTTTCAGGTGCCTGCTGCGTTACCAGGACAGCTTACCAGGCTTTCGGGTTTGACATGGATTTACAGGTCAGGAGTGGCCCAGGGTGAGGCCCGGCACCCCCATTGGCTGCGTGCAGATGGGCGGGGGTGGGCGGTGGGGGGCTGGGGAGCCGGAACACCTGGAGTTCCTTCTGCCGCTTCTCTCTGCCAGGACAGATTTGGTGAAAACCCAGCACCCTCAGGCCCCCTGGCTCTCTCCTGGCTGGGAGGGCCTATTGCCTTGGTAGACCCAACAGTGCTTCTTCAGGTCAATCTAGAAATGCAGGTGGCAGCTCAGCCTTTGCCAGCTGATTGAGGAATAACCCTGGATCCTGTGGGGGAAGAAGAAAAGAAGGGTTCCCCTTTCTCTCCTGTCGCTCAGTTTCCACCTACGGGGGCAGAGAGCTTGGGGGCACCCCCAGCCTTCCCTCCTGCCCACCCCCCTGTCTGAGGCAGAGCCCCTCACTGCCCCTGGTCAGGCCCAGGGAAGGCCCGGTGCTCACACACACAGAGTGGGGCTGGGGTCACTGAACTACGGGGGGCAGGGTCAAGGTCAGGGAGCGCTAACGAGCTGGCCGTGGACACGGCTCCTGCCCCTGGAGTTGCAGCCTTTGCCCCCTGCGGCCCAGCAGCCCCTCAGCCAACCAAGCTGCCCTCAGGCCCACAGCTGGCCCCCACCCCCACTCCACCCTGGGCAGGCTCAGCGCCCCAGGTCGGGGGTCTGCGCCAAAGCACGTGCTCAAGCCCACCCTAAAGAGGAAGCCGCCCCCAGCCCGTCAGGCCAAACCCAAGACCTCCAGGCCCCGTCCCTGAACCGGACCGAGCTCTTCGCGGGACAGCGGCAGACCTGGCGGAAGGACCGCCCACTCCCATCGGGCGCACCCCAGCCCCACCCTCGGGGATGCACCCCCTTTGCACAGTCCTCTTTCTAAGTGAAAGCTGTGGCATCCTTTTGTCTGTGATAGAAGTTTGTGTTGTTTTTTTATTTTTTCTAAAAGTTTTTAGGCGGTATCGGGGATTGAACCTGGGACCTTGTGGGTGCAAAGCAGGCACTCAACCATTTTTCACTTAATGTCCTGGGCATTTTCCCAAATCAGTGACAACAGGCCTGCCTCCCTGTTTAATGGCCACTTTGTCTGGTGTCATAGAACTCTTTGTCTCTTCCCTTCCTGCTGGATATTTTGGTAGTTTCCAGTTTTCCCTACAATGAGAATCCTTGTTCATTTAACAAAATGTTTGTTCTATTATTTCCTATATATACAATCCCTAGTAACAGAAGAGCTACCTCAGAAGTCGTGTTCTAAGTGAGGCAAGACTCTCCATCTCTTTATTAAAATCAGGATCTAGCAGAGGCGCAAACCTGTCGTTTTTTCTCTGGTGCTTGACGGAGAAGAGGATGGAGCAGGCAATGACGCTGTCTTCTGCCCAGCGGGGAGATCGCCCAGGCCGCTGGACCGCTGGGCTGTCCCAGCAGGACTGTGACACGCAAGGCCGCCGACTCTCAGCTGAGACGACCAAGCGGGACCACGGGTCTCGACTTGGAGCTGTTTCCAAGCGCCACGGCCACACGCTCTGAAGTCTTAGGAACAGGATGGGGCCTCCTGTTTAAATAACCACCGCGCAGCAACAGGGGCCTGCACACGGCGGCGAGGCCAGGGAGGCCCGCCAAGCCCCCGTTTTGCACAGGGAGACAAGGTGCGGTGGTCTTAACATCCGTCAAATCAGGCTCTCTATCGGGTTTATAGTCCAGAACTACAGCTCTGCCTCTGAGATTTCAGGGGAAGGAAGCATCTGCTTCATCCCTCTTGGATCCCCGATGCTGATTATAAAGAACTTCATTTTTAAGGTCAGGCTCTGTAAATCCTCCCATTGGCCCAAGAAGAAAAAATCAGACCTGCAGAGCTCAAGTTTACAGATTATTTTTGAAAGAACATTAATAAATTAATAGGATCTTAATTAATAACAGCCAAATAAGGAGCATGCAGAATTTCTCTTCATGAAGAATAAGAACACATTTTTTAAGGGCTACTGGAAAAATTTATTCCTAAAAGGTTTCTAGCAATTCATCCGTCCACCCACGAGAAGCCAATTTCCTCAAAACTTTGCTGACACTGGAGGCAATTGTCTTTTTTTTTTTTTATGAGATAAGAAACAATGTCATCAAGTTTCTTAACAGCTTTATTGAGATATAATTGGCATGCAATGAACTGCCCATGTTTAGATCTGCAACGGAATCCATTTTTATATGTGTGTAAACCTATGAAAACCCACCAGGCCATACCAGTATTGAACGTTGTCTCTCACGCTCAAAGTCTCCTCGTGCCCCTTTGGAACCTATCCCCCCGCCCCTCCCTGCTCCCCCATCCCCGGGCACCAGCTGATCTACTTTCTTAGCTGGAATTTTCTAGAATGTCACATGTCTGGACTCATGCAGTGTGTACTCTTTATCTGGACGCTTTCACTCAGCATAATCGTGTTGTAAACCATCCATATTTAATTGTCAGCAGCATCGACTTGGGCCTCACTTTTTATATCTGATAACCTCTATCTTGATATTGGGGTGCAAGGTAGGCAGGATTTTGAGAAGTACCCCAAGATTGTCCCCTGATGGACAGGTCCCGTAAACTCCCTCTCACTGAGCGCGGGGCCCCCAGGGACCTCCTCCATTTCCCTGCTTGGGGACCAGTATCTGAAAGCAGCCGACGCATTTCTTTTGTCCAGTTTTAGTTGTTTCAGGTTGAGGGTAAATTTGATTCCTGTTACTCCATCTTGGCTCAAATCCAAAGTCTCCGTCCTAAACATTTTTTTTTTTTTTTTTGCATTAGAAATATTAAGAGAAAGTTCCATTTTGTGCCAAACTTTAGTGAAAATGTCTTTAGGATTTTGCCAAGTGGTGTCTGTTTCTCGTAACGGCAGCTTGCCGTCCTCACAGCAGACGTGTGCAGGTCTCGGTGGGGTTCTGGCAGGACCTCGGCCCCCAGGTGCTGACACCTCTCATAGCAGGAGCAAGCCGCTCTCTGCCCCCAGAGGGCAGAGCCTTGGCACGGAATTCTGAGCAGGTAGACTCACCTGCCAGGGGCCGGGGGTAGCCACTGCAGCCCGACCATCCCCCCAGGCGGCACAGGGCTCCCCTGCAGCTTGCCTGCCTCAGGCCTTCCCCACCCGCCTCTGCCTCCAGGCTGATGGCTGGAGCTGGCCTGAGTGGGAAGAACTGAGGGACCTGCTGGCCCCAAAGGTCAGGCCTCTACCTGCAGGCTGAAGGAGGACACCTGCACAGCGTCACCTCAAAGCAGGTGTGGGACCCCCTGGCCCTGCCCCGTCCCACCCCACCTGGAAGCAGCCGGCCTGATGGCATGAGGACCTGGCTGGCGACGGGCACAGATGAGGTGCCAGGTCAGAGGCGACACCTGTCCTCGTGCTCAAAGCCCCAGCTGACACTTGGCTCTGCCCCTGGGGTCCAGGAAGCAAGAGCAGTCGGGGCGGCGGGGGGGGCAGAGTGGAGTTGGCCCTCTCCCCCTCACTCCCAGAAACTCACCTGCAGAATCTGTGCTTCCCAGGCCAGCAATCTTGGTGACGTCCCCTCTCTCTGGATCCAAAGCTGGGACCGTCACCATGTCACCTGGTATCCCCATGTTGATGGGTCAACAAAGAAAGGAGCTCCCGACGGGGGAGCAGGCGGTCGGGAGCCTGGGGGTGCTGGGGCTCAGGGCTTGCACGCCTGGAGATAGCGGTGAGAAGGCAATTGCACCATCGCGGCCTGGAGCAGAGACGAAGGGCTGGGTCACCTGCCAGGCACAGGATGGAGAGTCCCGAGAAGGACCGGCACCAGGGGATGCCCGCAGCCGCGGAAACTGGAGGCCGTTCCACCAGCGCCCCGGATTTTCCACAGCGCCTGCAGCCTGCTGCTCCTGAAAGTTCAGGGGCAGAGTCGACCCAAAGCGGACACGAGGTTGCTGAGCCAGGGCTGGGGGCCCCCATGGTGTCGCTGTCGCCTCCGCTCAGCCCTGAACCCGCCGAGGCCAAGGGGCCCAGTGGGCCCCGTGAACCCCGACACCCCAGCTCGTCCAGGTGCCCTCGCCGTGGGGCCTCCTCTTTTCTCAGACGTTGCACAGGGACTCACACACACACACACACACACACACTCATACTCACTCACACCGGCAGGTGCCGCCTGGAGATGCAGGAGGCGTTAACGCCCCAGGACGCCCCACCCTGCAGGCTGGGAGCCAGGCTGGGTGCCCCGGCCTGCCCTCGGGGGTCTCCAGAGGCCCCCTGGACACTTCCTAGGTGGTCGAGGTGGACTTGAGCCCCCAGCCCTCCCAGCTGCCTCTCGAAGGCTCCATCTTAGCGGCTTTGCCTCCTCCCTGCCCTGCCGCCCCCTCCCAAATGAACTCTGGCACCCACAGCCTTGCCTCAGGCTCTGCTTTAGGGGGACCCGCGGCCACCCAAGTTCCCCTCCTGCTGATAGCTGGAAAGTGATCTTATTGAAATTTCCTCCCTTAAGCAGCTTTGAAAATTCTGAAACTAATTGAGTTGGTTTTCTGTTCATCTAATTTTGGAAGTTTACTCTTTGCACTGAGTTTCCTGTAGAATATTAACCAGACCTTCTCAGTTTTGCTTGCAGGAATAGGAGACCATCTCAAAGCAAAACCTGACAGAACGGTGTAGATCTGTAACTCTTCCCAGAGGCAGTCTGATACGCTGAGCGGGTGTCTGAGCAGGAGCCACGGAGGCCCTGCCCCTCACCACCACGTCTACACTGTGGTTTCCAGGCGCTGCAATCAAGGCCGAGCTGGGTGAGCTTGAGACAACGCAGGACTGAGAAACTGCACGTCCCCCCTCACAAGACCCCTGGCAGCCCTTGGTTTTCTTCTCAGTTACCCTTTTATTTTCTTTCCTTCCCCTGTAAAAGCCCTAGCTCCTGCTCTCACTTTGAGCTGGTTTGGGGAGGAGACCCCCAGTCTGTGGCTTGTGCACTGGCGGTAGATCTTCTCGCTGAGGGACCCCTCTGTCCTCCGTGGCGCGGCCTGGGCGGCCTGGCTGCTGGCCTCAGGGTAACACGCCTCACTGTGGAGGTTCACAGACGAGGCCCTGGGCCTCCCACCTGACGTCATGGGGCTTCCGTCATGGATAGGGTGCAAGTGGCCGTCCGAGACTCCACGTCGCCCATGGACCCTCCTCCGCCCCCGCTAGAGCCCCCCAGCTCTGCTGCCAGGAGAGCCCCACAGCGGCCGGCGCCTCGGCCGTGCCCGGAGTTGGGGCCACCACGGGGCGGGGTCCCGCCGGCCACCAGCCTCGCCCACCCGCGGTTTCTACTCCCCGACTTCTCCTTGGCCTCAGGAGAATCCCGTAAAGGGAAGTAGCAGGGGCCCTGAGTCACGTGGGCGCAGGGACGGGGCAGGGCGGGGAGGCCCCTGCTCCTATTTGCACGAGGACACGGATCCCCAGGCCCCCAGGCCCCCAGGCTCTGCCACCCGCCGGAACCCAAGGGGACACGCAGCAGGGAGCAGCCGGCCGGGGCCTCCCAAAGGGCCGACATTCCCGGGGACCCCACAAGACGCTGCCCAAGTGCACTAGGCAGGTGTGGCTGGGGAGTGGGTGATGGGGGCAGTAGAGAGCCTCGGGGCCAGCTCCCGCTGTGGCTATGGGGGTGGCAGGGGGCCTCACGCCCCCACGGATCCTAACCAAGCCCTGACCCTGTCCTGGGGGTGTGGACTTACTTGGAAATGGGATCTCTGAAGTTCCTGTGAGGATGAGGCCAAAGCCTTCATCCAGTATGGCCGGAGTCCCTGGGAGAGGAGGGGCTGGCAGGAGACAGACGCCGTGGGGAGGCAGTGGCCGGGTGGACGGCCGGCTCCCAGGAAAGCAGCCTGTGGCCCCTTGCACCGGGACCCCTGGCCTCCAACACGGTGAGATGGCACGTTCCTGTGCAGCCAAGCAGTTCCCAGTGCATGTCACAGTGGTTCCGGGGGGAACCAGATAAGGGGACCCCTGGCCCAGTGTGGGGAGCTGGGCAGGCAGGGGGCCTGGGCAGGGGCAGGGCTCCCCGTGCTGGGGCAGAAGGAGGCGGGGGCAGAGGGCAGGGCCTGGGCGCTTCCTTCCAGCTGAGCAGGGTGGGGCGAGGCTGTGGGGGCTGCAGGGACTTTGACTGGAAGGCCCCTCTGGCTTCTGTGTGAAGATGGGGGCAGGAGGCGGGTGCCCCTTCAGGGGCTCTGGGCCTGTGCTGGAGGGCGCTGAGGTCACCTGGGGCTATGACTGGGGAGGGCTGGGGGAGGAGTGGGAGACCGATGGGGGTCCCAGGTGGGTGTGGGGAAGACAGCTCACGGGGTAAGTTGGGGGGGAGGCTGGGGGGCCGCAGGGGAGAAATGTGCTCCAGTCCAGCCTGGGAGGGAGCTGCCCACTAGATTGGGAGCCCCAAATGGGCGAGAACTGGGGCGCGGGGGCCGCCCGGCGCTCACACGCTGCCTCGGGGTACAGGTTTGCACGACCCCCCCGTGAAGGGCCATCTGGCCAAAATCGGTCAAGCCGGCAAATGCACGAGCCTTGAACCAGGCTGCCTGGTCTGCGAACTTCCTTATGGACGCTCCAACACGGGTGCGTAAGGAGGCGGCTCGCGGCTTAGGCAAACCCTGGAGACTCCCTGGGTTCAGCAGCGGCCTGCTAAAGAGGGGCAGCGCGCCCCAGCAGGGCAGCCGACGCCGCGGGGAGGAAGGCCGGGCCGTTCTCCCTGCCCCGGGGTGGGCGCCGCCCGCCCATGTGCCCAGCACCTGGCCTCTACGCCGCCCCCACGCCCGCCCCTGGAGGAGGGGCTCACCTGCCCGCGACTTCCTCTGCTCCTGCTTGAATGTTCCCCTCTTAGCCTCCTAGGTTTCCCAGGGGGCACCTGCTGAAAGGACGCGCCTGCCACCCCCTGCCGGGTGAGAGGGACGCGGTGGCGCAGTGAAAGCTCACGGCCGGCGGCTGAGCTAAGCCTCTTTCTCCGGGACAGCTTTTTCAGGCATGACGTCGATGTCTTCACTTACTTTTTCTTTTGTTGGGAGGCCCCAGGGACGGAGACGATGTTTTGACCATCGCCTGCCTGCCACACTCAGGCTGGGTGGACATAGGCCACTTATTGGAGCCCCACAAACAAACATGATTGTGTGCCAGCTGTTTACAAACGTCATACGAGCACGTGCAACTTCCACAGACAGGACACAATGTGTGTGTGAGCGAAGGGTCGGATCGTGTGGCAGTTTGAGATTATTTATGAATTCTGGAAAGAGAGAGATTATGTTTGTAAACCTGGTCTGTTCCTCTGGGCATGAGCCCCTTTGATTGTATTAGATTCAGCTGAGATGTCTTTGATTAAATTAAATCAAGATTAGGGCTTGATTAGACCCTGTCGTTAGGGCGTGCAGGGTTGCGTGCTGCTCCCTTGGTGGCTATATAGATGGATGGTCAATGAAGAACACGGAAGTAGATACACAGAGAAGGACACAGAGGAAGAGAGACAGCTCGTTTGACAAGGCAGAGACTCCGGGAAGAGACAGGGGCCTGACAGTTTGCAGCTGAAGAGAACAGAGCAGCTGAGAGGCCCTGAGAGACGAGCCTATGCCAGCCTTCAGCTGAGATCAGAAGGAGCTGGGACCACGGAGCCTTAAGAGGAAGGAGGAAGGCTGAACCCTGGCAGACATCACCCGCCATCTTGCTTCAACACGTGGCAAGTGACTTTGGGTAAGAAGGTACCTCTTATGGTATCTTGAGTTGGACTCTTTAGGGCCCTGTAACTATAAGCTTCTACCCCAAATAAATACCCTTTATAAAGGCCAACAGATTTCTGGTACTTTGCATCAGCACCCCTTTTAGTGACTAATACACATAATTGACTGGAAAATCAAAGAGACTGAGCTAAAAGCTAGGACAACAAATAACCCAACTTGTTAAGCTTAGAAGACAAATATACAACACCCATTATGTTTACATTTTATATACAGCACCTAGTAAGATATTTTAAATGGAAAAATCCTGATTCACAATATTGGCTAAAAACTATGAAAAATCTGGTAATAAGTTTATTTATTTTTTTGAAAATTTATTTATTTATTTCCCCCCCACCCCATCGTTGTCTGCTCTCTGTGTGTTCTTCCATGTCTGCCTCTCTTCTCCTTAGGTGGCACCAGGAACTGATCCTGGAACCTTCCAGAGTGGGAGAGAGGCGCTCAATCTCTTGCACCACCTCGGCTCCCTGGTCTACTGCGTCTCTTATTGTCTCTCCTCTGTGTCTCTTTTTGTTGCATCATCTTGCTGCGCCAGCTCTCCGCTTGGGCCAGCACTCTGCGCAGGCCAGCTCGCTTTTCAACAGGAGGCCCCGGAAATCGAACCCTGGACCTTCCATATGGTAGACGGGAGCCCAATCACTTGAGCCACATCTGCTTTCCTGGTAATAAGTTTAAAAGCAATTGTTCAAGATCTATATGGTAACAACTCAATAGAGAACATCTAAAACTAGCAATCAAGAAAGGGTCGCGCCTGCTTGTCGGCTAGTTTAGCGATGGCCAGAGGGGAAAGTAGTTTCCTCGCTCGGGGTGAGGGGTGGCCGGGGGCTGATTTTATGATTATAAGCCTAGACCTGTTATTTGACTTTCTAAACTATGTTCCCATGTTACTCTGGTAAAAATGTAAATAAAAAGTTTAGAAATTCACAAGAAAGAACCAATTTGTACTCATGGAGATAATAATTAGAATATGGGTCACCAGAAAATAGAGTGAGGGTAGAGAATGGAAAGCTGAGGGTTAGTCTGTGCCGAATTGGTAAAGAGTTTGTAAGTTTTGGGAAATGAATAGAAGTGGTGAAAGCACATCATGGTGTTTGTAACTAGCCGAACTATTATATGGGCATGACGGTGGTTGAAAGGGAAAGTCTAAGGGCATCTATATTACTAAAAGGAAAGCTAAAATCTGTAACATGGGACTGTATAACATAGTGAAACCTCACGTAAAATTTGAATATGGGTGATATTGCATATATAAGACTGTTTTCACAAAATATAAATACAAATAATCTATAGAGAAGGAAACAGAATAGCAGCTATGTACGGCAGGGGAAGCATAGAGAGATTGAGGGGTGATAAGATTTTTGACTATTATTATTATTATTGGAATAATGAAAATGCTTTAAAAATGATTGAAGTGATGAATGCACAACTACATGATTACCCTGAGTACCAGTGATGGTACACTTTGGATGGATTTATGCTTTATTACTATATATCAATAAAATTGATTTGTTTAAATCAATAAATAGAAATTTTAAAAAAGAACAAATTTGTGAGAAGTACAAGAAAATATTGGAATTAAATTTTTAAAAAAATCAAATCCCCTCCCCCAGAAAGTTTGTGTGAAAGCATAGTTCCCCTAGTAGTGCGTTGTGTTTAAATTTCCAGACGTTCTCAGCCACAGCATGCATAATTTTTAAAATATCCTATTTACAGAGATAAAATATTTCCTCATTCTGCACATATATAATATTTAACTGTAAAACAGGTTCACACTTACAGAGAAGCACGGTCCTGAGCCGCCGGAAGGTAAGCTACAAGCTCACGCCACCATCTCCCCACACGCTGGTGGGTGTTTTCTCAAACGAGAGCTTTCTCCTGCAACTCCACCAAGCAACCGTCCAAAGCAGGAGATTAACCCTGATACGTTAAAACCATCTAATCCACAGCCCGGATTCAAGTTCTGCCACTTATCCCAAATAATGTCATTTATAGGGAAAGGAATCATTCATTGCGTTTTGCTGTCATATCTCTTTATTTTTTTTATTTTTTTATTTTTTTTTTATTTTTTAAGATTTTATTTATTTATTCATTTATCCTCCCCTTGCTGCTTGTGCTCGCTGGGTCAGCCAACCACGCCGTGCGGGCGGGCCTGCCCCCACCAGGAGGCCCCGGGAACCGAACCCGGGGCCTCCCACATGGTAAACGGGAGCCCCACTGATTGAGCCACAGCCGCCCCCCTGTCATATCTCTTTAGACTCCTTTGGTCTGGAAGAGCTCCTGGGTCTTTCCTTGACTTTCGTGACCTTGACACTTTGCTAGATTGCGAGGCAGTCCCTCGATCTGGATTTGTCTTGGCTAGGTTAAGATCGTCCGCCTTTGCGTTCTCCTCAGTGCAGCCTGCCCCGCTGGCCCCTGCGTTGACATTAGGCTGATTGGATCTGATAAACCGGAAGGGGCAAGTACTTTCGATGCCTTAGTAAGACCTCCATGAACTAGAGGGTAGAAGACAAATGGCCGTGAGAATTTCAAGGTCTCCCCTCCAAGGTGAGGTCTTGCACCACCTCTCATGAAACAAGAGGCAGGTGCCTGGTAGGCCTCTGGCATTTGGAAGTAATTTAGTGTGCCCCTTTGACCCGTCCACAGGGCCGCCCCTAGGCGGCCAGTTGCAAGTGGAGACCAGAACGAGAGAAGGCACCGCAGGTTCAGGTCACGCACGCAAGCTGCCCTGCCATGCAGCCTTGGGACCCAGCAGGTGCAGTGGCCCCCAAAGCTCCGTGACACGTGCAGACGCTGCAGGAGCCTGTATCCAGCACCAACGGGAGGCTCACGATCAGACCTCTAGAATTCTGGAGCAAGTCTGTGCTGTCCTCTGCAAATAATCACTCTCCTTTGGAGAAACTGTCTCTGGCTTTCCACTAGGATTTGGTGGAGACACCGGGTGAGCACGCAGCTGGGCTTCCTGTCATGAACGAGTGCCATTGTGCCCGCCTCGCCGTGGGAATAACACAGAAGAGGAGGCTCCGGCCTGCCCAGCACCATCGTGCCCTGCCCCCCGGGCCTGTGGCTTCCAGGGGATTCTTCCTGACCAGTGGACTGAGGAAGAAAAACGGAACCTGTCAGCTCTCCAGATGCTGGTTCTACCTGAAAGCAGACAGCTGCAGCACTCCACCTGCTTAGGGGAGGCTCTGAAGGAAGGGCCTGGGGGAAGAAATGGCCTCCCAGCCGCAGAACTTCGAGGCAAGGCATTTGGCGGCCCACCACGTGTGGCGTGAGAGACGGCCGGAGGTACAGACCTAGCCTGACTTACAGACGGTTGTTAGCCTAGCTGGATGGTTAGGTGTGGACCTCTGGTGACAAGGAGGTCTGGGGAAGAAGTATGTAGGTGGAGTTCCCCAATGGGGCACAGCCTCTAAGGCTCTTCGAGTGCCAGTGGAATACCCACTTCAGAAGAGACTTAGGAGCGGGTGGGAGGATGACACGCTCTGCGGGCGCCGTCAGCCTCTTTCCCCAGCCACCCGGCGCTTTCTCGTGGGACTTGGGAACAAAGCCACCAGGGCGCCAGGGCTGGAGGCCAGGCATGGCTCTGCGACATGCGCATCCCCTGGCGGGCTGGCCTGGCTACCGCCGCTGCTGCTCAGGCCTAATCTGACCACAGCAGAGACCCACATTTAGCCCCTGAGGTGCCATCAGGTGCCGTCCTCCCTGGAGCAGATGCGGGGTCTGGATTCGCCGTCTTTGCACGCTGTGCCTCTGCTGGCACCGCCATTGGCCGGCTCACAGGGCGCCCCGTACCCTCTGGGCAAAGCACGCAGCCTTGCTTCTGACCGAGGATCTCGTTCCCCCGACGGGAACGTAGCTGCAGGTCGTACGACCTGTCCCACCTCCAAAGTGGCCTAGTGAAGACCCACTGGAGGAGCTGTGGGTCTGCCTTACAGGACGGCACATGTGCGTGGAAGCGGAGACCATTGTACGGTTGTCTTCCCCAGAGCAGGATGCTCCAGGAACCGAGAGAGGGTGCAGGGGCTGCTGTCACGATTACCCCCAGTAACCCACTGGCAGAAGTGGTGCCTCTGTCCCAGCAGCCCCAAGCTCTGCAGATTGGGGTCCTAGTCGACAAGGGGAGAATGCTCCCACCGCACTGGGGAGGCCGCCCCTGCCACTTGGGGCCGCTTATGCCACTGGACCCGGCTGGAGGGGCAGGTTCTCGCAGGAAGGGGGTGGCGTCGGGGCTGCATGTGCAAGCAAGGAAGACCGCAGGGCCTCAGGGGACGTCCGTGGCGGTGGTGAAGGGTAACAGAACAGCACCGTACCTGGGAGACAGGGCAACCCCAAAGGCCCCCTGGGGGCTCTGCAGCTGGCGTGGCTGGCCCTGGCAGCCCACGGGGTGCCGGGAACCTCGTCGTCCAGGGGCTGAGGCCGCAGCTCTCAACCAGGTCCAAATTGCAATCAGGTTTGGGGCGGTGGCGGGGGGGCGGGGAAGTGGGCTCCCATGTGTTCATTCCTCGGGAGCCCTGCCCCCTCGGGGGGGGGGGGACTGCCCTAAACCTGCGGCTCGTGACTGTTTCGAGCTCTCCTTCCTCAGCAGCCAGGCCCCGTTAGGCTCGCCGCTGCAGTCGGTGGTTCCTTGCGGCAACCTGTCCAGTTGCTGCGTGGTTTCCGACTCTTGGCTGGACCCTACGGGACGCAGAGTTTGCTGTGGAGAGGGCAGTCAGGAGCCGTCGGCAACACGCCTTGGCAAGAGGGGACACGTGTGCATTTGCACGCATGTGTGTGTGCGTGCACGTGTGTGCGAGTGTGTGTGTGCCTGTTTGCGAGTGCACATGTGCGAGTGTGCGCGTGTGTGCATTGTGCAAGTGTGCATGTGTACAGGTGTGCGTGTGTGCGAGTATACATGTGTGCGAGTATGTGCGTGTGTGTGTATGCACTCTAGAGGGGTCCCTGCCGCGTGGGCCGGCTGACCCTCCCCTTTGGGGTGGCATGTCCACACCGCTGTCCATGCTCTGACAGGATGTCCCATCAGCTCCTGAGGCCCGGGCCCCGGGCTGGCCCCTTGCTGCTGGAGCTGGCCGCCCGCCCATGGGGGAGCCCCCCGGTCCCCGCTGTGCTCCTTGTCCCCAGCCACCTCCCACGTGTCAGGCTCCACCCCTGCATCGTGCCAGACCCACCTGCTCTGGAGCAAGGGCCACCAGGGTGCATGAAGCTGTGGGTCCGGCCTCCAGGGACAGCCTCTGGGCATCGGCCAGCGTCCCCCCACCCAAGGGGAGCGGGGCCGACCACTGGAGGTCTCGGCTGACGTCCCTGCGTTCTCCCGGCCCTCGGGGGTCTCTGAGGTCAGATGCTGGGCCTCACCCGCCACGTCTTTAGTGCAGGCCCAGCATCTGCCGCTGCCCCCAGAAGGCCTGGGGACCCCCGGCCCCTGGCTCCTCCCCTGGGGCCGCCCCCGCTTCAGCCTTCCAGGGGCCCTGGCACTGCTGCCCCATCACCAAACCTGAAGGCTCTGGAGCGAGGGGCAGCAGCTGGCACAGGGCTGAGGCGCCCACGGGGGACACCCCCTCCCAGCCGCCCCTCTGGGTTTCTCCCCGCCTTCTCCACCACGTGCCCAGCATTCTGGAGGCGTCGGGCCCACTCGCTGCCTCCCCTTCCTTGGCCCTCAGCTCCCAGCTCATGCCAGCAGCACCCCTTCCCACCCAAGGGCCCCCAGCACCTCTCCTGGCCCCTCAGCCTCGAGACCCCAGCCCCTCCGCGCCTGCTGAGACCTCACCGGCGGCTGCTCGAACGTCTCCCTGCGAGAACCCCCACACCTTAGGCCTCCTGGTCCGCTGTTGCCACCACACCACAGAGGGCACGTTGGGGTCAAATCCAACCCCAGCGACTCCAGGCCTGCACCACCGCGCTTGGCTGGGGAAAGGCTGCCAAGGGCCACCGCCAACAGGCCGCGATGTCACCGGGAAGTCCCTCAGGAGATGCTCACCTCCTCCTCTCGCCTAGACTCTCCAGTAACACCTGCTTTCATTTCCTCAAAGTTTACACACAAAAAATTTTCCCAGACAACACCTTCGCTCAGTTCCAGAATAAAAAATCCCAACAGGGGAGGCGGCTGTGGCTCGGTCAGTGGGGCTCCCGTTTACCATATGGGAGGCCCCGGGTTCGGTTCCCAGGGCCTCCTGGTGAAGGCAAGCCCGCCCGCACGGCGTGGTTAGCTGACCCAGCGAGCACAAGCAGCAAGGGGGGGGATAAATGAATAAATAAATAAAATCTTAAAAAAAAAAAAAAAAAATCCCAACAGGAGGTGAAAAATCTTCTCCCAGCCCAGATGGCTCACGTTCTCACATGGCCACCGTCCCGGCTTCTGGCGTGTCCTTCCGGCCCGCTTGACGCTCACACGTGCAGGCACAAGTGCACATACTCTTTTCTCTTATTTATTGGAAGGCAGCATGCCCCACTCTGTTTTGCACTGTGCTTTTTCCTCTTAACAATTCTGTGTTGGGACAATGTTTTAAGTTACAACAGAGAGAACTTCCGTGTTCTTTTTTGGAGCTGCATAGCGCTCCCTTGTTTGAGGCACTGTAATTCTTTAACCAGCCTCTGCGAATGAAATCCAGGGAGTTTCCAATGTTTTAAGACACACCTGGTAACCTGCATCCTTTTGCATCTATGTTAGAGCATCGGTAATGAAAGTTCGTAGAAGAGGAAGCTTGATTCAAGGCTTGTGCATTTGGCGGCAGCTCCGGCCGCGCTCCTGCCTTCAACTGCCCCTGCCCTCACCTCCTTCCCCCAAAACAGGGAGTCCTGCCCCGTGCCCAGCTCCCAGCCTCTGCCCAGGCCATTCCTTGCCTGCACACCTCTGTTCCGGCAGGTGCCAGAGCCTGGGGGGCCTGGGGGCCTGAGGGTCTGGGGTCCTGGGGGGGGCGTGTCCTCATACAAATAGGAGCAGGTGCTGGCCCAGCCTGCCAGGCCACCCAGCCCAGGCTTGGGGCCTCCCCACCCTGCCCCATCCCTGCACCCAGGTGACTCACTCCCCTTTCCTGCTGCTTCCCTTTACGGGATTCTCCCGTGGCCAAGGAGAAGCTGGGGATTAGAAACCACATAGTGGGAGAGGCTGGTGGCCGGTGGGACCCCACCCTGTGACGGCCCCAACTCCAGGTGAGGCCTGGCAGTGGGAACAGCCGAGGCGCCGGCCACGCATCCTCCCAGAGGGCAGTGGCCAGGGTGGACGCCGAGGAGCCCGCGGGGGCTGCAGCAGGGCACTTCCAGTGGTCAACGCTTCCCCTTCCGGCCTGTACTATCTGCCCCAAGAGGTTTAGAGCTGCAGGACAGTCTTGAGTCCCATCGCTCCACCCTGCTCGTCCCAGGGGCTGGTATCAGGGGAGGGGTGTGCTCTGCAGCCCCCCACCACGCACACGCACACAAGCACACACGCACGCATGCACACGCAGGCAGCCAGTGCTTCCCAGAGAAGAGCACGGGGGAAACCGACAGGCTCGCCCCAGGCTGCTCTTCCCGTGAGCCCCCAACCGCCCAGCACCCCACAACGGGCGCCACGTGGACAGGCGGCCCTCACCGCAATCCGAGGCGCACCCAAGGGGGGGTCTCTGTGCCCCTCTGGGGTTCTCCCTTCCTCGCTCCCCAACTCTCCGTGGCCCTCCACAAGCCTCACAGCCAGAGCTCTCTGGAAAGGCCTGCCATCCCCGCTGTCCCTGCCTCGGTGGCCGTCCTGGGCCCTCCTGCAGGACCCGTCTCCCCAGCAGTGACCTCGGGCCCCTCCCTCAACTTTATCAAGGTACCCCCCACACACGGGGTCTCTGCTCCCCCAGAAACCCTCCTCTAGGATGGGGCCCAGTACCCCTCCCCTACAGCGCAGGATGCCCAAGGCGGGCCCTCCCTGGCGAGCTGCAGCTGCCGAGCACAGGCCATGGGGCTTGGCTCCGCCCACCGCCGCGAGCCAGCAATTCTATCCCAGAAATGCCGCAGCGCCCACCGGCCCAGCGCCATGGGGTTGAAATGTTGGCAGGGGTTCCCCCCCCCAGCACCCGCCACCCCATCATCCTCAGTAAAGGGCTGTGGGGGAGGCCCAGCAAGAAACTGAGGCACAGAGGGGAGAAGTGTCCAGCTGTGCCCGGCAGGCAGTGCCCCCAGAGCTCATGCTCCGAGATGGAGGGGGAGGCCCCGGGACGACTGGCCCAGTGGGGATTCCACAGAGCCTGCGAGGACGGGGTTGCCCAGAGACCCCCAGGGGCTAAGGAGCCCCCCATCTCCACCCCCACTTGGCAGCCCCCCAAAAAATCCACTCGACAGGCACTTTCGAAATCAGCTTTATATCAAACTATAAAAACCTGAGTCCCCTCCTGTTGACACACATACAAAAGTGGTACTATCACAAAATATAAAGTCCTGTTAATAACACCACGCATGCTAATGTCTTACAAATGTACAAAGGCTTCCGGGCGCCACTGACACGGGCCAGCTGCTGGCCAGGTGTGCAAGGCAGTACCTGGGAAAGGGGACGACCCCCTCGCGGCACCTGCAGAGAAGCGTGGCACGGCCGCGTCTGAGCCCACCCCCACCCCGGGTTGGGGGTGCAGGGGCCCAGGAAGACAGCCATTCCACCATGGCCAGGGATGGGGGAGCCCCCAGAGGTGCCCTCCTCCCAAGCCCAGAACCCCTGGATACGTGAGGCTACGTGGCAAGCGGGGGTCTCAGGCTGCAGGCAGGAGGAAGCTGCCAAGCAGCTGACCCTAAAGAGGTTATCCGGGGGACCTGATGGAAGCACAGGCCCTTAAAAGGGGAAGGGGCCGGAGGAGAGCCAGAGTGACGGCAGCAGTCAAGATGGAGCCAAGGCCTCCAGAAGGTGGGAAAGGCAGGGGCTTCCAGGAAGGAGCCCGCCCTGCCGACACCTTGATTTTAGCCCGGTGGGGGGGGACTCGGCGCTGTAAGGTATCCAGCTCCCGTTCCAGAACACTCCGTGTGTGGTCACCATAGCACCGAGCCAGGGCTCAGGGCCAAACTTGCCCTGCTCCCGCCCTGACCTCAGCCAGGCTCCCGGGAGGGCGAGTGTTTGGCCACCTCTGGGCCTGCCCCTGTGCAAGGCAGGGGGGACCTGAGAAAGTCCAGCTGTGGTGGACGCCGAGGCCTCCTGGGGCCACCTTGGGTGGGGGAGGCCTTAGGTGGTGCGGAGAGAGGGGCTGGGCCTGAGCTCCAGAGCAGCCCGCGCGGGCGGGTCAGGGGGCAACCTGGAGGTGGGCTCTGATGCTGGCTCCACAGGCCCCCTCAAGCCCCTGCCCCCACCCACGGCTCCAAAGACCCTTCCAGGCCCAGACGGGAGCTCGTCTTTTCCAGCGTCCCCTTCCGGATGCCTACTTCGGTCCCACGGACTTGCTGCGCCCCAGCCTTGGGCTGGAGGGGGCAGGGGGAGCTGGGGTAGGTGCTCCGGCCCCCTCCGCGAGGCAGGCTGAGGAAGGGCTTGGGCGGGCGGCGGCCTGGCCCCGGGCTTCTTCCTCCAGCTGTGCCTTCCGTGCACGCAGAACAAACTACAATCAACGGAGCGCCTTCTCTTGCCTGGGGGGCTCCCCACGGCGGGAGCTGCTGCCCACTGGTCAGGAAGCCGCGGCCTGTCCACTTCCAGCCTCCAGGGGCCCGTGCAGGGCCGGGCTGGGCCGAAGCAGCAGCAGCAGGTGGCGGCCGGCGCGGAGCCGTCGAGCCGCCGCTGGTCTGAACGGGCGGCCCCGAGCGGGCTGTTCACTCGCAGGTCAGGCCCCGGGAAAAGCTAACCAACCTTTATAAGAGAAAACAGGGGCCTGGCGGCCTCGCGCTGCCCCACGCTCACGTCCAGGATGCTCCGGATGGCCCTGGCTTCGCTGCTCGGCAGGTTGCCCTTGATGGCCAGGATGGCACTCAGGTGGTCCTTGCTGGCAGGGAGGGGGGAGAGCCTGTCGGCACCCCTCTCACGCCCCGCCCCGCCCCCACGTTCCGGCCCACCTCGGGCCCGGCTGCTCCTCCTGGGAAGCTCCTCCCCAGGCCGTGTGGGTCTCAGCTGAGGGGCCCCTTCCCGCCCCCGTCTAAAGCCAGCCCTTCGTGCTGCTGGCGACCTTGGCCACGACCCTCTTACGAATGGCAGGGGCTGTCTCTGCCTGGTGCCGTGACAGGCTGGCCCTCAGGAGACCCCACTGCAGCTGCTGCCTGGAACAGCCGGCACAGAGTAGGAGCTCCTTAAGTAAGTGCTGCTGTGGTGGGTGGGTGGGTGGAAAGACGGACAGGACAGAAGAAAGGAAAGAATGGAAGGAGGGAGGGAGGAAGGGATGGGGAGGAGGGACAATGGGAGGAGGGAAGGAGGGAAGGAGGGAAGGATAGACAGGTGGGTAGATGAGTAGATGGGTGGCAGGCGAGCAGATGGATGGATAGCTGGGTGAGAGGGTGAGTGGGTGGGTAAGTGGATGGATGGGTACCTGCACAGGTGGGCGAGCAGATGGATGATGGGATGAGCAAATAGGGTGGGTGGGTGGATGGGTGGGGTGGGCTGGCCAGGGGTCAGCCCAAGTCAAGACCTGTCCAGAGCTCCCCTACCGTGTCAGAGAATCCAGTCTAGAAAGAAACCCCACCCCTGGCTCACCAGGCCCCCAGGCAGCCGGGAGCAGAGCCTTCCTCGAGAACAGGGCCCAGTGCATAGGTGCAAGCCCCCGAGGACCCCAGGCATCACCAAGGGCTCACCGCAGCCCCTGGCAGGTCCCTGGTCTCTCTGGCCTGTCTCTCCCGTGAGAGACAGGATCCCCTAGAGGTCAGGAGCACAGGCCGTGCCAGACCCCTGGCTCTGTCGGCTTAGCTCTCCCTCGGCCTAGCTGTCCCTCGAGCACGTGCCTTAAGCTCTCCAGGCCTCATCAGTAAAGTTGGAAAGCCTCAGCCTCACACAGCTGCAGCAAGGAACAACGAACGAAACCCGTCGCCATCTCAGCGCCGTGCCTGGCACGTGGTCAGCGCGACAAAGGTCAGAGACCGTGCTTGCCTCCGCGTGGCCAGTGCCCGAGCTCCGTGGGCCAAAGGCCCCTGATGCCAGCTCCGCCGTGCCTCTGACCAGGGTCCCACGGTGACCCTCATTCTCACCTGAAGTCGGGGTACCAGGTGGCGTAAGTGGCCACCGCAATCCTGATGGCGCTGGGGTCTTGCAGGTGGATGACCTCGGCCAGCGTGGTGAGGGCGGGGCCCAGCCAGCTCGCGTGGGAACCCTGCGGGCACGGGCCTGGTGGGTGGGGGGCCGCAATTCCACCCACGGGGCACCCAGGGGCCCAGAGGGGCTCAGGCCAGGAAGTGGCTGGGTTTGGAGAGGCCCAGGGGGCTGCCCTGGACCCTGGAGGGGCTTGGGGAAGAAGCAGCGGCGCATCCCCAGCTCACGTGCTGAGCGCAGAAGCGCTGGATGAGGTCCGCGTTGGCCTGCACGTGCTTCGCCAGCTGCTGCTGCTGCTCGGCCGACTTGAGGACCACGCTCCGCTTGCAGAGGCGGCCGACGTACTCCGTCACCAGGTGCAGGTGCACGGCCTCCATGAGCTCCTGGGCAGGTGGGCGGCCAGGGCGCTATAAGTCTCCCAGGCACGCCTGGGAAACTCCCCACTTCCGGAAGCTTCCAGGTCTCACAGGAAGCCCACGGGGAGGGGCAGATGCCAGAGCAAACGGGGTCAATCGCGCGCGTCCCCCGTGCCTCCTCACCTCCCGGAAGCAGTCTTGCAGCTCCGAAAACTCAGGCAGCCTTTCCGCCACGGCTGCGAGGATCTTCTCCAGGGTCTCCGCGGGGGCCGCCCAGCGGGTCTGCGTGAACCTCTTGAACAGCGGCTGCGACAGGAGGGAGGCGGCCTGGTGACCTCCGCACGCTGACCCCCCTCCCAGACGCACGAGGACCGGCCCGGGGAGAGGCGGGGGAGCGCCCAGGACTCCTGGGCCACCCAGGCAGAGCTGCAGTCCCTGATTCGGGGCAGGAAGTGGAGGCGAGGTGGCCCAGCTGGGCCCCGGGGCCTAAGCAAACCCCCATCCCTGCGTAAACGAGGCCTGCGCTGGCCGCGCCTGTGAGAGCCGCCGCTGGGCCTGCACTGCTGGCCCCAGCCCAGGCCATCAGGCCGCCCAGGGACTCCTTTCGGGGAGGCAGGGACCCCCGCCTCAGCCCCCCACTAAAGCAGCTCGGGGGTTTCTGTGGACTCCTTGGCCCAAAGCAGACGTGGAGGGCGGCTGCCAAAGGCCTGGACGTCGGAGCAGAGAGCTGGGCAGGCGGCCGGGGGTGGGTGTGAGGGTCTCGGGGAGCAAAGTGTGTGCAGACTGGGGGGCTGGGCTGGGCCTGAGAGGGGGAGGGGCCCTGGGCCTTCTTGCCCCCTGCCCTCCCAGCCCTGGGCACCCCTCCCAGGCCATGCTCCAGGACAAAGAGGTGGGGGTGCAGCCAAGAGCCCTCCCCAGCCCCCACCGCCTGGACGCCATCCCTTCAGCACCCTCCAGTGCTGGGCGCGCTCTGCCGCAGTGAAGGGGGCTCCAGCTACCTTCAGGCTCGTGAACAGGTTCTGGAGCAGGACGTCAAAGCCACGGCTCTTGAGCTCATTCAGGGGTGCCAGTAGGTGGCTGGGGAAGTCCGGGAGAGTCTGCCAGTTCTGCTCTATGGACGTCCTGGAAGGTGGAGGCAGGAAGGTCCCACCAGCCCTGCCCAGCCTGCAGCCCCACACCCAGGGAGCCAGTTAGCCCTAGAGGAAGCTCCTTCACTCTGGAACCTTCAATGGCTCCCAGGCCCCGGGGGATCAAAGGCAAGTCATCCCGCCTGTGCTCCCCGCCATGAGGCAGGCCCAGCCTTGCCTCTGAGCACACATCCAGCCCACCACCACAGACAGCCCCTGGATCCGCCTGGCAGGGTGAGCGCGGGGATGAATGAAACAAGAGGAAAGCATCTGCACGCCTGCAGCGCACACAGCCGGCACCTGATAAATGTCTCTCTCCTCCGCATGCCCTGCTCGGCCCCTCCGCCCGGTGCCCCCCGGGCCTTTCTCCCCAGCCGGCTGGCGAGTGGCGACTGCTCCCAGGAACCCCTCCCACGCCCTCCCCACCCTCACCGGAGGGACAGGCAGTTGTTGATGTTGGCCATGACGTTAGCCCTGTAATTCTTCAGCTGTCTGCATCTTTCCAGAAATTCATCAAAGGCACTCTGGTAGCTGCGAGACCGGAAGGCGCACGGTCAGGACGGCCCAGGGCAATAGCGGGCGCCCGCCCCCGCCCGCCAGCCAGCCGCCCTGCGCTTGCACCACCCCTAGGGCTCTGCCCGCCCCACCCTGTGCCCCCGTGCCCAGGCCCTATGTCCAGGAGCGCAATGGGTGGCTGCAGGGGCCCTCGAGGTCCAGGAAGGAAGGAGCCCGGAGAATTGTGGGGGATCACATGAAGGGACGGGTGGGGGGTCTCGCCCTCACAGGGTTAGGAAACCTCTCTGCTGGGAGCTTTGCTGAGTGGGGGGAAGGGATGGGGGGTGCTTGCACTTACTCCCAGTGGAAGGGCGGGGCCAGGAGGGACTCCTGCTCAGACAGCCTGGGGGCAGCTCAGGGAGAGGGGGCTGCAGGGCCCCACACGCCCGCACACCCACCTTTTCAGGAATGCCGCCAGCTCCAGCAGCAGTACCTTCTTCATCTGCGTGCCCAGTTCACGCGTGATGCTCTCCGCCTTGGCTTGGCCCTGGGAGACGATCTGCAGGGCGACGGGGGGTGAGCCGGGCAGGGGCTCCCCTGGACCGGGGGGGTGGGGCAGGACAGTGGGGGACGTGCACCTGGATGATGTCGATGGCCAGCTCGCTGTGACAGTGGCCGTCCAGCCTCTGGGGGGCCACGTCCTGGGCCCAGCGCTGTGACTCCAGCTCCAAGGCTCGGGCCATCAGCTCTTTCGCATTGGCCTTGGGGGAGGGCAAGGGACGCGTCAGGGTGGGCTGCCCTCCCCAGGCCGCCCTGCCCCTTGCTCTCAGTGGCGCCCTCTGGTGCTGGGCGTGAGCCGCACGGTCACAGGTGACTGCCCCCTCCCCCCAGGCTCCAGGAGATGTGTACCACTCCATCTGCCCTGCTGTCCTGGGTACCCCCTTCTCCACCCGCCTCCCCCACCCTGTCCCTGGCCTGTCCCCTGCCAGCCCTCTGCCTGGCTGCTCTCCATCTGGTCTTCTGTCTGACCCTGCATCCCTGGGCCTGCCTTGAGCTCCCCCCCCATTCCCTCCCTGCCCTTGCCAGCCCCCCCGCCTCCCCGCCCCCCGCCCAGTACTCACCACTTCATTGGTCAGGAACGTGGCCTCAAGCAGCTGGATCTGCTTCGGGGGCAGGAGGCTCCCCAGCCTGACGTCCTGCAGCTCGCCTGCCAGCTTGGGGCTGTTGATGACGTCACTGCGAGCAGAGGCAGCCGGCGTGAGGACAGCTGCGGCCACCCAGCGCCATGCCTTGAGCGGGACGCCCTCCTCAGTGCCTCTCACCGGCCGGAGCTCCCGTGCCGTCCCCCACCCAGGCCTTCCCCCCCGTGCAGTGGCTCCTCCGCCCCCGCAGTCTGAGGGAGACCAAAGCCCTCGTTTCCTCTCCTCCCACCCACTCCTGCCCCAAACAGGCCCTGAAATCGAGGCACCTCGGGCCCCCGCGCCCCAGTTCTCGCCTGGCTCTTGGCAGGAGACCCTCCCTGCTGTCCTGCTTCAGCACTTGTCTCCAGCAGCCCCACCCAGCGGCCAGAGCCACCTCGGAAAGTGCAGCTCAGGAGCTTCTGCTCCCTGCACTGCGCCCACCTGACCAGTCCCGGCCCCCCTCGCTTGGGAAAACCTGGCTCCCATCGCTGCCCCCTGCCCTGCTGACCCCCGGGCACCCCGCTGGCCGCTGACCCTGCCCACCTGGTCCAGGGGCTCCCTGGAACAAGCCCAGCTTAGCTGGCTCTCGTGGTGCCCCTGCGGGGGTCCCAGAGCTCCCAGGGAACCAACCCAGCTCTTCCTGAAGGGCCTTTGTCTACCTGGGGACTTAAAAATGACCCTGTCTGTGCCCCTCACCCAACCTGGTGCAGCTGTGTCCCTTTGTCCCCCACACTCTGGCCAAGTGGGCCACGACATCACCTCCCTGGACTGCCCTACCCAGGTTTGGCCTCGGTTCCCTGAAGCGCTAACCCCACCAGGCCCCGGGCTGGGAGACCTTGAGGCCACTGGGGGGGAAGGCTGAGCGGCAGGGGTGCGGGTGCCTGGCATTTCCTGGTGAGTCAGGACAAGCAAGACTGGCAAGGACTTGCACAGGGCCAGGCTGGCCCTTGCCCCACTGAACTCCTCACCCACCACCCGCACCGTGTCCTCCTGCCAGACATGGACCCGTCAGCCCCAACCACCCAGGCTGTGCCCACGGACATGTCCCCAGGACCCTCAGGCACACCCCACACTGTCTGGACCTGAGGTTTTACACCCTGACCCCGCCTGCTCTGAGCGTTTGCACACGAGTCCAGCAGGCCTGTGTGAGCGGCGGGCATCCAGGGAGGCTGGTAAATTGGGTGATGCGTCCCGGGTGCCCTCCACTGGCACAGCCACCTCCCACCCCGAGGAGCTCCAGGTTAAGGCAGGACATCAGGGATGCTGCCAAAAGGCCACGTGGCCGTGCTGCCCCCGCCCCACTCGCTCTCCTGCCTGCGAGCGTCCCCGTGTTCTGCCAGAGAGCCAAGCCCCGGCACAGCCCCTGAACGCTGCGCGGCTCAGTTCAGGCCCTGGAAGATGGCCCTTCCTTTGCCAGGAGGACTGCCCTTCTCCCCAGCCTGCCCTCTCCACAGCCATGAGCGAGATGGGCTCTCCCGAGGCAGGCAGGTGCCTTTCCGGTGCCGCCTCCTCCAGGCTGGCTTCCCTAACTTCCCCAGGCCGGGTGGAACCCCAGCTCTGGGCTCCTCTGCCACAGCCCTTCCGGCTCTGCATTGTCACTGCCTGTCTCAGCCCCTCCCCAGCTCATAAACGAGTGAGAGGTCCCTGCCCTTCTGGCTCCTCAGTCTCCCCAACTGCACAGCGTGGCTGCAAGCCGCTGAGACCCAGGAAAGCAAGGGTTCCCAGGGTAAAGCAGACCCATCCCGGGCCCCTCCCCTGCCTGCCTGCACTCGGGGGCACCCGCGCAAACCTCACCGCCCCGGCCCGGCCCCCGGCCCCACTCCCGCTCACTTGGGGTAGAGGTTCTGCACCCAGACCAGCAGCATGTAGGTGTCGCGCTCGCACAGCTCGAACTGCGCCACGGCGGCCAGGTGGGCCGCGAAGTGCTCGTGGTAGCTCTCGGCGTAGGCCGCCACGACGCCGAAGTCGGCGGGGAACAGCGGCTTGAGCCGCTCCACCACGGCCTCCAGGTCCTCGCGCATGGTGCGGCCCATGTGCAGGAAGACGCGCTCGGCCTCCGAGCGGCCCGCGGAGTCCGCGGCCGGCGGCCGGGCCAGGCGCTCCTCGGCCGCCTGCGCCACGCCGCGCCGCCACAGCTGCAGCCAGCGCCGCGGGCGCGTGGACGCC
>JAKSZT010054523.1:9086533-9134760 GCA_026826555.1 Tolypeutes matacus | reverse complement strand
CGCCAGCCCCGGGGCCCCGGGCCCCGCCGCCGCCGCGCGCCGGTCCTCGCGCTCCTGCTCGGCCACCACGGCCAGCGCCTGGCGCAGCCGCTCGGGCGCCGCGTCCAGCGGCCGCCGCAGCACGCCCAGCACCTGGTCGCGCAGCAGCACGTGCAGCGCCTCCACCTTGCTCTGCCGCCGCACCAGCTCGTCGGCGCCCAGGCCGCCCGCCGCCGCCGCCTGCAGCTCCCGCTCCAGCGCCAGCAGCGGCCGCGCCGCCTCCAGCCGCCCGCGCTCCAGGGCCGCCTTGAGCTCCTCCACTGCGCACGGAAGGGGAGGCGGGGCCCCCCAAAGGCCAGTCGGTGCCCGGACGGCCTCCCCGCCAGCGCCCCACGGTGGGAGGGGCCAGGCGACAGCGGGGAGGCCAGGCCCCTCCCGCCCCCCCGCGGCCCGCGCCTACCTGAGGGCGGGGAACCCCCAGGCCCCAGGCCGGCCCCGGGCTCGGGCTCGTCGGGCCTGGGCTGGCCCTTCTTCTTCCTCCCTTTGGTGAAGATGCTGAACACGTTAGCCAGGCCTTTCGACTTCTTCTTCTCCTTCTTCGCAGCCTCTCCCGCGTCCCTGTGCGGGCCTGCCGGTGCCTCCAAGGGCAGCACCGGGTCCTCGGAGGAGGCCTCGGACATGGAGGCCTCAGACTCGGCCTCCGACGTGGAGGGCAGCTGCTGGGGGCTTCCGGGAAAGTCGGGAGCCCCTGGCACAGGTTGGTGGCCCGGGAAGCCCTGGAAGAAGGTCATCATCTTCAGCATCACCCCGGCTCAGGCCTGCAGGGCTGGGAGGGGGAGAGCGCAGGGGTCAGCAGCCGCAGCGGACCGGGCCCTGGCTCCTGGCCCCCAGGTCACAGGCTCAGCGTGCTGGCAGTCCTGCAGGCTCGATCTGACATCACTCGGACAACCGCCAGGGCTGCGGCCATCTTCTGGCCCAGGTGAACCCCAACAACTCAAGCCCAGCCCTGGCCATGAGTGTCTCATCAGCCACAGCTCCTCTTCCCCACAGCCCCGCCCAGAAAGGGACAGAGACGAGACCAGGGACACCCAGTCTCCACCTCACTTTGGCAAATCCTTCCTTGGCAGCCCGCTCTCTGGGCAGGGAGGAGAACGAGAATGAGAACCAAGAAGGCAGCACTAAGCCACGGTCACAGAGCACCCAGGAGCCCGGGCCCCTCCTGCCAGCACCAGCCTCCGCTTTGCGCTGTGAGGTCACAGATGGATGCGGCGAGCAGACACACGGCTGCTCGGGCTGGGACCGCAAGGGGAATGGAGCCTGCTCCTTCGGGGCTCAGGCTTTCAGAAACCCCAGTACCCCCTGAAACAGGGCCGTCTGGGGCTAAGCTTCAGAGGGTGGGAAAGGACCTTGGGGGACTTTTCACAAATGACATCCAGGGCAAGGGCACCAGTGAGGGACAGGGTGGCCCAAGGTCACCTGACCTGCCTCACTTGAGGTGACATCATCACCACAAAAGCTCCCTGCCCATGCCCTTCCCATCCTGTTCTCCCTCCCACAAAGGAAGTGTGTTATTCTCCTCCTTTTATGAAACTGGCCTAGAGAGGTTTTAAGTGTCCCCAATATTGGTAGCTTTGAACTCAGGTCACCTGGCCCCAAAGCACGGCTCTTCCTCTGCCTCCATGTCCCCCATTGACCTGCATGCTGCATTCAGAGAGGCAGGACCTCTCATGCCCGGCTGCCCCTCCCCAGGGCCTGACCATTGTCAGGTCAGGGCTGGGACCCCAGGAGAGGCATACAGCTCCCCGAGGAAGAAAGCAAGAAGGGACATGGCTCCCTGGTAACTGGGGCGATCCTTAACCACCACCTGCCCCCCCCAATAGTAAACACATGGTGACTGCACTCAGCCCCTGCGATGGTCCTGCAAGGCAGATGCGAGGATCCAGCGTCCAGTTGGGTAAACTGAGGCCGGGCTGGGAGGGGCAGACTTGGAGTTCAGGCTCTAGGCCTGTCTGGCTCTCCCCGCAGCCCCTGCAGCCTCCACAGCCCAGCTACTCTGTGCCATTGCCCCATGGGCTCCAGGGCTTGGTGGGAGCGACTTGGGGGGCAGAAAGTCTGGGTTTCTACCACCCCTAGCCTCTGTCCTGAGCAAAGCGCCACCATCCGGGGCCTCAGTTTGCTCCCCTTGCCATTTGGGCTGAGCTCTCGCTGGGATTGAACAGGGCATACTCTGGGGAGCCCCAAAGCTGAGGGCGCCAGGTAAGTGGTCCCCTGGCGCTTCTGCCCTGCCCCCTGCACGGCTCCCCTGCACTCCATCTCACTTGCACCCCAAGCATCCACAGGAGCTGTCCAGCCCCACCCTGGCACCTCTGCCCCCTTCCTGGGTGGGGACGGGGACTACCCACCGCCCCCATCCACCACTACACTCATTGTTCCACACCTGCCAACACGACATGGCTCCTAGGTCCCCACGGGTACCAGGCTCCATCCCGCCTCCAGGCCTGGCATCAGGGCCTGCTGGCGCTGCTGCACAAAACCCTCCTCACCCTCCGAGGTCCGCAGCAGCCCCTCTTGCCCCATCCCCAGCCTTGGCTCTCAGAGGCCGCTGGGCCAGTGGGAAGGGCATTGGCTGGGAGCTCAGCACACCACTCACCAGCTGTGTGGACCACCAGACCCTGCCTTCACAGGCCTCAGTCTTCATAGCTGTGAAATGGGGGTGAAGGCACCCACATCACAGTGCTGCCGAGAGGATTTGGCCACAGTGCATGGCCAGGTACCGGGCACCCAGCCAAGCCTCACACGAGGCAGGATCCTGTCTGCCTGCCAGGCCCACCCCGAGGTGTACAGCCGGCCCCTTAAGCCCCAGCTTCAGGGCACAGCACCCCCAGACGAGGAACCCCGGGCACCAGGAGGGACAGTGACTGGTCCTAGGTCACACAGCTCAGGCCCTGCCCTGGGTCTGGGCCTTCCTACTGGCCAGCGGCGCAGGCCCCTGCTCCTGTCCCGCAACACCCGGTCCCTCCCCCTGCCGGCCTTCCGCGGGACAGGGCCCTGTGCGTGGGCGCCAAGCCGGGTCCTGTGCGCCCTGACGTGCCTGCGCTCGGCACGCGGGCCGGGGGTCCCCAGCCACGAGAGCGGCTGCCCAAAGCCGGGGGCCCGCCGCGCACCCCGCAGCCCTGCGTCCCGCCGCCTTGACGGGCCGCCCCCTCCGGGATCCAGCCGCGGGGTCGGGGCCGGCGGGAAGCCGCGCGGCGCAGTGGCACGGGCGCATGGCGGAGGCCACTTACTGTGTCCGGACGGGTTCACCACTGTCCCGGCCCGAGCCCGGCGCCTCCTGAAATAGTCGCGGGCTCCGCCCCGCCCGGGCAGCCCCGCCCGCCGCAACCGCGGAAAACCCGCGGGCGAAGGCCAAAGCCGCGTGGGGCCCGCTCCACCCGAGCCCGGCGGGTGGTATGCGGGGTCCAGGGGGGCCGGGCCTGCCTAGCAGGGTCGGGGGGAGAGTGGGGTGTGGGGGGAGCGGGTCACCGCCGCTCGGCGGCAGAGGAGGAGGGGGTGGCCGAGCGGCCACCGGGCGTGTGGGAAGTGGGGAGCAGCGCCCGGGGCCCCTGGATTGGCCGGGCGCCTGGCCCATTGTCCGGTGACGGCCCCTGATTGGCTGCCTGGGAGGGACCCGCCGCCCCTCAGGGCACTTTCCCCCTCCAGCTCGGGAGAGCTCCCCCAAGCGTCTAGGGAGCCGGCTCCCCCTGGCCGAACCGGATGGCCACGTAGAGGCATGGGGGGGTGGGCTTCCTGGAGGAGGCGCCCTAGGGGAAAGGGGGCTGCTCAGAGTATTGACCCAGCACCTCCCCAGACCATACTGGGCTCATTATCTAGCCTTGCTGCAAAGGGGAAACTGAGGCTCAGAGAGGGGAAACCATGTGCCCGAGGTCACACAGACTGGAAATGGCAGAGTCCAAATTCACCCCCAGGCCTGGAGGATTCCCGTGGGAGCACTTCCCACTGCTGGGGCTGAGCCAGGACGGGGTCCTGGAGGCCTGTGGGAGGGGAACGCAAGACCCAGCTTTGTCCCTGCTTGGCACACCTTGAGCCCGCCACACCCCTTTAGGGCCCCAGTCTCCCCATCTAAGCCCTGCTTCTCTCAGTCTTTGGGGGAGGGGGACCCACCAGCAACACACCCCTTCCCTATTTCACAGCCAAGGAATTCCTTCCTTCTGGAAAGGACCAAGTCATTCAGGAATTCCCCCCGCCCCAGGCACCATCTTCCCTTTCGATTCTGGCTGGGGCTTCTCCCCCCATGCACCCTCCCTCCCCCTGGGCACAGATCTCCGAGGCCCAGGGAGGGACAGCTCAGTGGGCGGGGGTGGGGAGCACCCCTTGGGATTGGGCACTTCCTCTTCCTCCTCGGGAGTCAAGCCTTTGGGCCTGGACTGCCATTAGAAATGCTGTACTGGGGGGCTGGGAGGGGGGCACAGAAGGCTGCCAGGAGGTGGCCTTGGGAGGGACCCCACCCTTCTCTCCCTATGGCCCTGGGGGTGACCACCGCCCCATTTTTCACATGAGTTGGGTCACCACTCACCCGGGCTCGGAGAGTCAGCCTCTCTGGTCCCTAGTGCACAGGTGGGGAAACTGAGGTCCAGGCCTGGCCCCAGGTCACGTGCCTGACAGGTCCTGGCTTGCTGCCTCCTTGGCTCCCTGCTGCGGGCTCGTTGTGCAACCTCTAGCCGCCCACTCTCAATCCCAAACAGATTGGGAAATCACTGGACGATTTGCAGCTGCCCATGGGGAGGGGGAGGAGCTCGGCCTGCAGACCCTCCCCGTCGCCTCTGCGTCTTGGTACCCAGCCGGCCGGGCAGGTGCTGGGCTGCCCACCCCGACCTCGCGCACAGCAGCAGCCAGGCTTTGGGAAAAGCTGGTGCTGCCTTCCCCTTGTGGGGCTGCACCCGTCACTTCTCCGCTCTGAGCTCCAGGAGGAAAGGTCCTGGGCCACGGACGTGATGTCCCCAATACACAGGAAAACCTGGGGAAATGGAGCCACACAGGAGACCCAAGGATGGCAGGCAGTGGGGTCACCTGGACAGGGTGGAGTTATTCTTATTCCCTCTCGACAGATGAGAAAATGGTTCCCAAGAGGTCAGGGACTTCCATGGAGCCAAAGACCAGCCAAGAAACCCATCCAACAGGAAATAAGCATCAGATGCTCACCTAGAATGTTCAGTCGGCTGCTGGCCCAACCCCTGCCTCCTCAAGGATGGGCAGTGAGTCGGCTCCGGCTGGCAGGGGGCTCAGCAGGCAGGAGCAGACCGGAGGTGACAGACCCCCAGCCCAGCCCAGCCGGCAGGTGCGCCAGCACCTGGCCTGAGCCTGTGGTCAGCTCCTCGCATGCAACTCAAGGCCTCAGGCCCCGGCCATACAGGACTGCCCCTCCCTCCTGCAGCAGGCCTCCCCTGGCGCCAGACTCTAAGGGCTTTGCCTGCACGAACAGATTTCATCTTCTAGACAACCTCATGAAGTGGGTACTCTTCACAGGTGGGGAAACTGGGGAAACTGAGGTACGGATGGCTCCAGCCACATGCCAGTTGGTGGTGGAGCTGAGAGCCCTTTCACTGAGTGCTGTGCTATACTGCTTCTCCTGCAATGTTGCTCAATTTTCTGAAATGCAGCTTGCAATACTTAAGTCTGACACAAGGAAAGACTGCCAGGCCAGGCAGCTTACAGAAATGGGAGGTTTCACTATCTTTTCCTCCTTTTTCATCTTTGAAAAGATATCTCGATATTTTTCATTGCCTTGTTCAGTCAGTTGAAATCTCCACCTCCGTCCTGTGGGGCAGCAGGAGCAGCCAACCAGCTCGGGCAGCCTCTGCCAGGAGAGAGGACACACCTGGGGTGGAGCCAGAGACTACTACAGAGCGGAGTATGATCAGTGGCCCTCCCTCCCACCACTCTCCAGACCCTGTGGGAGCCTAGCTGGAAGGAAACTCCTAGAAGATGAGGGAGACGGTGTTTGGGGCAGAGGGCAGCAAAGGACTGTGGGCCCCTGGCCTGGCTCCAGCAGCAGGCCCTGGCCAGGCTTGACCAGTGGCCAGGGTCAAAGGGTGGCGCTGACCGTGGGTCAGCCCCCAGGAGGGGAGAGCAGGGCATTCCGGGGAGTCCACCCAGCCCCTCCCTCACTGGCCGGGGCAGCCCCACTTCCCTCTGCGCGATGACTTGCACTTCCCACTGCCTTCAGCTCGGCTCCCAGGACACTGCCTGACCCTGGTTCTCCTTTCACTTCTCAGGCCATCACCTCCCTGAAGAGCCTTCCTGGGACCCCTTCCCTGGGACGTTTCCTGGGTGTATCCCACTCACTAAATGCACTGGGCGGGGCCAATTTATCCTCTGTTGACAGATGTGGAAACTGAGTCTTTGAGAGGGAAGTGGACACAAAGGTTGAGGCTTTGAGGCTGGGGTCCCCGCTGTCACCCTTCCTTCCCCAAGAGGGGAAGGGACCTGCCCAAGCTCATTCGCAGCAGCACAGGGCCTCAGCTGGAGTGTGCTGGCCTCCCCCAACACAAGGGGACGGCAGGACGGCTGACCAGGAGCCACTCTCATAGAGCGTCCCTTCCCCCGAAGAAGGGGGCTGAGGGCAGTCACCAGACCGGGCACACACCAACAGGCCGTTTCCCCACCCTCCACCCTGCAGGAGGCTGTTTACTCACCAGCCTCTCCCCTTTCTCCCAGGAAGAAGCCATGCTAAGGACTCCTTTGGGTCTGGCAGATGGGGAAATTGAGGCCTGAGGGGGAATGGCCTCCACAGGTGCTTAACGGCTTGAGCCACTTGCCCGTGCTGGAGACGTGACCACACAGGGGAGTGCAGACCAAGGGGGCAGCAGGACCCCGGTCCTGGCGGCCTGCCAAGGACTGCAATGCCGGAGGACTTCCTGGAGGAAGCATCACAGCTGAATTCACCGGGCTCTGGGACTCCCCTCCCATGGGAGCTCCCCCTAATAGGGCCCGGGCTTTTCACAGTGGCTTTCTGGGCAGCAGATGGTGGGGCAGGCACCCAAGTTCACTTCCCACCCCTTCTGGCCAGTGGCACACTGAAGCTTTCCCAGAGCCAGTGCGATTTCCAGGAAATCAGCCGCGAGCCTTGGTCCACGGAAGGTCCCAGCCAATGGCTGACAGAGGCTGGTCATGTGGCAGGGGCTCTTGTGGGAACCACAGCACTGCATGGGGCTGGGCGAGGGGGGAGGAAGGGGGCTGCCCCCAAACCACCACCAGGCCTGCCACTGCCACGAGCCCCGGTGCCGGGACGCCCACCCCACCCCACCCCACCCCGACTTTGGGAAATGATGGCATAATGGCGGGGGTGTGGGAATGGGCATGGGGACCTCCTGAGCCCTGCCGCCTTCCGCCCCGTTCCTCTGGGCTGGAGACACAGTGCTTCAGTCTTCCAGGTCCTCAGACGTCCCCCCAGAAACAGCTGACGCAGCCTCGGCGGTGGCTTCAAGCACGAGCATCCGTGCGTGCCAGGCTGTCTTCCGGCATCCCGCGTGCATATTACACGGGGAGACGGAGCCCACGGCCACCCAGCTGGGAAGCTGTGGAGCTGGGACTCCGCAGGGAGCAGGAACACAGTAATTTGCCGAGCCCAGCACCAGCTGCTGCTGACACTCTTTTCCCGGGATTCTACAATGACCTGACCTTGGTGTCTGTCATCTAAGGGTCTTGGGTTCTTCCCCGATTCTACAGGGATCAAGAGGGACAGCCCCATCCCCAAACCCAACCAGCCCCAGCCAAAGAGGTCCTTCCCCAGTGCCTGAAATTCCACCACTCCTGTTCTGTTCTCTGGAGAAGCATTTGCTTTTTACCAATTCAAGAGCCATACAAGGAACCAGTAACGCTGGAGAGGAGTAAAAATGAGACTTGTCACCATATATCCTTTTGACCCCTTTTCATACCGAGCCATATGAATGTGCTGCCACCTGAGACATCACGATTACAAATGAAAACGTTGAACAGAGTTGAAAAGCTGCTCATAGTGAGTGGGCAGGTGGGTGGGCACTCAGGCCGGGGAAAGGCCTCCGCAGTGACCGCTCCAGGCTCCCCGGATCCAGCAGACGAGTGGACCCAGGGTTGGGCCTGCCCTGGCCAAGGTCAGGTCCTTTCTAGCGTTTCCAGAGTAGGGACCCAGGAGGCTGGGCGCGGACCCCCGCAGCGCTCACCTTCCCTCCACATCCAGGAGCCCTACTAAGTGGCACCTGAACTGCCATCAGGCAGGATGAGACCCCCGGGACCTGGGGTGGGCTGGCCCTGGGCCCCCAGGCTTGCCATGGGCCTCTGGGCTGCAGGACGAGGGCCGGCCCCTGTGGCCCTGTGGCATCTGCCCTGCTCAGCACTGCGGGGCCCGGCCCAGGCCAGCTGGCCACAGTGTCGCCAGGGCAGGCGCAGCCCTGGCCCCTCCCCCTGGGCCTGAGGGGGGAAAGCGCGCAGACACTGAACTTGGCAGGCGGGTCAACTAGCTGCGAGTGCTGGAGTTTCCAAAGGCACCTCTTTGTGGTAACAAAGGAAAGACAGTTGATCGGGGGCAGGGGGCAGCCTCGGGGACCCCACAGCCTCCCCTCCCCTCTCAGGCAGTGGTGAGGGCCCTGCAGGGACCAGCTCCCAACCCCCCAAGGGTACTGCCCCAGCATAGAGGGGTCCCCCCGAGGCCTGCGGTGGGGAAGGAAGAGGTCAGGGTCACCAGGCGAGGAAGGAAGAGGGCGAGGCTGTCCAGGCACACAGGGCCACGGCCGCCGCCACGCCAGCACACCCTTTGTGCCAGGGCCTCTGGGGACGGTCTCGGTCTCGTTGACTTCCGAGTTCCCTTGCCATCTGGGAGCCCTCTCCTGCGTCACAGAGGAGAAGACCGAGGATCCAAGAGAAGGTCCCTGGGTCACCGTCAAGGTCACAGCACAGCTGAGGCTCACGTACAGTTCTGTTGACTCTGCCTCGTGGCCTTTTCCAGCAGGGGTGGGGCCTGAGCACCAGTGGCCAGGAGGGAGGGACGGCCAGAGGGCCACCGGGCCCAGCCAGAGCCCCGAGGACACCCACATGCTGTCCGGGCCAGGCCGGCTGCAGCTTGTCAGACCCGAGCATGCTGCCTCAGGCACCCCTGACCCTCTGTACCCTCAGCCAGGGGCCTGTGCCTTCCAGAAACTGCTCCACGCAGGCCCAGGGACAGAGACCAGAGGCAACCCCCGGTTCACGAAGGAGCCCGGGAAAGGGGTGGCCAAGCTGAGCCACCCAAGCAGGGGGTAGGTGGCCAGGCAGAGGCTGGGGACCAGGAGACAGCTGGCAGGGGCTGGGATCCAAGCTGGGTGGGCGGAATAGGGCAGTCCTAGGTTGCGCTGGCCCCTGCGAGAGGCTCAGCGGCGTGGCCAGGCTCCCCCACTCCAAGGCGCTCTGAGAGGCCGCCCACCCCCGCAGTGCACGCATGCTTCCTCATCAGCGCGACAGCTTGGCCGGCGAGTCCGGAAGCTGCTCTCTGAGACCCAGCCTGCACCCCTGCCCCCAACTAGCCTGGAAACAGGATGAGCAAGGAAACACTCCAGGCTCTCTGCAAGGCCTCGTGGGACCCGACCCAGGGCAGAGTAGCCAGCGGGCACTGGGTCCTCAGGCCGAGGGCACCCTCGTAGGACCTGGCATCAGCCTCCTGCCCTCCCTGGCGCGGCCGTGAAGTCAACGCAGCCCCCAGGCGCCACTGGGCACACAGGAACACGCACCCACGTGCACACGCATGGCCTGTGCAAGGCCTGAGGCCACGTGTGCACAGTCCTGCCAGGAAGACCCTGCCTTCCCGTCTCCCGGCCTAGAAGCCCTCAGGAAGACGACCCTGCTCCAGCCCCAACCCCTCGCCCTGCAAGGTAAGGCCCTCATCAGCCCTAGACGCCTCTTCCCACCCTCCCTTGGGGGGCCTTCTCCACCCAGTGACCCCTGCCCACCTCAGGGGTCCCCCACCCCTGCACCCAGGGCCTTAACTGCTTCTTGCAGACCATGGCCTGGCTGGACTCCTGGCAACATGGGCTCCCAAGGGGCAGGAGCCTGGCTTTATGGCTAGCTCTTACCTCACCCTGCCCAGCCTGGGAGCTGCTGAGAAACCCCATCTGGCAGCTGGAAAAACTGAAGTGCAGAGGTGAAAAAACCTGCATCTGGCTCAGGGCTGCAGAGCAGAGGTAGGACCGAGGCCTGCAGCAGCCTGGCCTGGAGGCCAAGGGGCTCAGGAGGGATGAAGGGGGTAGAGGCGTCCTGGGCACTGGTGGCCACTGGGGTCCCACTGTGGGGTCAGACAGGGGAGAGGCTGACCTGTCAGTCACCTGCCCCTCTCTTGGATCCCTCCCCTAAGGTAAGGGTGGGGACCCCTCTCCCAGGCCACCTGTGCCAGAAAGCAGTGTCAACCTCCACCCTCTGCCAGCCTCAGTTTCCCTGTGGGCACCAGGACAGCTCACCAGGACCAGCATTCACACACACCTGGCCCACCCACGGCCCTGGAGCCTGGGAACCCCCGCACCTCTCCACTTCCTCATTCCTACTCCTCCTCCACCTACCCTCACTTCCCACCCCACTGGATTCCAAGCCCAGGGAGGTTTATATATTCCTTCTACCCCCTGCCTGCCCCACCCCTGGCCCCTGCTCCCAGTGGAGATGGATAAGCCGCCCCACCCCACCCCTGCATTTAACACACTCTCCCCAGCCCCCCTCCAATGCAGCTCTGCCCTTGGGCCTGGGTGAGGAAGCGTGGCAGATGGCCTGGGCACTGCCCCCTGGCAGTCCATGGTTGAGGAGGTGGGACCGGAGAGCCGGGAGGTGCCTCTCCACCCACCAGCCCCACAGCCTTTCAGGACCCTTGCCCTGTCCCTGGGAGACTCAACTTTTCTGGGCTCCTGGGACCTCGGCCCACCTACAGTAGCCTCCCCTGCCCCAGTATCCCCCTTCCACCAGGGTCAGGGTAGGGCCCAGAAAAACAGGTGAGGTCTGCTAGGGAGAGAGTGGGGGAGAAGGGGGCGGGGTGAGGGCTCTGGGTAAATTTCCCCATTTCCGAGGCCCAGTCTCCTGGGCCAGCCAGAGGCTGTCAATGCAAATGGGTTTCCCAGCAGCCTTGCCAGCCCTGGGCTGGAGCCAAGTTTCATCCCCAGCCTTCCCTAAGGGAAGGAAGGGGGGCAGGGCTGGGGGGAGTGAAGGTGCACACTGTAGCTTCCTGCTGCCCCACCTCCAGGGCTGAGACATGCAGGGTCAACCCACCACCATTTCATGGGTGAGATCGTGGTGGCAGGTGGGTGACTCACCACTGGGAAGTCCCTCCCACATCCAACCCAGATACCCCAAACTGCAGAATAAGCCTTGACCCCTTCTTGTCCCCCAAAGACACAGCCAGCCTAGGAATGGGCAGAGCAGTGCCCGACCCTGCCGGCCAAGGTCCCCTGATGCTTGAGTCCAGCAGACAGCTGTGAGCCTTCTCAGCTCTGGAACTGCCTCAGTCTCCCCATGGGGACAATGGGACAACAGGAAGGAAAGGACCATCCCACACAGTCATCACAGAGCCCTCCAGCTGGCCCCTCGGTGCATGGGGACCCAAGCCTCCGTCCCACTATCCCCTCCTTAGGGAGGCACCGTTTTAATCCACATTTATTTTTACTTTTTAGGAGGTGTGAGGAATTGAATCTGTGACCTCGTACATAGGAAGCAAGCACTCAACCACTGAGCCACACCCATTCTCCTACATTTATTTTTAAAATAAATATTCTGTCCTTCACCTTAACTGGGGCGGTGCTGGACAGCCCGGCAGGGAGGCCCTCCAGGGTGGAAAGTACTGAAGGAGCCTTTGCCGCCCCAAAAGACTCCCCCGCAAATGCCTAAAACGCTTCCGTCACTGCTCTTCCTTCCCACCCAGCAGCTGCCCACAGCTGGAAACTAAACTTCCATGACTCCAGGCTTGGTTGGGGGGCCGCCAGGAGTGACTCCCTGGGCTCCCAGCTCAGGGCTCCCAGCCCGGGACTCCGCTGGGGGAGGGTGGCTGGCCCTGCACCTACCCCCACCCCCCGGCCTGAGGTCTGTTCCCTCTCGCGCTGGTGGAGCAGTACATGCAGGTGAGTAGCACGTCCACGGAGGGGGACACGTTGATCTCCCCGAACAGCACGCAGCTCCTGGTGGTCTCGGGGCCCGCGGTCTGGGCCGCGGCCCTCAGCAGGTCCTGGGCATGCTGCAAGAGGAGCTGGTTCTGCCGGCGGCCCAGTCGGCGCAGCGCCAGTATGGCCAGCACGTGGTTCTGCCTGCAGAGACAGCACCTCCAGTGAGGTGCGGGGACCCCTGGGCTCGGGTGCAAGGAGTGAGTGCACCCGGCATTCCCGGAGCTGTCTGCACCCAGAGGGGAAGACAACAGGGCAGAGAGAGGCAGCAGCAGGCCCTGGGGGGGCAATACAGCTGGGCCTCCAAGGGTACAGAGGTCCGTGGAGAGGGGAAGGGGCAGCCGGATAGAAGCCCCCTGTGGAAAGGCCCGCTGTCCAGAGCGGAGGGGTCCCAGAAAGCTTGGCCGGGAGGGAGGGTGGGGCCGAGCCCAGCTGGAGGGTGCTGTGGGCCTCAGAAAGGGGTGGGGCCTCCTACTGGAAGCACGGGGGGGGGTGTCACAGCCCGCATGAAGTGAGGAGGAAGGGGCCCGGAGGAGGCGGCCCCCTCCCAACCGAGCACCAGGCCGACCCTGGAGCCGGCGGGAGCCCGGGGGGCGCGGGTGGGGGCCACTCGGAGGGCTCGCTGGGAGCAGGGAATTCCTGGGGGGAGGGCGGGGGGGGGGGTCGGAAGGGGCTGAGCCAGGGGGTTTCTGCCGCTCCCGATCCTGGAATCTCCAAGACCGCGGAGAGATTCGAGCTGGGATTTCCACGGGTTTCCATGAGTCACGGTCGCCCCAACACACACCCCGGGATCAAACCCTTCTCCCTCCTGGCCGGGTCACAGGAGCAGCGAACCTTGCACTTCCAGGGAGGGCAGTCTCCCGAGGGGGGCAGACTCCTGGGGCGGGGGAGTCTCCGGGGTGGGGGGCCCCTCCCCCTCAGACTCCTGGGACGCGGACCATGACCCCGCGGATTGGCCGTGAGCACGCGTGGGGGCGGGGGAGCCCCCGCAACAACTCCCCAGACTTGGGGTTCCCAGCCTGGGCCCCTTTGCCCTGCAGTCCTCACGCACCTGCACACACAGGCCCGCGCCGCGGACCCCAGCCCCGCGCGTGGGACCCACCTGCCTCCCGCAAACAGCTCGCATCTCCCGCCGGCTTCTCGGGCCCCCATTCCCGCACTCGCGGCCACCCGGGCCCTTCCGAAGACGGAACAGAGTGAGGGAGCAGGTGGGCCACGCACCTGATGTCCGGGTAGCTCCGGACGAGCGTCTCCAGGTGATGCCGGATGTTGTCTTTGCAGGTCTCACCCAGGATCTCGGCCACGCACGGGATGGCTCTGCCCAGCCACGTGGCCCCCGAGCCCTGCGGAGACGAGCCCCCTGGCCGCCCCTGCCTGCGGCCCGCCACCTGCGCACCTGCCGGCCCTTCGGCCGCCCCCTCCTCCCGCCTCCTGCGGCTGCTTCCCCCCAGAGAACCCGGCCCGGCCTCGGCGCCTGGGACTCCTCAGCAACAGGAGGTTCATCTCCCCTCCCCACGAGAAAGCGCGCAGAGGGATCTTCCTGTGTCTGCGCAGGTGGGAAAACCGAGGCCCGGGACAGGGCGTGCTGCCGGGAAACCGACGGCCAGTGGGGATCCCCGGCCCAGCAACCGGGTGGGGGCAGCACGTGCAGCAGCTCCAGCAGCTCCCCCAGCCCCGCCCGTCGGGTCTGCCTGCGCCCACAAACTGCATGCAAATGTATGCAAAGCTTAGCCGGGCGCCGTGCCCCTCTCCCTTCTGGTGGAGGGGGTTGGACCGCCTCCGCCAAAGCCGGTCCCGCGCTAGCGCCTGCGGGATCCACCCCCCACCCCAGGCTCCTGCAGGGGCCGAGCTGCCGTGAGAAGGGGGGCGCTGGTGGGGGCGCTGCGCCCCAGGCGGTCAGTCGCCGCACCTACCAGGTCCTGGAAGGTGTTGCCAATGGCCTGGGCGTCGAGGCTCATCTTCTGGGAACAGGCCACGCGCTCCGCGCCCCTGAAGCGCTCGCGCGGCCTCAGAACCTGCGCCAGGTACTCGCGGACTACGTAGCGGTGCACCTCGTGCAGCGTCTCCTAGGTGGGCCGGAGGCGGGGCCAGTGGGCGCCCCGCGCGCGACCCCGGCCCCGCCCCCTCCCCGGAGTCCTGGCCCCGCCCCCTCGCGGTACCTGAGCAGGCCGCTGGGCCACGCGCTGGAGGTGGAGGGCGAAGGCCATCACCTTGCCCATGAGGGGCCGCAGCGTGTCCTCTGTCAGCCAGGACTTGCTGCACACGTTCCTGAAGAGTGGCTGTGGGGCGAGAAAGCGAGGAGGGTCTGCTGACCTTACCCTCCCCCCACCAGACCCTCTCCAACCCGTCCCCACACCGAGCCCCATCCACAGGGCCTGGCAGGGGGCCCTTCAGATCCAGCGACAATCTGTCACCAGTAAGCCACTTTGGAGTGCCACCTGACTTCTCCACCTGGTTCCCCTGTGCCATCTCCTCTCCAGTCATGAATTATGTCCTAGAACTTTGCCAGGATCTGAGTCTAGCGGGGCTTAGGGTGTGTCCTGGGCCTCAAGGGGCTGGGTGGGGCCCAGGCCTGGTTCCTTGGATCCACACCGGCCTGGGGTAGCGTCTTCACCGTTGAGAACTCGCCCAGGTCCCCTGCTCACTCCCCAACACACACACTGCTGGAGGCGAGTGGATGCTATGACCAGCTGGTCATGGAGAGTGGGGAGAGAAGGACAGGCTTGAAGGTGGAGGGACAGGAGTCACCTGCACATCACGCTGCAAGCCCTGGAGCAGCTGCTTCTGGAAGCTGTAAGTGGCAGCCGCCAGGGGCTTCTCCAGTTCCTCAAAGGTGCCGGGGAACTTGGTCGGAAGACTGGTCCTGGGGGGGAGGGCAGGACAGGTGAAGGAAGGGTCAAGAGGACCCTGTGCCAACTGCATTCACTTAGACTACAATGTGAATGGCAGCTCTTGGGGTCAGTCAAGAGAGGAGACAGCACCAAAGCCCCAGAGCCAATGCGGAGGGGGGCAGGAAACCAGTGGGGGGAGCTTTGGGTTGAACCCACCATCCCTCTTGGTGACAGGGCAGTGCAGAATTGTGGGCACAGGCAGGGTCTCCTTGTGAGCCTCATAACTGTCCCCTCCCCCCAAGGTGACAATGTCCTCATTTCACTGTTGAGGAAAGTGAGGGCGAGGCTGTTGCCAGTCCCCATAGGCCAGGACACAGAAGAACAGGGCCAGAGGCTGCCTCCCCAGGGAGGCTCCCTGCCTGTGCCACCCCAGACTGGCCTGGCAGGATGAGAGACTAGAAGCCGGGCCGAACTGGCCTCCCGCGTCCCAAGGCTGCCACCGGTTGCGTACAGTTCCCGGAGCTCGCCCGCCACCTGCCGGCCGCGCCCGGCTGCGCCCCTGCGAGAGCGGGGAGTGGACGCCGGGGACCGCCAGCGCCGACACCCACCTCAGCTCCTCGCAGGCATTGATGTAGGCGCCCAGGTGCGGCTCGCTCACCGCCTCCGACTCCAGAAAAGCCCTTTTCAACCTGGGGACCCGGTGCGCAGAGTTCATGGGGCGCCTGTCCGGCCCTCTCCTCGAGCCCCCACCCCGTCTCCCTGCTTTGCGACGGGGCCGCTCCCTCCCACCACCACACCTGGCTCGGCCGGGTGGCCCAGCAGAGGCTGCGTCCGCACCTGGGCACGAAAAGGCCGAGCGCCCGCCCGCAAATCCTTAGGGTGGTGGCCTCCAGCTCTGCCGAGATGGCGCGGGCTGCCTTCACGTACTGGGCCACAAGCTGCGAGTGATGGCTCTGAGCTCGGTCCTCCCCCCATCTGGTCGACCGGCGTTCCTGCTTCCGGGGCCCCCGCACCCCGCGACGGCCCCAACCTGGGAAGTCAACCCTCCCAGCAACCCCACACCTGACGGCCACCTGTCGAGCCGGAAACTGTGACCCCAGCTCCCAGCCTCGTCGTGCGCCCCCGGGGTCCCGGATCCCGCCCCCTCGGGGCCCCACGGACCCTCTAATGGGGAGCGGTCAGGACCTGATCGGATAGCTTTAAGTGACCCCGCCCCACGCCTGAAACCCAAACACACGCGGGGCCCACCATGTGGATGTCGGTGGACAGTGGCACGTGGTAGTGGCCCAGCAGCATGTCGGGGGCCTCGGCAGCCGCCCAGCGCCTCTGCTCCAGCTGCAGGATGCTGTCGAAGCAGCTCATGATCTTGGTCTGTGAGGGGCACGAGGCCGCGGTGAGACCCTCCCAGGAAGATGTACCTCCCGAGCACTGTCCCATACCGTCTGGGGAGAGGGCCACCCTGCAGGGACATAGGCCCACACCGAGGCCGCCAGGTGAAGGATGGCTCCGGCCCGCGCCTCGGCCATCACCGAGGAGCAGCCTCGGGTGGGGGGGCGTTACTATCTGGAGAAGGTGACCCAGGGCACCGCGCCTCCCTCCAGGGGAGCGGTCCGCCTGGCCACGCCCCCTCCCGCCTGGCCACGCCCCGGCCTCACCTCCAGGAAACTGATGTAGTCGCCTTCCAGTCGGGCCCACGCCTCCGGGGCCAGGAGCGGGGGCAGCGGCTCTGAGGGCAGCTCCAGGTCCAGAGGGCCCAGGAAGTTGGGGCTGGAAGGCAGGACCAGGGCTTGGGGGCCTGAGCCGGGGCTCCCCGGGCAAGGGGCAGCAGCTGACCCTCACCCCCACCTGTCCTTGGGCCTGGCTCAGAGCCTGACACCATCAGGGCAGGGTCCCGAACCTGGGCCTCTGGGTACACACACACACACACACACACACAGGCCTGCCTTTCAGCATTCCTTGCCCTACCCCCTCCACAGAAGCTTCTGACTGCTCATTTCCTGGCACGCTTATCGACCAGCTGAGTGTGTGCAGAGGGCAGAAAGATGGCTGTCTGGTGGACTCATGGTGGGGGTTCACCCAAGACCGGGCTCCAAGCCTCCTCCCTCTGCGACCACCCAGCCCACACAAGGGAGGCCTAGAGAGGGGTGGGTACCTGCCTGAGGCCACACAGCAGGGGAGCAGCCTAGGCCTTTAGGCACCCTTGTCCCACAGACACTCCTGCCTGTGGAGCTGGGGAGCGCTCAGCTGGGAGTGGGGGTCCCACATCACAGTGCACAGTGGAAGCTCCTAGCAGCCTGTGCCTTGACAAAGGGGCCCGTCCAAGGGGGCGGTTGGGGATGAAATCCATGAGCACCAGGCTTGTCCTACCAGGAGGTGGCCCTTCCCCTACAGGTACTGGGCAGACAGGGCAGGCCCCCTGACTGGACCCCCTGCCCTGGCAGGACCCTCACCTGAGATGCTCTCCACCCTCAGGTGCACATGTGACCAGTTGGGAAACCCCGGGGTGGGTGTGCACCATGGTCTTCCACTCTGTCCCCCGCCCAGGGCGCAGAAGAACGGGGCCCAAAGGCCCCATGGGATCTTCCCAGAACGGGAAGGAACCCCCTATGGGGAGGCTTTGAAGGCTTCCCCAAACCCGGCCTGCAGCCTCACCCGCCGTAGACGTTGGCGGCCCAGTCCAGCAGGGCGTAGAGCTGCTCGCAGCCGCGGGCGTCCTGCGCGAGCTCCTGCAGGCGCTGGGCCACGGCGCCGTGGAAGGCCTGCACGTACGCCTCCCAGGCGGGGAAGCCGGCGGCCGCGTACGCGGGCTGCACCTCCAGCCGCACCTTCTGCAGGTCGCGTCGGACCACGCGGCCGAGTTCGGCCAGGAGCCGGACCAGGTCCGAAGAGCCTTCGGCTTCCCCCCGGGCCTCTCCCGCGGCCACCCCCCCGCACGCGCTCCTGCGCGCTCCTCAGCACCGCGTCCTCCCAGCGCTGGCGCCAGCGGCGCGGCGTGCGCAGGAAGTCGCCGTCGGCGGGCGGCGCGGGGTGGGCCTCCTCCTCGGCGCGCACCACTCGGGCCAGCTCGGTGAGCGCGGCCGCGTCCACGCCGTCCGGGCCCAGTGTCTCGTGCACGATGGCGCAGATCTCCGCGGCCAGCCCGTCGTAATGCAGGCACACGTCCATGGCGCGCCGCGCGAAGTCCGTGGGGTCCTGCTGGAAGGCACACCCGGCCTTGGCGGCCACCAGCCCAGTCTCCAGGTGCCGCAGCTGTTCGAAGGCAGCCAGCAGTTGCCGCTCACTGATGAGGTCGGTCACGGATTTGCCCTCTGCAAGGAACAGGCGGTCCTAGTGGGCACGGCAGTGGGGGACCCAGGACCTCAGCCTGAACGAAGGAATGTAGCCCCCTGGGCGGCAAGGGAGCAGTGGGCCCCACGGTGAGTCGTCCTGCCTGAGCCTGGGCCTGTCCCCGGCCCCAGCACGGACTCAAGGCCTGCTCCAGGAACAACAGTCCCCAGGGGCCAGGAACCCTTTCAGACTCCCCTTTGAAGAAGCAGAACCCCAGGCCCCAAGCCTGGCTGCAAAGAGGACCAGTAACAGGATGCAGCCTGAGGCTACCAGCAGGGCCCAGCCCTGTCCTCCCCACCCCACCCCAGTTCTGCTGAGCTGGGCCTGGTGGCCTCACGTGTAGCCCTGACTGCAGGACTAATGGGGTCAGGGCTCAGGCTGGGCATCTCCTTCCGCGTCCCGGCTCCTGCCCCAGTGCCCAGCTTCAGCATTCCTTGCGGTCCCTGCCCCGCCCCTCTCCCCGCATCCAGCAGCCCCCTGCCTCCACCTGCACCCACCTCCTTCAGAGCACAACTCAGTGCTTCCTACCCCACCCTGACCTCCCCTCCAGGCAGCCACAGCCCCCACGCGCCCTCAGAAAGGGCCAGCGCCTTGCCCATCGCCCTGGTTGGGGCAATCCCATCTTCTCTTCCCAGTTGTCAGACTTGAGGCAAGTCACTGAGCCTCTCTGAGCCCCCCTCTTCTCTCTGCCCAGTGGCTGCTCAACTTGGAAGGATTTAAAGTGCAATTATGCCAGTTCCACGGAGGGTGGGGTAGGGGCTGGGGAGGAGAGCCCGTCAGGAGGCTTGGGCTCCGCTGCTACGCGGTCGGGCCTCAGTTTCCCCCCATGCTCACTGCTGTTTGTGAGTCCTCACCTGCCTTGGGTTCCAGTTCCTCTGGCCCCGCCCCCATGGATGCCTGCCGGCCAGCGTCATCCCTACCCTTCGAGGGCGCGACGGAGCGGGCCGCGCCCGAGCTGGGGGCCTGAACCCCCTCGGCAGCCACGCCGTCATCCAGGGCGTGCTGGAAGGACTTCAGCAGGAAGCGGGAGCTGCGCCGCAGCAGGCCGTGGTCCCTGGCAGTGTCCTGGCCCGAGGCTCGTCGGCTTGTCCGGGAGAAGGCCAGCCTAAGGGTGCCCAGGCCGAATGGCGCGGCATCCTCGTGGCGGGCGCTGGGCGCGTCCCCGCTGCCCACCGGCCGGGCGCCCTGCGTGGGCGTCTGCAGCTGGGCTGGCTCCTTGGAGCTGTGCAGCTCCGGCCTCAGGCTCACTGTCCGGGGCAAAGGCATCTTGGTGGCCGGAGAGCTGGGGGTGAAAACGAGACTCAAGAGGCCTGGGGGGTGGGGAGTGGCTGTGGCTCAAGTCGTTGGGTCCCGTCTACCATATGGGAGGTCCCGGGTTCGATTCCCGGGGCCTCCTGGTGAAGGCGAGCCGGTCCGAGCGGCGTGGCGAGCTGGCGCAGCAGGATGACGCAACAAAGGGAGACAAGCAGACAGAAAAATGCAAAACCAAATGGACACAGCGAGCACAAGCAGCAAGGGGGGGATAAATAAATTTAAAAAAAATAAATCTTTAAAAAAAAAAAAAAAAGAGGCCTGGGGGTGCCCAGCCCTGGGGAGCAGACACACAATGCAGGGGAGACCTGTGGGGTCTGGGCAGGCCCAGGGGCTTGTTCAGGGCAGGCTTCCGGAGGAGGCAGCCCTCAGGCTGGCAAAAGAGAAATGTCACCCGACAGCACTCACTGGGCACTGTGGTGTAGACAGCCAATAGGAAGCCTTCCCCGACAGCCCCCAGCAGGGGCTCCCCAGGTGCCCACTCCTCACCTGGCCTGCTGGCCAGACCCTGGCTCAGCGCCCTGCCCTAAGAGAACCGTAGGGAGCAGTTAACCACGCGGTGTCAGGGCTCAGCCCCAACCCGCAGCCACAGCCCCAGGGTGGGCCCAGCCCCCACATCCAGGACCTCTATGTCCTGCTGCCTGAAACGCACCCCCTCCCCAGCCCCTTCCCCACCCTCCAGAGCCCTCAGCTCACCTCTGATTTATCTGATCAGGCCTGACTGTGGCCACTCAGAGAGGAGCACAGGGACTGCCAACAGCTGTCTACCCTTTCCCCAGGCAGCAGCATGGACAGCGGGGCCAGAGGCGGGGTCTGGACAGAGGGCGCTGAACTAGGCCACCGCTGCTTATCGTGGTCAGCAGGAAGGTGGTGGGAGGGGCCACAGGGCTATATTTAACTGGGGGGGGTATTCCCAGCACAGCTTCCCCCCTCCCATGCCCCCCTGAAACCATCCACTACTGGGAGTAGAAGGGGGTCCCTAGGACATGGGGATGCTGAGCCGGGTCCCCATTAGGGCTCCAGCCCCACCCCCTCCCACCCATGTTTGCTTTCCTGGCTTTGGGTTAAGCTGGGGTGGGAGAGAGGAGGGAACCTTGCAACCTGCTGGGACCTCCCGCCCACCCCACTGTACAAACAGGACCATTGGCTGGGGGTGGGGGGATTAGGCCACCGGGGTCTCCCTTTACCCTTAGAGAAACTGAGGATCAAAGAGGAGCTAGCCAAGCAGAGGCAGAGCCCCCTTCCTGCCCCAGGGTTCCCCACACCCTCCCACACCCCCAACCAGGTACCAGGACAAAGCCAGCACCTGGCCCCTAAGTGACAGTGGGCAGAGACTGCTCCTTCCCAGGCTTCTTTGCCTGTGGTGGAATGACAGCCGGGCCTGAACTTCCTCGGGGTTCCCAGGGATGACCGAGCAGCTGGAAGGAGGCACCGCTGAGGGCCACCGCTGAGAGCCAGGGCTCTGGGGACACAGTCCCGTCTCAGACCCTGCTCATACACTCAGGAGCTGTCCAGACGAAGGGGCTGGCACCCAGCAGGGTGGGAGCGGGATGAAGAGAGCTGTGCCAGCCTCTGGGCTCCTACTGTGTGCCCATCGGGCCTGGCTGGATCAGAGCCCCATGACAACACAACTGCAGGGTGTCACTCACCCCGTTTCACAGATGCAGAAGCTGAGGTTCAGAGAGGGGTAAGGTCTTGCCTCAGGCCACACAGCGCAGGGGTGGGGGAGCCTGGAACAAGTCCAGGTCTGCCTGGAAAGCCTTTCTCCGGGCAGAGGGACCCAGGGCCAGGGGCGGTTCCCAGGAAGCCCAGAGGCAGATTCTGGGGTAAGGAGGGGCAGCTAGGCAGGTGGGTCCCCCAGGAGTTTACAGAAGCCAAGGCCTGAGGTCCTCCCCCAGCCTGCTCCACCACCTTTGTCTCCAATCAGAACTGCCCTGAAGGGCCACCGAGGCCCATTCTTCCAGCCACATCACCTGGACCCTGCTCCCAGCAGCTTCCCAAGCCTTCCTTGGCCTTCCCAGAGCACAGGCCCAGCTGAGTCACTCCCCTGCTGTAAACCCTTGCATGGCTCCCCTCTGCCCTCAGGCCAGGAGTGGCTCTGTCCCCACCTGGGGCAGGAAGTGGCCCTGCTGCCAGTGCACAGAGGGTGCCCAAGAAGACCACGTGACCGAGTCTCGCGTTTAGCGTGAGCGTGTATACAGGTCCACACCTTTGTGGGGCTCTGTTTTGCACTCTTGTGTCGGCCTGAGGGGTCTCCCCATGTGTGTGTGGCTGTGCTTCGTGTACCGCAGAGTGCCCGCGAGTCCTCTCGCCGGGAGTCTGAGGGCAGCTGTCTGCGCCTGCAGGCACGTCTGTCTTTGTGTCTGTGTCTTGCCTTCTCTCTGTGTTTTGCTTGTGTGTGTGTGTGTGTCTGTGTATCTGTATGTGTGTATCCACTGTCACCCAAGCTAGCACTGGCATTGTCCGGAATTGTCCTCAGCCCGTCAAGGCCCTGCCCGCTGCCCTCCCGCCCCTCCTGCCCAGAACATACCTGCTAAGCGGGCAGACTCTGGGTCCCAGTAGAACCCTGGAAAAGGCGGCCGAGCAGGGCCCTTAGAGCCAGGGCCAGGCCTAGGGGCCGCTGGAGCAGCCAGAGCAAGTGACCAACAGCTGGGACTTCCCAGCCGTGGCCAGCGCCTGCCTAGGCCCACCCGGCCCCACCCCCAGGCCCACCACCCCTCCCTACCCCTACTTTCACTTTCAGAAATTCTCCCGCCCCCTTCCCATTCCAGAGATAATCGCTCTGACCTTTGATTCCTGAGAACCCTGGGCTCAGGCTGAGAGTCAGGGACCACAAGAGGGCAGGGGAGGCAGGGGAGCACTCCGCCTCTGGTCAGCCCCTCCTGTGGTCAGCCCTGGGGGACCATGTTGCCCACAGAGCTGAAGCCCAGAAGGACCCGCCCTCCAGGGCAGAGTAGGGCACCAGGCGCACTGGTCAGACTCACCCCAAGGCCTCCCATGCCCTCCCTGGAGCTGAGGGCCAGGAGAGCAGCAAGGGGGTCCTGTCCTGAGGGAGCTCCCAGCGAGCAGTGAAGGGAAAGCTGTAGGGCAACTTAAGGGCAAGACAGGGTGACACTCGGTGGCCAGGAGGGGTGGTGTTCCGGGCAGGGGTCTGAGCCTGAGCAAATGTGTGGAGGTGGGACTGAGCCTTGAACTGGGGACACAGGCGGACTGAAGACATTTTGTGGGGTGGGTCCCTGAGACTTCCCAGAAGGGGCAGCCACGCCCCTTCATGGGTGGATTCCAGTCTGAGAGTCTTAGGAAAGAAACTCAGGGAAAATCCAAGGAGATCAGATCCAGGCCTGTCCCAACCTGAGCTGGAGCACCAGGGCCGTGGGGGGTGGGGTGGGGGGGAGGCACAGAGGAGAGCAGAAACAGGTTTGAAAGCATCCCACTGCCATGTGACAGGGGGCCAGGCTGGGCCCGGAGATACCCACCACCTCCTTCAGGAAGCCCTCCGCTTAACCGTTTAGACCCCCAGCCCTGGGTTTCCCTCTGTGACATGGGGTAATAGGAGTCCCAGCTCAAGCTCATGGGGTACCCCACTGTCCTGGTACCCTCAGTGGCACCAGGGCCTTCCCTCGGGCTCAGGCTGGACTGATCAGTGGCCTCCAACACAGACAGAGTGACCAAAAGGCAGGAGGGGCAAGCACAACTCGAGACAAAGCCGGGAGGGGCTGGGGGGATAAGGGGGCTGCCCAGGGCTTCTCTGGCCTTGCTGGGAGATGTGCTCAACCCAAGCTGCAGGGAGAGGCCTGGCACCCCGTTCACGGATGCACAGCTGAAGAGGTGGGGCCAGGATGCTATCCCAGGTCTCTAGCTCTGAGGACCGGGTCTTCCCACGAGAGGGCCAGGCTCTGGTGGACACTGGGGTTCCCAGAAGAAGAGACAGGTCCCTGAAAAGCTGGGGGGGTGCAGGGACTGGGGGTTGCACCTGGGCTTCCCTCCGACACCCAGCTTCACCCCAGGCCCCCCAAGCTGCGCCCACTTCTCGACATGAGGCTGCCGTGTTTCTCTTATTCCAGTCCATGTTGTTTTCCCCCTGCTTTCTCTGTAAAATCCCTTTGGAAAAGTCCCAGCCTTGTCTGTGTGGCCTCAGGCCCAGCGCTGATCAGGAGAGGGCAGAGCGGAGGGGGGCAATTGGGAGGCAAGTCACCCCCGGAGCCCCAAGCGGGGCACAAATACTGCCCCCCCCACGCGGGCTGCATGCATTTGGGGTAGGCACGTGTGCCTCTAAGCCTCAGTTTACCCCTCCGTAAAGTGGGCCTTTGGGATTGAATGGGCAACATGACTGCAAATCACCTCAGCAGAGGACCTGGCTCTCCAGGGTCCCCAGGGAGCGGGGCTGCCACATACTGTAGGCAGCTGCCGCAGGGCTGCCTTCCAGCCTCGGTGCTACCTGGCCGCGGCACCTGGGCAGTGCCTGCCTCTGAGACTCAGCTTCTCCGAAGCGCCGCCAGGGGGAGCCGCAGGACGAGTCCTGACGGGCGTTTCCCGGGGCCGCCGAGCGCCTGCGCGCCGGGGGCGGGGCCTCGGGGCGGGGCCTCGGTCCTGGCCCCGCCCCTCGTCGCCACTGCGAGGGCTCGGCGAGGGGCCTGCAGCCCAGACGGCCTTAAAAGGGCTGGGTCCCGCGGGCGGGGGGCGCGCCCCGCGGGCGGTGAGCCGTGGGGCAGGGTCGAGGTGGCTGCCCCTCCGCCGGGGCTGTCTCCCTCGCCCACTCCCACTCCCCAGCCCCAGGACCGCAGGACCCTCCCCCAAGCCACTAGAAGCCGCGGGGCGCTGTCCCCTCCGCGAGGAGATACGCGCAGCGCCCAGGCACCCGCGGAGACCCCGATTCCAGGTCCGCCGGCAGCTTGCACTGGGGGTGAGCTCTGCGCCCCGAGGAAGCCCCGGACCCGGCAGCCAGCCTCCTGCTCTGGGTCAGATGCTCCAACAGGTGGTGCCCACCCCCCACCCGCACCCCATCCTGGAGTCGGGCCCTCTCCAGGCTGGGCAGAGTGAGATTGGGGGAACTGCTGGGACTGGGGGCGCAGTCCGCCTGGGACCTCTCTCAGCGGTGGGACCTGGTCTTTAAAATGGGTCATCCCTGCCTTGGAGAGCTGAGGCCAGGATCAGTCCAGCAAATGGCACGCCCCACCTTCCACGTCAGGAATTTAAGTCACCTCCCTCACCCCACATCCCATGCGGCAGCGAGTCCCCTGTGAAATGTTCCCCTCCCTCACCTACCCCCGCCCCACCCTGGCCCAGGTCTCCAGCACGCTCCCTCCCACTCACTCCCGCTGGTCCTGCTGTGGCTGCAGGGGGCTTTGTAACCCTTGGATCAGGTCTTCAAACCCCAAAGAGACTTCCTGGTGCTCTCAGGATAAAGGCCTCAGGCCCCAGGGCGGCTGCCAGCGGCTGCCTGCTCTCTCATTTCTCTCACTCGCTCATTCTCTCATCATGAGTGTGCTGAGCAGTGCCTCGGGGCCTGTGATGGTTGAGGTCACATGGCCACTTGGCCAAATTATGGTGTCCAGTTGGTCAAGCAAGCACTTGAGGGAGTTTTGTACATGGATCTGCATCTACAGGTAGTTGACTGCACTTACTGCTGATTGCATCTACAATCAACAAAGGAGATTGCCACGAGGGGAGTCTCATCCGCTCAGTTGGAGGTCTTAAAGCCAGAACTAACGATTTCAAAAGTCAGAAAGAATTTGTCTTGACTTCAGCCAGCCAGTTTCTCCTGGGGAATTCCACCTCATCTTCATCAGCGTTCACAAGTTGCCGCCTGCCCTACTGAATTCGGACTTGCCAATCCCCACGGTCGTGAGAGCCGATTCCTATGATAGATCTCATAATATTTACATATTTGCGTATGCTGCTTCTGCTTCTCTGTAAAACCCAGACATGGAGACATGGCCTGCTGGGCCAGACTCACCCTCCTCTCCCCACCGCAGACACCGCCTGACTTCCCTGGCTCTCCAGACTCTCCAGAACCCATGCAGAAAGAAGGAAGGAGGAAATAAATAAACAACAGCCTGAGAGAATGTATCTAGTGCCCAAGCACAAGGCTGTACTGACCAAGAGACCTGGGGGTGGGGGCAGCAGGGGCAGCGGTGAGTGCCAGTACAGGCCGTCCGTCACTGTCAGGAAGGGACCACAGCCCCGGTCCTGGCCTGCAGCCCCTGTGCCTGGGGCCTGCAACCAGGCACATCAGGTTCCTTTCTCCTCACAGGCAGAGAGGAAAGAGGGGTCCAAGGCACTGGTGAGGAAGGGCTGCCTGCCCGGAGAGGGTCTGGGAACTGAGACAGGCCAGCCCGAGCCTGCCAGGCCTCATGGACCCGACCATGAGGCTGGAGGAAGGTGGTAGGGCCTGGAAGGCCGGTTCATCGGCGCTCTTAGCCCTGGGCAGGAGAGTGGGGTTGGGGTTAGGGATAAACTTAAAGCAGGCTTCCAGGCTGCCAGGCAAACTTCTGCACCTCCACCTCCCACCTCTCCAGCACTTGGGGATGGGGAGTGTATTTTTAGAAGGAAGGAGGGTTGGAGAAAGTGCCCTATTCACAGTGAAGCTTGGCGAGCCATCTGAGGAAGGACAGAGAGGCCTGTGTCTCCTGCCTCCCCCTCTGCGTTCACAGGCCTGCCCTGCGTTCACTGCCCTGCCCCGGCCTGTGGACTTGGTGGAGCTAACATTTAAGGAAGGCTTCGCTTGCCAGGCCCCCAGCTTCCTTGAGCCTGGGGCAGGCTGGCCAAGGAGCTGGGAGGGAGGGGTCCCCAGCCAGCACTCAGGTTTCTGGCCCCTATACCAGCCCCGGCCAGCAGGACACCTTGCTGCAGAAGGAGGTGCCCGCCCACCCTGCCCTCCCACACGGGCTCCCAGCCTCAGCCATCACCACCAGGCCCAGGCCAGGGCCAGCCTGGGCACCTCAGTTTTCTCATCTGTAAAATGGCACTTTTTAGAGGTTGTCAGGAGATGGAGTCTAGAACAGGGCCTCTCACCCCATGAACCCTTCCAGCCCCCACTGCCCAGAGGGTGGGGGAGGGTGACAGGGAAAACCCCTGCCCTTGGGCCCAGCCGACTCTGGGCTGACAGCACAAAGGCGTGGCCAGGGCTGGAGGCCTGAGGAAGGCCCAGGGCAGCCCAGATTAAAGGGCACGTCCTCGGGCCTGACACCCAAGTGGTCAAGCACCGTGTGTCCACTGGCCACTGGACAGAGCCTTTATTTCTGCTTCAAACCATACAACGAGGAGGGTCTCGAGCCGGAACCCGGGCCACGGACAGGAAGTGCAGCAGCCGCAGGCCAGGCCAGAAAGGGCAGAGGAGAGTGGACGGGCCGGCCCTGCCCGCGGGTGTTCTGGACAGGCCGAGGCCTCTGCGTCAGAGAGCAGGGTGCGCACGGCCACGGCCTTGGCCTATCCCTGGGCCGGGGGTGCCGGGTCCTCGGAGCCAGCACGTGCCCTACCAGCATCATCCAGAAACTTCCCTGGTTCTCCGGGTCGACTGGGTGAGGAGGCTGAAGAAACACGAAGGCCTCCAGGTCAGTGGAGCTTCTGGATTTGCAAGGAAGTGGGGTGGGGGGGCCCAGCCCAGGCAGATGCCTGGAGTTCAAGGTGAGTCTGAGCAGAGAACTGGGCTCAGACGGGAGGGGAAGGGGTGCTGGAGGTAGGTGCTGGGCAGGGCTCTGGGGAGCAGGAGTCTCCCCCGCACCAGAATAAAGGTGGTGGCAGGGTAGGGAGTGGTCCAGGGCAGACCCTAGAACCAGTCCCTGAGGCTGTGCTAACCCTGAGTGGAGTCCAGCAGCAGTAGAGGAGGCCTGCAGGGAGGTGGGGGCTAGGGGTGTGGACGGGTCCCTTCGGGCCGGAGCTGCAGGGGATGCTGACCGGCCCTGGCTGCTGCCCCAGGCTGAGGTCAGGGGATGGGGAGAGGGCCTCTGAGCAGCCCCAGCCAAGACCACATTCATCAAAGGACAGCCCCCCCCAGGAGTCTTCTGGGGCCCAAACTCCCCATGCCCTGCCTGCCCAGAACCCACTGGCCCTCGGAGCCTCCACTGAGGGCTCCCTGCCCAGCCTGCTGTCTGCCCTGGGCCTCAGACCTGGCCCCTGCCTGACCCTTGTCCTGTCCATACAGCCGGCCTCCCTCCAGAAGCTTCCCGAGCTCCAGCAGCACCCAGGGTCTTTTAAAGGCGGCGCCTCCCCATGTCCTGACCTGATGAGCTCCCAGACCTCGCCCTGCCAGGCAAGAGCCTGGGGGCAACACACAGTTGTTCCAACGACCATGAGTCAACGAGGGAGAGGAATGCATGGCGAGAGGTAGGAGAATGCAGCCCCCATTCAACCAACATGCACCGTGCCTCCCTGGGCACTGGGCCTGGATGAGGGGATCTCAGGGTGTGGGTGTGGGGGTGCTGGTGCCGGGGGGGGGGCCACACCAGGGCACCCAGGAGCCTGGGCCGAGGCTGGGACAAGGGCAAACTGGAGGTTGCAGGTCCTGCTCGCAGGAGCAGGCAGGAAGGGGTGCCACCTCCCTCTCAGCACCCCACGGGCAGCCCCCCCACTTACCAGCAGCAGCCTGGCTCTGGGGAGGGCCCCTCTGGGTGCCCTCTGGGGGCCAGCGCAGCTCCCCGCTCTCCACGGCACCCACCTCGCTGGGCTCCACCACGATGGAGGGCAGCCGCTGGCTCAGCCGGGGGCCCTTCTCCCGGGCACCCCCCACAGCCTGCAGGGAGGGTGGGCAGGGGTCAGGGCAATACTGTGCCCCCCCCGACCCCCCAGTTTGTGTGTGCACATCCTGAGAGGGGGCCCAGAGCCTCCCCATCCCACTATGGGGGGTTGCTGGGACACTCGGCCCCTGGGGTCACAGCTCTCCCTGGGCTCAGCCCCCAGAGGCCCATTTCACAGACAGGACACTGAGGCTGGAGAGGCCAAGGTCAAGGTCCCACAGCGAGTGTGCCCAGGGCCTCTGTGCACCCCCAGCTACCTCCTGTACCTGGCATCCTCCAGCAGCCCCTCCCTAGGGTCTCCCTGCTGGGCCCTCGGCCTCCTCCCGGCATCTCTGAGGAGCTGGGAAGATGTTGCCATAGCAACCTCTAGCAGCTCCTTCTCAGCTCCCTCTCGGCTCATTGTCCAGTGCCCACAGGAGCATGTGGGGGCTGCCCCCCAAGCATCTCTGTCCCCCATTCAAGGCCTTGCAAGGTGGGACCCCAAGCTACCAAGCCTACTGTACAGACGTCCCACCGCCAGCGCCCCCAGCACCCCCAGCGGCCGCCTGTCCTGCACTGCCTGGCCTGTCACCTTTGCTCCGGCCACCACCCCTTCCTGGAACTCCCCCGGCCAACTCTGCCTAGAAAGACAGTCTTTTGGGGGCACGTCTCTCTTCCCCAATGGCCTGTGCATGCCTGAGGAAAGGCTTGGTCCATGGCACGCAGGCGTCAGAACAAGGGACAGTGTGTTTAAATGCCAATTCCTGGGCTCCAGCCCTGACTCTGGTGGGGGCCCAGGAATCGGCATTTTAGCCAAGGACCCCAGTGACCTTGGAGTATGGGAACAGGTGTCAGAGGGCGGGGACATCTGTGGAATGAGGGAGCATGTGGGTCTAGGGCAGAGCCCCCCATGGATGGGCCCTTCTGGGGCTCAGCCCCCCATGCTGGCATTGCCAGCCCAGGGACTCCTTCTCCACCTCCTGACCCCCACCCTGGGGCACCCCACTTCCCAGAGTGGCCTGCTGGGGTGAAGGAGGTCGGGGCCAGCAGAGCCGGGGGCTCTGGGCCCTAGCGCCCACCCCTCCCTCCTCCCTGCCAGAAGGCGGTCCATAAGGCCAGGCCCCAGCCGGCCTGTGCAGTGGGCTGCCCTCCACTCTCCGGCCAGTCTCTCCCGGACTCTAGAACTGAACACACTGAGGCTGCACCCCTGGTGTGGGGGCTTCATATTTTAGCTGCATCAACCACTCCCCCCGCAAAAAAAAAACTGCAACTGGGGGCCCTGGCATTGTCTAACTCAGCAGAGAAGAACTGCATCTTGGGGAGCAAGCCATGGGGTCCCTGAGTTCCAGAAGGGGTGCTGAGTAAGCCAGGACAGCTGGGCCTTCAAGTGCTTTGTGTGTCAGATGCCTAGAACAGAGCAGCTGCCCCCCCACGGGTAAACTGAGGCCGGAGGCAAGGAGAGGCATGCCCTAAGGCACAATCCCAAGGGGCCCAGGCACATACCTCTCCCACGGGGCCTTGCGCCTCCTCGGCAGCCCTTGGCTCCCGCATGGCGGGCTGGGGGATGCTCATGCTGCCTCCACCGCAGGGCTGTGTGAGGACCAGCCGGGAACAGGAAGAGGCGTCGGCTCCTGGCCGGGTGCCAGAGCCCACCATCCTCCCGGAAAACATGAGGACTGCTCCCACCCAGCCCAGCCCAGCACCCAGCACCCACCACCCCTGCCGAGCCCGCCTCAGGGGGGCATGGACCGTTGCCACACCACATGCCCCCCAGGCAGATGGGCCTCCAGACCCAGGAAGGCTTCCTGGAGGAGGGTCAGCTAGTCCGAGGCTGAGGGATGAGCAGGAAGCGGCCAGGCTGGGCGTGGGGAGATGAGCGGGGAGAAGCGTGCCCTGAGGCAGGGAGCAGCCAGGGGAGGGCATGAGGACCCCAGCCCCCACCCCCCACCCCCACCCCCCGTCCCGGGGGTTCTGAGAGAGGTGGCTGGGGAAGCTGGCGGGGGCTGGGTTCGAGTAGGTCAGAGGCCCAGGCGCCTGTTCTGCCCCGAGGGCAGACACCCCACCTGCACCCAGCTCCGGGCCCTCGGCACCCACAGCCGAAGGGAAACTGTCTTCCTGCCCATGCTGGGTGGTGCCAGGCACAGGGGCAGGGGCCGGGGACCCTGTAGAAAGGGTCTGGAAGAGAAGACCCTCGGGCACAGGCCCGTGTGTTTCCCGCAGAGCCTGGTGAGACCTGACTTTGGGCACAGGTGAGGGAAGGGAGATGGGGTGCTGGAGGGGGGGCGGGCAGGCGGCGGGCAGCAGCGCAGCCCCTGCGCCCAGCGGGGGGATGCCTTGGGGTGCTGAGGAGGGGCTCCTGTGCTCACCCAGCAGGGCATAGGGCTGCTGCTCTGGGGGATGAGATGTCTTTAACCCAAACACCCAGCTCAGCTCAGGGACAGGTCCCCCTGCAGCCTAGGGAAAGTTGGGACAGCCACCAGCTGCAGTGGGCGCCCTGGGGTGGTGGGCACCAAGCCACACCCACCCATGCCCCCATCCAGGGCCCCCCAGCCCCACTGCCCCCAAGATCTGCCCCTCCTTATGACTCCTTCTGGGGACCCCATCCCAGTGCCCTGGAACTAGGGTTGAGCCTAAGGCAGCTATAGGACAGAGAGAGCTCCCGACGGAAGCAGGAAAGCCATGGGAGAGGCAGGAAAAGCAGAGCTGGCCCCAGTGACAGGCAAAGAGGAGATGAGAGAGCGGGACAGAGTCAGAGACCAGAACCAGACCTAGAGCCTAGACACGATGGAGAGAGACTTCATGTTGAGCTTGGAGCAGGGAAGTGCCCACCAGCCGGACCCCACTCCTGGGGAGAGGCAGGCAGAGAGCAAGTGCCCAGGGCCCCTCCCCACTGCCCGGTGCCCACGTCCAGCAGCCAGGGGCTGACTGTGGCCACCACGACCCCCTCCTCCCAGGCAGCTCAGGCTCAAAAGCCCTCAACCGCCCCCCTTCCTCCTCTCCCACCCACCCCACACCTGGCCTCACTCACACTCACCGGCCCGTGCTGGAAGCTGGAGCCAAGGCGGCCAGGCTCAGCTCGGCGCTACACTCCCCCTCCTGCGCCCTCCTGCGCCCTCCCTCCCCGCTCTCCACCCACAAGCTCTCACTTGCTCTGCCCCTCATTCACAATCACGCCTCTCTGCCGGCTGGGTGCCACCGCCCACAGGCGCGTCCACCCTTCCAGCGCCCGCACTCATAAAGGACACCGGCCTCTTCCCCCCTTTGATGGACCCCATACCCCTCCCCCAAATCTGATCTTGGGCACTAGAGAGCCCGAATCTCAAAGTTGGGGTTCAGGAATGGGGGGAGCAGAATTCAGGGGCGTCAGAATTCAGGGGCGTCAGATTTCAGAGAAAGAGGACTCCCTCCAACAGAGGAACAAGGAGGACAGGGAGGTGGAAAGGGCTCCCCTTCCATCTCCTTCCTCAGGCCCATTCCCCAAAGACGACAGTCAGTCTCCTTCAACTTGGTGTTCAAGCCCGTCGCCTGAGGTCGAGTGTGCAAATCACCAGCCTTCCGCCATCCACCATCCACCATCCATCCACCTCATCCACCCAATCCCACCCAGCATCAACTATCTACCATCCACCATAAATAATTCAACCTTCCCCCCATGTGCAATCCACCATTCAACTACCATCCATTCACCACACACCATCCAACCACCATCTATCATCCAACACCCAACCACTGTCTATCACCCATTCGTTACCCATCAGTCACCAGCTATCACTCGCCATCCATCCAGCATCCACCCTCCATTAACCATCCATTCCCAGTCACCATCCAGCCACCATCCAGCCACCCACCATCTATCCCACCATCACTCACCATACAAAAGCTTTTCCATCAACTATTTAACAGCCATCTCTCCATCCAGACATCTAATTGCCAACCATCAATCTGCCATCCATCTACTATCCATTTAACCTGATTTATCCACCACTCATCTATTAGCCTCTATTCAATCAGCCACAATCCATCCATCTACAATTCTGTCATCAGTCACCATACATTCATAGGATAGAACCTACTATCCACCCACCCACCAACCAACCACCACCATTTATCCAGGCATTGCCCATCTCATAATGACCTCCATCCATCCTTCCATGCATTATCCTGCCATAATCATAATTCACCATTCACCCCAAATGCATCCAAGTACCAGCTACCATCCATCCATAATCACTCATTCTACAAAATGTATTGAGTGCCTTCTATGTGCCAAGCATTGTTCTAGGTGCTAGGGATAGCAGTAGAGACAGCACTGAACATCCATCCATCATTACAATCCACCCCCCATCCATCCATTCACGATCCATCCACTATCCATCTTCATTCAGCGTCCATTCACCATCCACCTGACATCCATCTAGCAAACCATCCACTTACCATACACCACTCACCACACATCCACCATCTACTCCTCCACCACTCACCTTCCATCCATCCATTTTCCCAGAAGTAGCCCTCCATCCATTCATCACCAAATCATTATTTATACATTCAGAATCCATCTATTCATTATCCATCCATTACCCACCCTCTCTCTACACTTCCGCAGTATATAAGCCATTATCCATCCAGCTAGCAACCATCCATTCATTTGCCAGTTATTCTCCATTCATGCATCAGCCATCAAGCAGCCACCACTTACCTGATTCATCCATATATTACATATCCATCCATATTTATCTACCATCTATCCTTCCATTCATTATGGATGGAACCATCACAAGTCATCCCCTTACTATTCAATTCAACATTTTCATCCATTTACCCTCCCTCCATCAATCTACAATTTATTAATCAGGTCATCATCACATAACTATAGATTCATCTACCACCAACCATCTTCCATTCACTCATTGTCAAGCACCCACCACCTACCATGGTTCCATTACCTATCCAACCATTATCCATGCTACATTCACTTTTTTTTTTTTTAAAGATTTATTTATTTATTTTATCCATTTTAAACCCCCCCCTTCCCCATTTGCTGTTTTGTGTCCATTCACTGGGCAATTCTCTGTGTGTTTCCTGCCATCTCTTCTCATCCTTCTCCTCCAGTCTTCGATCCTGAAAACCTCCAACGTAGGAGACAGGTGTTCTGTCACCTGCGCCACCTCGGTTCCTGGTTTTCGGAGCTTTTGAAGCATCTCGTCTTGTCTCTCCCCTGCGTCTCTCTCCTGTTACGTCATCATCTTGCTGCATGGCTCCCGGGACCTGTTGGCTCACCGGCACACAGAGCCTGGCCGCGCATGCGCCTTCTATATATATATTTTAAATTTTACCGGGAGGTCCCAGGGATTGAACCCAGGTCCCTCCATATGGCAGACGGATGCCCAACCATTTGAGCCACATCCGCCCCCTACATTCACTTTTTATCCATCCACTTACTCACACCCATTCTACCATTGCATCTATTATTCATCCATTAGTTCATCCACTCATACAATCATTCACTCAAATCAACCATCAATTAACTTAGTAATTCACTCATCCATCATCCCCCATGCATTCATTTATTATCCTTATATGTTTATATTATCCATATCCATACATAACAAACATTAGTCAAGCCATTCTCACTTCCATCTCTCACCATCCATCTCCATCATTCCATCCATCCATCCATCCATCCATCCATCCATCCATCCATCCATCCATTGTTCTAGGTGCTAGACATAGCAGTAGAAACAGCAGTGAACATCCATCCACCATTGTCTATCCACCATTACAATTTACCCACCATCCATCTTCCTACCATTCTTTCTTCCATTCCTTCATGAATTAAACATTTATTTGTGCTTACTCAATACAACTGCTGGGTGCTTGGATCATCATGATGACTAAAATCCCATCCAAATTCATGATCTGATGAGTTCACAGTTTTGTGACCCTAAAAAGGGAAAAGGTTCAGACAGAGAAGTGTCAGTGCCAATATATATATATTGTGTTGCAATTTTGGGGCCTCCATCTCGTGGACATGGGCTGGATGGCACTTTTTGCATAAGTTAACGAGGAGGAGGATGTAGGACAGGGCATCACAGCAGGAGCAGCTGAGGCCTGACCTGGGGCACAGCCAGGGAGAATGGACAATGGGGGAGGGTGGCAGGTGAGGAGAGGTGAGACTGGAGAAAGAGGCTGGCAGAGATCACATATGGCTGGGAATACCCAGATCGGCTCCTGATGTAAGGACAGTTAGGGCTGCAGAATGGTTTTAGGCAGGCAAAGACCCTGGTCAGCTAAAATTCTAAGGGACACCCCCTAGACACACACACACACACACACACACACGAGTGTCTGGACCAGAAGGCCAGGGTCTTGCCTGTGGGTCATGCAGCAATGCCCAGCAGGCTGCACACCTGTGGCTGCACCTGCACCATCTTGACACCCACCCTCCCCCATGTCAGGAAAGCCCCATCCCCCAAATGCCACCCCATTCCCTCTCCCTACTTGTGAACGCAGGTGTTAGCTGCCACCAAAGGTGTTAGTTGTCAGCGAAGGTGCCAGCTGACAGGGTCCTCAGCTCCTGGGAACTTCTCCTAATAGGGCTCTCAGGAAGTGCTCCAGGGGGCAGAAAGCTCTGCAGTGGAGTCAGAGAAGATCATGGCAGGCAGGCCTGGAGCCCGTATCTGAGCCTGGAGAGCCTGACTTGGAGTAGGGGGCATCCCCCTCCAGCCTCCAATTCCACGTCTCCTCTCCCTCCTGCCTCCCACCTCCCACCCCCACCCCCACAGAAGACAGACAGAACTGGAGACAGGAGCTGAGTGCCAGGCCCAGCTATGCCCAGCCTTGGCTGTGTGTCCTTTCTGGGCCCTGGTGACCCTGCCAGTGCAGGGGGCCATCAGGAGGGCTGGATAAAGCATAGGGACCAGCTCTCTCTGATGTCCTCTGGCCATGCTGAGGCTGGAGCATCCTCTGAAGCTTGGGTGGCGGTGGGGTGGCATCTTGAAGGTGCTGGGGCAGTGGGTGGGGCGTGGGGGGCTGGCCTGGCTCTAGGCTTGGCAGGTTTGCTCTTGGCGCTCTCTGGTGGCCAGCTGGGGTAAAACACCCCAGGCTCCCTCCGGGATGGCAAAGGCAGAGCAAAGCCACACGAGCAGTGGAGCACGGAGTTTTCAAGTCTCTGCAACGTAGACACCTTGGTCTTATGTTTTGTCCTCACACGCAGGTCCTCTGTGAAAGGCCAGGCCCAGGGCTGAGCGCCTCCATCCTTCAGGTGGGCTCATGGGCAGGAGATGAATTGGGGGGGCAAGAGGGGAGGTGCAGCTGGGGGAAAACCTCCCTGGCTCCTACGGACTGTCTCACCCTACCTGCAGGAAGGGTCCCCCCAGACCCAAAATGTTGATTGATCGCACCAAGTTTAGTGGCATTTCTCTCTAGACCTAATACTGATCATTTCAGTCTTCAAAATGCCACCGTGGGAGAATCACACTAACAAAAGCAGCCCCCAGGGAGGGGGGCGGGGGTCAGGGCTGCGCAGCTCCCAGGTGCCCTCCAGGGAAGCCACCGGCCACCAGCTGCAGGAGCATTTGAGGCTGCTATGCTCCTGCCTGCGCTGAGCCCTGGGACAAGTGTGGGGTCAGGTCCCACCCGAGGCCACCCCCGGGGAGGGGTGGAAGGGCATCTGTCCTTCCAGTGCTGCGACGGAGGGGACAGGAGACTGGCCTGGGAGGCCACTGCGCACAGGTGCCCTCGGACATCAGCCAAGGCCCCGACGAACCAGGAGCGAGTGGCCAAGGCTCGCGGCCCGGGGCACCCACCAGGTGCAGGGCGCACGACCCAGACGTGTGTCCTCTTCGCAGGGCCCCCGGGCACCGCCGGACCAGGAGCAGGCGGATGCCGGGCGGCGGGCCTCCCGGCCTCCCTAGCGCTCAGACGGGCGCCGGGAGGGCTGTGGGATGGGGCCAAGCACTGACCCCCTGCCCGGGCTCCTGCCTCTCCTCCTTGGACTTGGATGGCTCTGAGCCTCTGTCTCGGGGTCTCAGTCTCTGTGAGTCTCTGCCAGTCCCCCTTAACCTCCTCGGAGGGGGGACGAGCGGGGATTCCGGGCTGAACGAACCGAGGAAGCGGGGGACAGCTGAACCCCTTCCCCACTCAGCACCTGCGCCTCCAGCCTCTACCTCTCGCACAGTCGGAGAAACTGAGGCTCGGTGAGGGGTGGGGGTCGGCGGGAGATTCAGAGGCCAAAGCCCGACAGGATCCGAGGCCTGCGGGGCGGGGCGGGATCCGGCGACTCCGCGGGCTGCTCCCAGCGCGCAGCGGCCCGCGTCGGGGGTGGGGGCGCGGCGGGCGGCGGGCGACAGTGCTTGAGCTCGGGCTTGGAGGCCACGCGGCCGGAAACCGAAGCGAGAGAGGCGGCCCGAGGGTGGGGCCCGCGGGCGCGGACCGGGAGGTCGGCAGCCTGGAGCTGCTGCTGGGTCCCGAGGCTGGTCCCACGGCGGAGCTGAGCAGGGCAATCGGGCAGGAGGGGGCTGTCAAAGGCACCGCCCGCGGAGGTCACCTGGGGCAGAGGTCGTCCGCCAGCCCCCTGCTGCCCAGCCCCCGGGGCGCTTCCCGCTGCCCAGCACGGGGACAATGCACGTCGCCTCCTCCTGCCCGGATACCTGCCTCCCTGCTGCCGCACCCCAGCGCATCCGGCTGTGCGCTTGGGGAGACTGGGGGGGGGGCAGGGCTGTGACCCTCTGTGGGTCAGGATTTCAGGCGGAGCCTCTGAGACACCCAAGGTCCTGCCACCCCACCCCACGCCGCTAGAACTAGGGGACAAACCCTTCTCCAGGACGCGTTCGTGGGTGAGCAGCGACTGCAGTGAGCCACCTTCACGGAACGAATATAAAATTTAAACCATGTGTCCCTTTGTGCCTAGATGTTTGTAGAGCATAGAAATGTTCTGGAAGGACACACCACAGTTCTAGGTGAGATTACGTAGCACTTCCCGTGCGCCAGGCCCTCTCTAGGCCCTGTGCATATAATTAGCTCATTCACTCCTCTGGCACCCTTCCAGGTCGGTATATCATCACCCCGTGTTGCAGTCGAGGACCCCGGGGCTCAGAGAGGCTGAGGGGCCAGCGCAGCAGGGTCACGGAGCCGAGAGCGCGCAGCTGGGATGGGGAGTGGGCGGGGGAGCCCTGCTGCGGGCCAGGCGGCGCTGCTGCCTCCGGGGCACGCGGTGCTAGGGGAGGGGAAGCGCCCCTCACCTTCTACCCCCATGAACACTGTCTGGCTTTTCTCACTGTGCACACGCAGCATTTACAGAATTCGCTTTAATTCCACTTAAACCTCTGAGCGCTCCCTGGGGTCTGCTCCTTTGATTGCTGCCCCTTTGGGGCTGGTGGGCATAGGCAGGGCAAGATTGCGACGGAGTCTTCCCGGATCGCCTCGCCTCCCCAAACCAGCTGCGCAGAGGCCTGGCGTCATCGCCATCCCACTCCCCACCGCGTCCCCAGGCCGAGCTCCCCCTGCGGCGTCCCTGTAAGCCCCAAGCGCGGCACGTCGGCGCCTGGGGACAAAGCCGCGACGGCGGGCGGGAGGGCTCGCGGCCCAGGCCAAGGGCTGGCTTCGGGGCGGGCGGTGGGGAGAGGCGGCTCTTCCCCGCCCCAGCCCGTCCCTGCGGTTCAAGGTCGGGGAGGCGGGGCGGGCCTCCGTGGGGGCGGTCCCGGGGCGCGAGCCGCCCGGAGGACGCGCTTTGGGGCGCGGCCCTGGCGCCCTCCCTCCGCCCGCCGGGGCTGCCCAGGCCCCGCTGGAGCCCGCACGCACGAGGCGGTTCTCAGGCTTGAGCGTGGGTTAGTCACCTGGAAGGTCAGCCCCAGCGGTTCTGCCTCAGCGGCTCTGGACTGCGCTTCCAGCAAGTTTCCAGGAGATGTTGGGAACGGGCCGAGTGGTCGGAGTGGTTCGCCTACTCTGCTCCTCCTGGGCCTCCTCTGGCCACTCCCCGCGGTCCCTGGGCAGCTCTCCGTTGTCGGGGGCGATGGTCTCTGTGGCCTGCACAGGCCTGGGTGAAGCCCGGCTCCTCGGCCACTCGCTGTGTGCCCTGGGCGGGTCTCTCACCCTCTCTGGGCCTGGGACCTTCTCTGCACAGGAGGCAAGGAACAGAGCTGTGTGCAGCCGAGCCGGAGGCTGTAAGGGAAGTGCTTGGTCTGTCCTAGGTCCCCGGGGTGAGTTTTCCTTAGGGGTCTTTCTTCCTGGGTACGAGGACGCCAGCCTGCTTTGGAGGGAGCCATTTCACTTGGGGGAAAGGTAGGGCCACATCTGGAGCTCAGAGCAGGCTCTTCCACGTACTAGGAGTTACCTCACCTCTTTGAGCCCCAGTTTACTCTTCGGTAAAATGGGGTGTGTCGCTGTCTGCGAAGTGCTGAGCCTGGGACCCTAAATGAGATTGCGGTCCCTGCTGTGTACCTGGGTGGCCTCCCGGTACTCCCTTCCCCACTCTGGATGCCTCCTCCCTGACTTCCTGGGGTCCGAGGAGCTGGTCCAGCCTCCACACTCACCCGGCCTGGGCAGTCAGTAATCCCGTTGCCGGGGAGGGGGGCAGGAATTCTAGATCAGAGGCTGCAAGGGGCCTTGAATGCCGGCCCAGGAGTTCTCTGAATCGCTGAGGCCATGGGGAGCCCCGGAAGGGGTGGTCAGCGCCACGCCTCTGGCAGCCAGTGGAGCTGGGGGCCATGGGGCGGGGAGCTCGCGAAGCAGTGGGGGAGGGGGCCTGGGCGAGGCCGTGGGGGAGGGGAGCTAAGAGAGGCTGTGGCAATCGCCGTCTCCCCTCCCTCACCTTCCATGGTCAAGGCTGCTGCCGGCTACCGTCTGTTCGACCTGCGCGCTGCATAACCGCAGACCGCGCCCGTGACCTTACCGAAGCCTCGAAGAGATTCTGCAATGGGGGGTCCCCACCCGCCTTTCCGACGAGGAGCCGGAGGTCACAGAGTCAGACAGCACCCAGCTCCCGAAACCTCTCACCCCGGCGCAGAGCGCCCCCGCGTGGCAGCTGTCGACACTGCCTGATTCTGTGCTTCGGGACGCAGTGAGTTCGAGCCTGGGGATTAGCAGGGCAGCGCTTGCAAAGCCCCGGGCAGGTCCACAGATCTCGGGCTCGGGTCTTGAGGACGCAAGAGGCACATTCCAGAGGGGAGCAGGCAGGGTTGGCGGTGCCCCTGGGCCAGGGGCCTGAAGGGAGAAGCACGACAGAGAGACTGGAACCCGGCGGCAGTGGGCTGCCTCGAGGGGACAGTGAACTTTGGTGGGGGACATTGCCGGGGCCACACCACAGGGGAGGAGTCAAGGGGAGGAGGGGCCCACCTCACTCTCCTCCTTCCTCCCTCCTCTCCACCCAGGGCTCCCCATTGCCAAACCCAAGAACAAGACGGAGGGCAGGGCGGGATCCTGCTGATGTCGCCTGCCCCTGCCCCCAGGCAGCCTTCCAGGCACAGAGCAGGTGGAGAGGGAGCAGGTGGGACCCGGTGGTGACAGCTGTGCCACCACCAACCCTCTCCTGCACCATCCCCTGTGGTTCCCCTACCTCCTGGCCTCTGTCATCAGGCTCTTTGCAAATAGACCCTGCTGGAGGGACACTAATTTGAGGGTGCCAGCGTTTTCCACTGGGCACCCTGCCCATGTGCCAGGGCACTTGTCCAGCCCCCTGGCTCTGCTCAGCGGCTGCTCCCAGCCCAGCTCCCCTCGCCTGGGGGATGCTGGGGGCTCCAGTGGGGGCTTTCTGGCTTCCCTAGGACCATGCTTTGGGCCCAGGCTACTTGGGCTTCTGTGATAACGGCGCCCCTGATTCCACTGACCCCTTTCTGCTCCCCCACAAAGAGGAGGAGGAGGAGAGGTGCCCCGCCCAGCAGCTGAGGCCGAGGGTGGGCGGCCTGGTGCACCCCACACATTACAGCCGGGGTCCTGTGGCCACCTGGGCCCCGTCCCTCTCTCACACGGCCCCTCGCTCCCTCCCTTGTCGCGGCTCCCAGTCTTCACCCATTACATGCACATCTGTGTGGGCACTTTCTTTTGCCTGACCAGGCCAGTGCCCTCGGCCTTTGAAGTCCTCGACACGGTCAGATCGGATACTGAGAAGGAGGAGGAGAAACCCCCTTCAGGAAATGCTCCGGTCTAGAAAATAGGGCCTCAGGAAACCACAGGAAGCACTGCCAGGGTCACAGCGTCCGCAGGCCCTGCGGTGACTGGCAGGGAAAGTGGAGGCCGCTGCAGAAGCTTCCATCCGTGCACCCCTGGGCCTGCCTACCTCTCCACCATCAAACCCTGCCACCCCGCAGGGGCCTCCTTTCTGTGCCCCTTCTGTGCCAGAGTTTTCTCTACCCAGAAAGCCTCAGGGGGCTGCCACCTCCTCGTTCTCATTTGGCTGCAATGTCACAGTGAGGAGAGGCCACCCTGCCCCACCCCCCACGCCCACGTTCCTGGCAGCCCTCACCGCTCTCTGAAGCTGTGTGTACTGGGCTGTGGTCACCCTGCTCTAGGATGGACACTGTGGCATCCATCTCGGCGATGGCCATGTCCTCAGCACCCAGGCAGTACCTGGTGGGTGACAGTAGCTTTCGGTTGCTTGAATGAAAATCGACATAATTTTTTTAGTGGCTGCGTGGAATGGCATATTATGGATGTACCATAATTTAATTTCTCTTTTTCTGTTGATGGACATTAAAGTTTTCTTTTTTAATTACAAAAAACACCTAAGTGCTATTATTCCACATATTATTGTATGGAAGGTCAGAGTCCCAGCACGTGGCAACCTAAAGCCGAGGAATTGAGAGTGTCAAAAGGGACTGATTCTCCTAGGTGTGGGCAAGCGCCCTGGGTGGGGTGCCGCAGCCCCCTCAGGCCCTCAGGGAAGGCAGGAGGGGCTTCTGGAACAGGGCCATCTCCTGCCAGTTTCTCATCAGCCAAAGCCGCAAGTCTGAGGGTGAGCTTGCCCGTCGGCACAAAGTTGGCTTTTGGGGCACAAAGCAGGATGGAGAAGGGTGGAGAGAGGATATGGGGGGCAAAGGGAAACTGTCCATCACTTGTGCCCACAGCATCCACCCTTGTCCCATGTTAAAATGGGTCCTCAAAACACGTCACACCACTAGAATGGCTATTATTTAAAAAACGGAAATAAGTATTGGCAATGAGGCCCAGAAATAGGAACCCTTGTTGGTGGGAACGTGAAATTGTCCAGCTGCTGTGGAAAACAACTTGGCAGTTCCTTAGAAAGTTAAGTATAGAATTACCATAAGCATAGAAATCCCACTTCTAGGTACATACCCAAAAGGACTGAGAGCAGGATTCGAACAGATAATCGCACACCAATGTTCACTGCAGCATTATTCATAATAGCCAAACATGCAAACAACCTAAGTGTCCATCGACGGATGAATGGTTGAACCAAATGTGGTCTAGCCATACAATGCAATATTTTCAGCTGTGGAAAGGAACGATGTTCTGATACATGCGACAACATGGATGAAACCTGAAAATATCATGGTTTGAGTGAAATAAGCCAGACACAAGAGGGCAAATATTTGATGATTGCACTTAGAAGAAATAATGAGAATATGCAAATTTATAGAGATGGAAAGTATATTACAGGTTACTAAGGGACAGAGGGGAAGGGGAATGGGGAGTTACAGCTTAGTGGGTGCAGTTTCCGTTTGGGGTGATAGAAATTTTTGGTAAGGGGTGGTGGTGATGGTAGCAAAACATCTTGAGTGTAATTAACACCACTGAATTGTATGGTGGTTTAAATGGGAAATGCCATGTTGTATATGTTACTGCAATAAAAAATTAAACCAACAAGAATGTGTCTTCAACACTGTAGACACAAAGTCCCCTCAGTCCCTGAGGGTCGTGGGCGGTTGGTTGGATTGTACACCAACCTGAAGGGCTGAGACAATGGGCACCACCAGCTCTTCCTGTAAGGGGACAGGGAGAGAGAGTTCCCGGGACACATGCTGCCATAGTCCCTGCTTCCAAGGTGATCCCCAGCTTGGCCTTTCAGCCACCACCATTCCATGTTCCCCTCCTGCTCTGCCAGCTCCTCAGCTACCCACCCCCCCAAACCTGGCTGGGTGATCCCAACTTTCATCCCTTCAAGATCTGAGTCCTTTATGAGCTTGTCTCTAAAGAGTTCCCTTCCCCTTTTTCAATAAGCAGGATGGTTAATCAAGGAAGTGTGGAGAAGCACCTCAGTGAACTTCCTGGGTTCCAGACATAGTCCGTCTTGCCCCAATGGGTAGAGCCAATCCAAATTCCCTCTGATAATTGGGATAATTTATCCCAGCCAGTACAGCCATCCCTCCTCAGCCCGTTGGTTCGGTGGCATGAGGAACCAGAAATAGCTGGTGGGGGAAGGGGCAGCCTCAGCTTTAATTCATCAGAACCATGACTGTGTTTCCTGATGGAAACATTTCTTTCTTGGATACTAGCCCAAGGTCACAGGAAGGAAAGCAAAGATTCCTCCAGTATGCTATTTGCTGTAACAGCGAGAGCGGCCACTCCCACCTCCACCCCTTGTTTCCTGGACCCATGCGTTGGGCTATGGGGGAGATGGCACCATATGTTGCCCGCTGTTTGGAGGCATATACCACACCCTGTTGGACAGCACTTTAACCTCACAGGGTATTGCCTCTCTTCCTGTCTGCAGACTCTTCCACCATTCTCTCAAGCCAGCTGCTTCTAGGTGATGGGGCACTTGGGAAGTCCAGTGAATTTCATGAGCATGAGCCCTCTGCTGTACTTCCTTCAGAAAAATGATTCCCTTGGTCCAAGACAATGTTGTTTGAGTCACCATGGTGATGCATAAATAAAGCATTCTCTGAAACCACGAATGGTGGTGCTGGTACAAGTGGTGTGGGCTGGAAAGGCAAAGCCTTACTTGGAATATGTGAGGATAAATCATTGCTCTTTCCATTATGGAAGGGGTCCAATGTATTCCACCTGGCAAGAGGTGACTGGCCGGTCCTCCTGGGGAATGGCACCACATTAGGTGCTCATCATGGGTCTCTGCTGTTAGCAGATCGGGCACTCGGCATTAGAGGAAGCCAAGTGGACCTTGGCGAGGGACGTCTGTGTTGCTGAGCCCAGACGTAGCCTCCATCCCTGCCTCCTTGGTCACTTGTATATGAACCCTTTAGCAAGCAATTGGGTGGTAGAGGAAAAAGGCTGAATGACATCCTTGAATGCATCATCTTGTCCACTTATTACTGAGCATCCTCCAAAGTAGATGCCCTCTGGTGAGCACTCATTCCCATGGCCATTCTGTGCCCATCCTGGAGATCCAAGGTTCACTGTTTTGTTTTGTTTTTTAAGTTATTTTTTTCTCACTGTGTTGGATAGTTTCTATTTCTATGCTGTCAAGATCACTAATCTTTTCTTATGTAACATAGTGTCTAATCTGCCATTAATCTCACACAGTATATTTTTTAATTTTAGAAATTGTAGTTTTCATATCTAGATGTTCAGCTGGGTCTTTTTAATATCTTTCGTGATTCTATAGAACTTTTTGAACATATGGAATACAATACTATAATAATTGTTGTAACGATTTTCTCTGCTAATTCTAACAACTGTGTAGATTATGGGATAATCTTAATTGCTTAATCTCCTCATTATGGGTTGTATTTTCTTGCCTCTTTCAGTGCCTGGCAATCTTTGACTTGAGGCCAAATATTTTGATTTCTACCTCGTTGGGACTGATATTTTTGTATTCCTATAAATCTTCTTGAGCTTTGTTCTGGGATGCAGGTAATTTGGGAATAGTTTGACCCTCCTGGGCCTGGTTTGAATGGTTTGCAATGCAGGTCTGGAGCAGGCACAGTCTGCGACTAATTCCCACTGCTGCAAAACACCTTCTTGTGAATTCTACCCAATGCCTGTGAGGAGCCTGCAGAAAGGACCAGGCAGGCAGCCCTGCTGCCCACGGCCCCCGTGGGCTGCTTCCTGCTACAGGGCCAGCCTGGCCGCGGCAGGCATCGAGGGCTGCCCCACAGGCCCAGCTCTGAAGGCCTCAGAGGGTGGCAGGTGTTGTTTTAAAACCAGGGCTTGTCCTTGTGATTACACTGGGCCCACTTGGATAATCCATCTCAAAATGTTTAACTTAGCACATCTGCAGAGTCCCTTTGCCACTTAAGGGAATGCGTTCACAAGTTCTAGGTGTTAAGACGTGCACATCTTGGAGGATCATCTTGGAGGCTGCTTGCCACACCATCCCCATGGAATCACGGTTTCAGATCCCATAGGTTTTTTTCTCTTTCTCCTTCATTTCTGCTTTTCCCCGCCCATTGCCTTCATCCTTTTACTGCAGTTCAGTTGCCAGGTGGAGTCAAGGAGGGTAGTTGTTGACAGCCTCACATCCAGACAGTCTCATCAGCAGAGAGGATTCATCTTATTTCCTCAGTTTCCGCTCAAAAAATCACAGAGAAGGGATTTTGACTTGCCTGAGTTGGGTGAGCTTGACCCAGTCAGCTGTGGCCTGAGTCTCTTAGCCAGAGACCACCTCTGTGTGCTGGGTGTTTTCAGAGAAAGCAGAAGCAGCAGAGCAGCAGAGCCACCCTTGCTAGTGTCTATTACCCTGGGTCAAAAGATATAAAACTTTCATATTTCTCCTTATATATTCCAATAATGCTTTCCCAAAAGGTTTTCCGGGTTGCCACACACTGCAGGCTAGCCTCAATGGCCTCCTAACGGTCCTTCTGCTTCTTGACTCCTCATGCTCTACCTGCAACAGGTACCTACTGGGTCAGTTCATTCCCCTGCTCGGTCCCTCTGTGGACCCATACTCTTTGACACTCTTCCCCTCGAGATGTGGCATCTAGATCACCTCCCCTGGAATCTGGGTGGGCTGTGTCAGCTTCAGCCAACACAGTGACTGCTCACGGTAGGCCGTACGAGGCCATGTGGCCTCGCTTTGCTAGCTGGAAGGCGCACTCCTGGAGCCACCTCGGAGAAAAGCCCAACTACTCTGAGGCCACCATGTTGGAAGGAAGCCCAAGAAACAAGAGAGGCCAAGGGTAGGTGCTTCAGTCCATAGTCCCGGCTCAGGCCAGCCCAAGCACCAGACTATGAGGGGAGAAACTTCATGACTGCAGCTCCCAGCCACCCAAGTTTTCCTAGCTGAGGCCCCAGACATCATGGAGCAGTCAAGCTGCTGGCGAATGTGGGCCCCAGTTTCCTCATCCATAAAATCTATAAAATGGAGCCAGTAACAGTATCTACCTAAGGAGTTGTAAGGGTTGAATGAGTTAATACATGTAAATTTTAGGACAGTGTTTGGCACATAGCAAGGGCTTTCTAAATGCTTGCCAACCTCCTCCTCCATCTTCTCATTATCTAATAAACATGCCTACGAACTGTGTTTACTGTCTCAATCCCCATGCCCAGCCCCGGCACTGCTGGGCCTCTGCCTTTCCCACCTGCCCTGGGGTATCCTCTTTATCTGCAGCTTGCTTCCGTCTCCCCTGCACATGCCTTTTACCATGTGGGGACTGGGAACCTGAGCCCTGTCCTTGGGGGCAGCCTGCCGTCTCAGGGAGGCCCACATGGCCAGCTCACTGGGGCCTCTGGGGTTGGAACCGGGGCTAAGCCATGACCCAGGTGCTGTAGGAACCCTGAGGAAGGGGGCTTGACTTATCAGACCCCTAGCACCTCACCCTATCTCATTAGCCATGGCCAAGACCCCAACCAATCTGCCACCCCAGCACACAGCCACCCCTGCCGCATTGTTCTTTGGCCTGGTGCACAGGTTACCATGATCAGGGGCCTTGAATCCTATAAGGCCTACCGCTGCATTCATTCATGCAGTCATCCCTTCAACCCAGTAGCAAGCTGCTGGGTGCTGGGTGCTGGGGAAACAGGCCCAGATCCTACACTCATGTAATTTCCAGGCTGATGGGAAAAACCCAGGTGCACCAACTGTGCTGAAAAAGACAACTACAGGGTGAAATGGGGTCTGATCTAGCCTGGGGAGTGAGGCAAGGCTTCCCTGAGGGGGACAATATTGAATCAGAGAGTTGGGATTGAAGTAGACAGAGTGGGGGAGGGGAGGGAGCAACCAAGGTGGAGGAAATGGCAAGTGCAAAGGTCCTGAGGAGGGAGGGGGAGCACTGGAGGAGCACCAAAGGGGCCCCTGGGGGGTGGAACTGAGACTGAAGGGAAGAGTAAGAGTGAGACTGGAGGGCAGAGCTGCTGGGTCAGGAGAGAATGTACTGTGGAAACCTGGCACACTTGTGGGAGTGAAGGGCACTGTTAATCCTTACACTGGGACAAAGGCATATAAGAGGGACCATCCCAGATAAATTAGGATGTATGGCCGCCCTAAAGGCCATAGGTCAAGAATTTGTCTCCATTCTAAGAAAAGAGAAGAGAACACTGGTTTTGAGCCAGGTGATCTGCTCAGCTTTGCTAAAACAAAACAAAACAAAACATTTTCGTTAAAAAAGAAAAAATTGTACACAGAGTGCACAAATATTTATGGTACTACTCAATGAACTTTTATATGTGTATAGACTCACGTAATACCAGATCAAGATACAGAATGTTCTCCCAGAAGGCTCCCTCATGCCCCACTTCAGTCCTTATCTTCCTGAAGGTGAACATTCTCTCGTTTTTTTTTTTTTTTTTAGGAAGTTCTGGGGATTGAACCCAGGACCTCGCGATGGGAAGCAGGCGCTCAACCACTTGAGCGACATCGGCTCCCCTCTTGCTTTTTTTTTCTTTTTTTAAATGGCGGTATACTACATAGATGATGACACGCACCAATCTTAAGAGTACAGAATGTTTACTGAATACCCTTATGTAACCACCACCCAAATCAAGTTTCAGAACATTCCAGCTGCCCGGAAGGTTCCCTCCTGCCTTTTCCAGTCAGTAGCGCCCCACAGAGGAGGCCACAATCCGGACTCCGTCACCAGGGGTAGTTTTGACAAACTTCTTGTCCTTCCCTGCAAAGAAGAAAAAAGCCTCCAGGTTCCCTTGGCTTCCCTTGGCTATCTGGCCCCTCATCTGTTCCACCCGCTGCCCCCAAGCCCTCTAAAGACAGCCCCTCGTGCCTTTCCCTGAGCCAGGGTGCCTCCGCCCCGCAACTCGCTCCCCAGAGGCTCTCACCCACCCCCGGCCTCAGCGAGCCCCCCAAGCTCCCGCCAGCCCCTCCTCCTGTCGCCTAGGGCCACCGCCACCTCAATAAAGCAGGACAAACCCAGCCTGGAGACAAGCAGCCCCCCTAGGCCTTGTGTTTGCGGGGAGGGGTCGGTGGAGAGTGCACGCTGAGAAGGCCGCGGCGGGAGCATCACCAATTCCCAGGGCGCTGGCGGGGTGTCTGGCCGCTGCCGCCCTCTCGGTAAAGTCGGGAGGCGGGACCCGCGTTTTCCAGGGTCACTTCGAGCTCGGACAAGCCCTGCGGGCGGCCCTCAAGGCGCCGCAGGCAGGAAACGCCCCGCGGGCCCTTCCCACGGGTTCCTCGGCCTCTCCGAGCCTCGGGGACCCCTTGCCTACAGGGGATTCTGGCTCCGGCCCCCGGGTGGGGGGACCGCGGAGACTAGGACCTAGACGTGCGCACGCGCGGTCTCCGCTCCGGGTGGGCGCTCAGGCCAACGCCACCCCGGGCCGCCCTCTGCGCACGCGCCGGCGCCGCAATCTCGGCGGCTCACTCGCCCTCCGCTCGTCCCGGCCCCGCCCCCGCCGGCCGCACTCCGCTCCGACCCCCGCCCGCCCAGCTGCTGCCCAGCATCCCGACCTCCCTACGGCAAGCGGCGAGGCCCGACCCGCCGGGAGCCGGGAGCCGGGAGCGCAGGGGCGGGGCGGCGCGCTGAGGTCAGCGCGGCTGCGGCCGGCCCCGCCGCGGTTGGCTGCGCCCGCGCTGGCCGCGCCCTGGTTGGCTGCGGGCCGCGGGGCTGGGCCGCAGGGTCGGG
>JAKSZT010054523.1:8908575-9081533 GCA_026826555.1 Tolypeutes matacus | reverse complement strand
CCCCAGCCCCCCAGCCCCCCAGCCCCTCGCATCCGCCGCCCCTTGGCGCGGGGCTCACCGCCCTTCCGCCCCTGCGCGTCCTCTCAGCCCCCCGTGCCTCCTCCTAGGCCCGTCGCCCCAGCCCTCTCCGGCCCTCTTGCGCCCTTGTCCCTTTGCTCGCTCTTCATCCTTCCCTGTCTTCCTCCTCGGCGCTCGCACATCCGCGTTCGGCCGGCCCGCCCCCTCATCCTGCCCCTTGGAGCCACATCCTCCGTTCCCACCCTCCACCCCCCGCCGGGCCATCGCCCCGTGCGCTTCCTAGATCCACCCTCCGAGTCTGGATATCATTTCCTGCAGCACACCCTAGGATATCCGCCTCCCGCCCCATCTTGCTTTTGGGGTCCGAGGCCAGCGTTGTTTCCCTCCCTTCCTCCCCACGGTCGCGTGTGCTTCTTGCATTTGCCTCGCCCACCGCCCCGTGGGTGCTCCACCCCCGTGTTATCTCCTGGGAGCCCAGCTCTGCCCTCCTAGGTGACAGCCTGTCTACGTCTTCTGGGTGCCCCGGGGTCTGCACACCCCCTCTACTGTAGAGGTTAAATTATTTGGTTTGAACGACATGTGAAGTCATATTATATTGTGTGAGACCCTTGTAATATTTTGGGGGTAGCTGGATCTGTCAGTATATGGAAGTCACATTTTGTCTTTATATGGGGTTCTTTATATGCTTTCTCAGGCTGCAGATTCGTTTCACTTAAGGATCTATAATGCTGTATTTAGAAAAACTTGATTAACCTATTAGGGAGAAATTTGATTAAGCCACTAAATGATAATGAGAACCCCGAAGACAGGTAAAGGTGCAAAGGGAAACTCTTACTTTATCCCTCTAACATGAACACCTTGTGAGATCCTCTGAGTCTTGGGTTCTTTTGCTTTCTTTTCTTTCCTTTTTTAAAAAAAAATTTTTTTTTATACTCTTGACTCTTGGATTCTTACACCCGAGAACACCTGAGGAGGAGATGGCAATGCTTGTGTCCAGGCCCGGCCTGTGGAAATCTCCTTGCATGGTTTGCGTCAGTGGGCTAGGACTGTGCAGTTTGAACCAGTCATTTCTAATCTTTGGGACTGAAAAAGCTGATATTTACATGAAGAAACAAACTAGTATGTTCCTTAGTGAGACCTCCTCTCTGCCAAAATGGTAATTGGAGTTTGGTATTTTGTTTACAAATGAAAACTTCAGTTGCAGTGTCCTCTAGAGGATTTCTGGTTTTTGCTCTGCAGTGGAGTGTTGATGGGATCTCTTGTGAGAGCAGACCTAGGACAACAGGTTATGCTTTATTTCATTCTCAGTTACATGCAATAGCAGTAAATTAATATTATTCACTTTCTGGTCATTTATCTACATCAGTGACATGATTTCCGACTGAATAATTAACTGACTTCCCTGTTGCTTTGAAAGTGAGATCTTTGGTGTGTCTGATGATCTCAGTCTTCTGAGCACAATGTTTGCCATTCCTTTCTGAGGACTTGATCTTGAAATCCAGACAGATTACATTCAGGTTCACACTGGGGTACAGTATGTAAGTAAAGCATGCCTGAAAGGAGGAAGCTGGGGCGAGGTTGGTTTCACTGGTAAGGTTGGTCGGCTAGTTCTCCCGCCAGGTAGCTCTCCTGCCAGGTGTTACTCTCCACCCCATGAACTGGGTGGACTTTGCCAAGGAAGCTCTTATCAGCATGTGTGGGGGCCATAGTTTGTGAGATTCAACCTTCCGAATACGAACCGATATTTTTGTGCTAACATAGAGAAATATTTTATATACTAAATATATATACTAATATACTAAATACTAGTATACTAAAAATATATATATATATGTATTTTATTTTTTAGGCTTTTATCTAATTTTATTTTTTCGGTTGTGTGGAAAATGAATTGGAAGGAGGGGACTCAGGGGGCAGCTTAGGAGGTTGTCACTAAGGCCCAGATAAGAGACCGGGAAAGCTTGAATTAGATATGGTTGTGATTTTTTGAAAAATGGATCTACAGGGATACATTTAAGAGACCAAGTAGCTAACATTTGGTAGTTGAGGGAAAGAGATTAAAGAATGATTCTGAGATGTTAGACTTGAAAGACTGGGTGAATAGTGGTATCGTTTATGAAGATCTTGAAAACTGATGAAGGAGTATAGTTTTTAGAAAAAAATTGGAAACAAATTTAAGCTTTATCCAAGAGGAGGTGTCAAAAAGGCAGTTGGATGTGAGTCTGGAGCTCAGAAGAGAGGTCTAAAGTTATACTATGTATTTTATTTTATATGAAATAATATAGAAATATTTTTCAAAATTGTGTTCTGGCTCTTTGGAAATTGTGATGACAAATTATGTTATTCTCCTCCTAAGAACTCAGTTTGCACAGAAATGTAAGCGTTTAAGTTACAGAGAAGAATGGATTTAAATTTAAGATAGCGTTTTAATGAAATGTTAATATACTTTAGAAAAAGTAATCTCAAGCTAGTTAACAAGTGGTGCATTGATAAACTGTGTGTGCAGCCATTACTAGTGTTAATTGGAATTGCCTAGTTATTGCTATTGGAAGCCAAGGAATGACCTTTCAAGTAGAATTGTTTGTGGAGCATTATTAGGTACCCTAACTTCAAGTGGAAGTATTTCTCCTCAGGAAAACAGAGTTTGCTATTTTTGCAGCTGGCAACAGTTTTGAGTCCATCTGTATTACTAGCACATCTAATAATTAAAGAATACTAAGTAAAACGGATTTCCCTTTCCAACATGTGCTTATGAGGAATGGTTAAAAAGATATCTGTATATGCTAACCCTGTATATAGGCTATCGAGCTGTGGATTGTTGAGTTGTGGGTTCACACACAGGAAGTTTGAAACCTCTGATACCCTGGTTCAGGACCAACCTCTTTCCCCTTCCCAAATCTTGCCAGGTGTCTAATGACAATTACGTAGAATTGTTGAAACTTCAGGAAGAAAGGCAGCTGAAACAGTGCAGTTTTTGAGTCTTATTAGGAAATCTTTGAGAAAATTTGGAAAATAGGGGTAATAAAGTTTTTAAGTTTTAAAGGAAGGCTGTTTCTGGCTCTTTTTTCCTTACTGCCACAGAAGTTGAATGGGACAAGACTCATCTCAGCCTTCAGTTCAGGTTTTTGTCTTTAATTTTCCCTTGATTATGTTTATGGTTTGATTAGTTTCCTTTTTGAAATTCTGGACCATTATTAAAAGTTGGAAATACCCTGCTTTGGGAGTGTATTTCTTTAAGTTATTTTTAAAAATAAAAATTTGATACAGTTTGAAGCAGGGCATATGAAACACTTCAAAATTTCTTCAAGTAATTGGATAAATATGGACAACTAAATGAGGGGAATTAGTTGTCTTTCATGCGCAGATAGGAAGGGTTTTATCTTACGTCTGTTAAATTCGTCTTTCACGAGACTTGGGCACAGCGGCTGCTGTTCCCACTGGATGGAGCTGGTGTCCCAGACCCCGGCCTGTCAGCCTGGGCCGCCCGCCCCCTTGTGTGGCCTGCAGGCTGGCTGAGGCCTGGCAGAGCTCAGCGCTGGGTTGAGCAGGGGTCCCCCATTCGCCCGTCCAGGGCATCTTCCCTCACGCTGTGCTTCCTCTGCAATGAGTAGAACTCATCTTTCTAGCCTTTTGCTTAATTTCTCCATTTGTGGTTTTTCTTACTGTGAAGGCTGCAGTCCTTTCTCAGAGTTCCCCTTCCTAAGAATGACTGTCCTGCTGAGGCCCAGCCCTAGAGGCGTGTGGGATGCCCGGGGAAGCTCCCGTACCAAACTTATTAAGTGAGCTTTGATGGTGGTCTAAACATTTGAAAATACGTTTTACTCTGAATGATTTCTCTGGATAGAATGTTTGTGTAAAATGGGAACATTTTTTTCTTTTAAGTAACAGATTGAAGAAACGGGTCTTTTGAAATAATAACCTCTAAATGTAGGGAAATGTTGGGATTGCATAATAAAATTAGGCAAACATAATATTGATTTCATGGATAGCTATTTGAAATGTGTGTTGATACTGACTACATGGTATGAGAAGGGAGAGTTGAGCCCATTCACTCTTTTTTTCTTTAAATCAACTTTATTTCTTTTTGGTGTACAGCTCTATGAGTGTCTCCCCCACCCCTGCTTGCTGTCTGTGTTCATTTGCTGGGTGATCGTCTGTGTCTGTTTCTTGCCTTCTCATCTCATTTCTCTCCTCCGGGCTTCACCAGGATTTGATCCCAGGGACCTCCGATGTGGGAGACAGCACCCTGCCACTTGCACCACTTCAGTTCCTGGTTTCTGGAGCGTCTCGCCTTGGCTTTCCCCTGCGTCTTACTTTTGTTGCGTCATCATCTTGCTACGTGACTCTGCTCGTCTGCTTGCCTTTTTTTTTTTATTATTATTTTACCAGGAGGTCCCGGGGATCAAACCTGGGTCCCTCCATGTGGTAGACGGATGCCCAACCTCTTGAGGTTGAGCTACATTGGATTTCCCCCCTTCACTCTCTCTCTTTTTAAAGATTTATTTATTATTTTATTGTATTTATTTATCCCCCCTTGTTGCATCCATTTTGCTTTTTTGCGTTTTTTTCCCCTGTGTCTGCTGCTCTCCCCCGCTGGGCCATCTTGCTGCGCCAGCTCGTGGCACTGTGCTCCACGGTGCCATGCAGTCTGCCTCGCCTTCTCCAGGAGGCCCCGGGAATCGAGCCGGGGCCTCTCACGTGGTAAACGGGAGCCCAGCCCGTTGAGCCACAGCCGCTTCCCCACCTTCACTCTTAACAAGCTAGCCTCAGCTTTCTCTCTTCACACTTTGCCCGTCAGCATTGGGCTTTAAAGTGGGCAGCAGTGTTTTTGTCAATCCAGACTTTAAGTAAGTAAAACTGGAGTTGGTAAAGTTGTTCTCACTCCAGGCTACCACTATGTGAGCTACCTGAAAAAGTCGTTAATGGGCAGGGAATTGTTCTTCAAGCAAAATACTCAAAAGCATGTAAGTTAAAGAACTCAGAATGCTGCAAGGCTGAGCAGTAGGAAGCTCTTCTCCTTGCTTACTGCCTTTGCCCTGCCACCTGTTGTGAGCCAGATGCTCTCAGAAGTCACCTCTGTCTGTGCTGACCTGAGTGATGCTGGTTCAATAAGTGAGCACACAGGACTGTTAATTCCAAACCAAATTAGTATGGGGAAATGAATAAATGCTTTTCCCAGTGAAAGGGCAAAAATTATCTTTTGAGGCCAAGAAAGTAAAAGGATCTTGATGGAAGAGATCAAATCAACATTTTTATTCTTTTTATTGAAAAGGAGATAAAATAAAACTTGAAGTTTTGAAAAAAAAAATTAAAAACCCTGTAATATCATCACCCTAACCCTCATAACGTAATACTTCTTAGTACTTGTCAACATATAAGGTTGATTCTTAGATTGTGAGGTTGCTGAATGAGAGTATGCTAAGTTTACCTTAAATTGGTGTGAGAAGCTCACACAAATGCTCTCCTGCTGACGAAAATGTTTGAGAGGAAAATACATTTTCCTTAGATCTAAAAGTGTGAACTAAATATGGCAATATTTTAAAGATTTTATTTGGATTTCACATCTACCAGAGAAACTTGATTTTTGTGCAAGTAAAATACGTACTACCTATGAAATAGATGTAAAGGTCACACTTCACAGTTTGATTTTAAGCCATCTGCATTGAGTACTAGATTTTGGTCAATTTTATTGATAGGAAGGTAACTGGCAACAAAATATATATATATATATTTTTAAGATTTATTTATTTACTTTATCCATTTTACATCCCCCCCTCCATTTGCTGTTTTGTGTCCATTTGTTGGGCAATTCTCTGTGTCTGTTTCCTGCCCTCTCTTCACATCCTTCTCCTCCAGTCTTCACCGAGATTTGATCCTGGGAACCTCTGATGTGGGAGAAAGGCATTCTGCCACCTGTGCCACCTCAGTTCCTGGTTTTTGGTGTGTCTCGTCTTGGCTCTCCCCTGTGTCTCTCTCCTGTTAGGTCATCATCTTACTGGGTGGCTTGGCGGGGCCTGGTGGCACACATGCTTTCTATATATACTTTTTTATTTTTATTTTTTACCAGGAGGTCCCGGGGATCGAACCCAGGTCCCTCCATATGACAGACGGATGCCCAACAATTTGAGCCACATCCGCCCCCCAAAATAGTTTTTAGATTAAAACTTTGCAAAGAGGATGGATTATATAACATGGAACTTCGGAATTTTATTGTCTTTAGTGAGGAAAGAATTAGAAATTCAAAAAGAAATTTGAATTTGAATCATATAATTTCAATTCAAATTCCATCCTGGTGTTGAAACTTCCTTGGAGAACATGTACAAACTCTTCTTCTAAGGTGATTCCTAAAGTTATTGAGACAACGATTGTTTTTCTGACCTCCAAAGTCAGAGTCATAGGTTTGAAAACTTAGGAATTTTGAGAGAGCACATGATCTGCCTTCCATCCACATCCCCGATCTCCCCTTGGTAAACCGGGCTCTGGTCATCTTGCCGCCTCATTCCGGAGCAAGCAGCCCTCCAGCCAGGGTTTCTCCCCCTTCACGGGACCACAGTCACTCTCAGTCCTCTTTGCTGGTGCCTGCTTTTACATCTCTGTTTTATTTTAGCCTTTTCTTTCCATTCCTATTATCAGTGTCCTAACTGAAGCCCTCCAACCTAAATGAGTGCCTTTCCCACTTGAAGTTTTAAATTCCTTTACCAGATCAGTCTTAAACACTGTTTTCATCACTTCTCCCTTCAGATACTTCTACAATGGCCTCATAGTCTGGTGTCTTTTTTTTTTTTCTTTTCCTCTAATCAGTTCTAAAATCCACAGTCCAATGTTAAAATTCAAAATTGACCTAAAAAGACATATCTAATATTAGTATTAGAAATTGAGGTTAATAGCACTTCTGACTGTACCCTGTGGGGTGATTTTTATATATCCATATAATTTTTATCTTTATTAAAATAATGGCATTTACTTAATCGAAAAAGTCAAATAGTACTACAGAGCTGTAATGCCAAACAACTATTCCTGGGCCATCCTGCCCATCCCGGATTCTAACTTTCCTAGGGCAACCCCTTTAAACCCCTCTCACTATTTCCCTGGTAATTTTCTGTCTCCCATTCAGCTGCCAGTAACAGAGACCCAAAAAACAGTGACTTTAATTAAATCAAGGTTTATTTCTTTCTCACGTTAGATTGGGGTGAAGGCTGCCCAGGGCTGTATGGCAGCCTCATTTCAAGAAGTCTTCAGGGACTCGGTCTTCAGTCCACCACCTAAGATGGTGATGATCCCAACCACATTCTAGGCCACAGATGGAGGTGTTCTGTGGCAGGGGGAAGAATCTTGGATATTAAAGCCTATTTAGCAATTCCTGCCTCAAATTCCATGTTTCTAAAATAGCATGCTTATACTGCTCATTTTTGAGTTTTCCATTTTAAACATTAACTGTTGACTTCCTACTGTGAAGAGAAAGCTTTTAGAATTCTTCCCTCCAATGGTAGAAACACCCCCCCTCCCCCCCGTTCTCTCTCTCCATATTTTCCAAATATGGTTGTATAATAATTTTTGTTTAAATTGATATTAAGTGGTTATATTATGGACATTAGATAAATATCACTCACGGCTGAGTCACATAGGATGCTACAATTAATCCCGTCTTCACTAATTTTTGTATTTATTGGAATGAATTGTCATTTCTTTCCATGAGCTTGGTTTTCAAGTGTAGTCATAAATTTAGACTCATGCTTTCTAATGGAACTCCTCAGTACACTCAAAAATGTCAAGTAATCTGTCCTTTTCAGTTCTTTTCTTAGAGCCAGCCCTTCCAGAGCCTTCTATTTCCTGTTCCAGTCTTGACTGTTTGTTCTCTAGGCTTGCTCCTTAACAATCACCTGGGATTTCTCTTTCTTCTTTACTGTCAAAATTCCCTTTGCCTGTCTCTGTGGGATCTGCTTTTACTAGACCCCATGTCTTTCTGGACATATCTTCTAAAGGAGCCTCCTGAGAAAGAGTTCATAGGAGGTAAGTGTTTTGAGATCTTGCCCATCTGAAAATGTCTTTTCTTCCCTCACACGTGAGTGGCAGTTTGCCTGGGTCTGGAAATTTAGGTTAGAAATACTTTTTCCTCAGAAGTTTGAAGGCATTGCGCCATTGCTCCCAGCCTTCCAGTGTTGATAATGAGAAGTCTGGGACCATTGAGATCCCCAGGGTTTTGTGTGGGACTGGTTTTATATCTGGATACTTTCAGGATCTCCTGTTTATCCCTGATGTTCTGTGGTGGATCTTTTTTAAAGACTTGGGTCCTTCCGTTCTGGAAAACTTATTTGTTATTTCTTGATAATCTGTTCTCTGATTTCTCCATTCTGTCTGTCTCAAACTCTTATATTTCAGATGTTGTACTGCCTCCATTTCCTTTTCTTTTATCTTTTTGTTCTGATTTTTTAGGGGAGAAGTCCTCATATTTATTTTCTAGCCCTTACACTGAATTTTATATATCTGCCATCATAGCTTTCATTTCTAAGTGTCCTTGTTCTCAGTTTTCTTTTTTATGACATCCTGTTTTTGTATCATGAGGCAGTACATATTAAAAATTCTCTTTGACTATAACTTTTTAATGGGTGTATCCATTTATACACACCCATTATATCGATATTTTCATTTGTTTCCTGCATTGTCTCTGTTTCTTCTTAATTCTCTTTTCCTATTTCCTACTTTGTTTTTTTTGTCTTTAATTCTCAGTGGCTTTTCTCCAAACGCCTGCGGATTATTGACTGTACTTTTCACGGTTATGAGTGGGCTCATTGGAAACTTCCTTGTATGCATAGGTAAACTTTTTTTTTTTTCCAGTTATAAGTAACCTTTCTTTTTTTCCCACTTTTAAAATTTTTTAAAAGTTACTTCAATTACATAAATGTTACAGAGACTATATGGAAGATTCCCATATGCCCTGCTCCCCATACCTCCCACATTTTCCCACATTAGCAACATCTTTCATCAGCGTGGTAAATTCATTGCAATTGATAAACACATTTTGGAGCATTGCCACTAAGCATGGATTATAGTTTATGTTGTAGTTTACATTCTCTCCCATTTGACTCTGTAGGTTATGACTGGATATATAATGGGCTGTACCTGGTGTTGCAGTGTTATTCAGGATGATTCCCAAGTCCCGAAAATGTCCCTCTATTACACCTGTTTTTCCCTCTCATTAACCCCAGAACAACTGTGGGTCACTGCCTCCACAACAGTGGTATTTCTTACATTGCTATAATCACAATAAATCTATAGTAGAACACTAGTAGGTTTATTTTAGTTCATAGTTCGTTTCTCAATCCTGAGGACTCTGGGATGGTGATGCCCACTCCACCATTAATTGAGGGGGGCTTTGATCCCATACATCAGATGGATGGGACCCTCTTGCTTGTAGTTGTAAGCACTCTTGGTTCCTTGGTATGTTGTTTGTCCATCATCTTCTCCCCATTAGTTGTCCTGGGTGAATCCATTGAACTGGAGAGTAGATGTTGCAACTCCGTTGAGATTCAGGGCTCAGTTGGCACATGGACAGCCCAAAGATTTAGGTCTCTTGGATGTACACCTACAAACTCTAGTACTAATTATAGGTTCCAATAGAAGGACAGAAGAGTCATGCATAGGAAAACCATTGCTGAGTCTAACTCTGTCACACAGAAGAGCATAAGTACCAGATTAGGGCCTACTGGCAAGGGGCCAAATTCCTGAGCTATCTGCCCTGACTATAGTGTCTGGATGTTTCCATATCCCTGAGGAGCTTTGCTATTTGGGGTAGTATCTATTTTGGCTGTCAGTGAGATCCTGTTGAGATGTGCATAAGCGCTACCTCTGTGATGGCCTCCTGACTCACTTTGAAGTCTCTTAGCCATACAAACTCATTTTTCTTTAGCTTTTCCCCCTTTTGTTCAGGGTCTTTTCCCCCCCCCCCCCCAGATGCATTGCTTGTTGGTACTTGGTAGCAATCCGTCGGTGCCAGGGAGGTTCATCCCCAGGAGTCATATCCTACGCTGTGGGGAAGTTATTGCTTTTATATGCTGAGTTTGGCTTAGAGAGAGGCCACATTTGAGCAGTAAGAAGGCTCCTAGTATGTAACTCTTAGGCACCGTACATCACTAGGCTAAGTTTCAATTTCAAGAGCAAAGGCTCATAAGCATAGTCATCAATATCAAGCAAGGGTCCTTCAGTAGACCATCCTCCTTCACAAGTCATTGTCCCTGTACTTGGGGCATTCTTGTTGTTCTGTTAGAGAATGTGGTAGAGCTCTCCAGGATGGGAATTTGATATTCTTTTGGTTATTGTGTGAATCTCCACCTACTGTGACAATGCCCCATGAACATTTTAAGACATTTATATGCCTTATATGTATACCCAGGTGTTTTTCTTCCCATGTATCCCCCCTTACTGACACCCCACACCAATGATCCTCCCCTGCCACAGTGGTAACGCTTCTGTGATCTAAAATCTCTTCAATTATGAAGCCAATTAAATAGCCACATACAATTAATAAGAAAATGAAATAATAATGATAGTTTTATTCATGAGAAGTAAAATACAGAAAAAATTAATAAAATAAAAATATTTTAAAAATTTGGGATATTAAGTAATGAAAAATATTTAAAGAAAAAAACTTTTTTTTTTTTTTAAACATTTTATCTTTCATCACTGTTGAATAGGTAAACTTTTTATTTTTATTTTTATTTTTTTATTTTTTTTATTTTACCGGGAGGTCCCAGGAATCGAACCCAGGTCCCTCCATATGGCAGACAGACGCCCAACCATTTGAGCCACATCTGTTCCCAAATAGGTAAACTTTTAAACACTGAATCTCACTAGGAAATAGGGTGTGGCCCCTGCCAGTTTGAGGGGGCAGTACCAGAAATTGGTAAAGGAATTTTCTCTTGGACTTGTCAGTTTCCCATAGAGGAGTTTCCCAGCTCCTGCCTGGGGCCTTGGGGGTAGTGGCATGGTATATGCCTGGCTACCAGCTTTCTGGAAAGGTGGGATGGAGTGGAGGAGACCTGGGTTGGGGGTGGAGATGTGTAACTACTTCTAAAGGAGATACCATTTTTTCTCCATTTCCTTTCTACTTTGCTAAATTATGTTGAAGTTTCCAGGCTACTGTCCTCTCCTGTTGCTCACTCAACAGGCCCTGGAGCACATGTCCTCCTGGTGGATTTATACATATTGTACTCCTTTGTTACCATTTTAGTAGGTTTTCACTTGGCACAGAGATCAGGTGCAGGTTCTATATACCACCTTTAACGGAAAGTTACCCTGGCTTTGGCCTCTATATGAAGTCTGAAAATATAGTTGCTCTTTTCCTTGATTTGGATGTGTTGCTGTTTCTAGTCACACTTACTCGTTATTAGAGAGGGTCCTCCTGTAGGTAGAAGGAAGAGCAGAGGAGGGCATGTTTTCCTCTAGTATCTGCACAAGCGTTGAAAGAGAGAAGGGCTAAAAAGCATCCAAAAGGACGTGAAGAAGGGGCAAGAATATGACTGTAATGAAAGCAGGTAAAAGGGGTGCCTGGGGAGTGTCTGCTTGCTCAGGGGGCTGGGAAGAGGGTTGGGAATAGGAGTGGGGGGAGCCTCGCGAGAGTGTGAGATGTTTCAAGTGAGTGTTTGTGGTTTAGAGATTGCCTTGTGTAAACGTTACATTTTTTGAAATATCATGGAGCTGGCTGTTTTAACTCCAAATCACCAATATAAAATAAGCAAGAGCAGAATGAGAAATATTCTTGCCACTCATATTTTTATAAAAGTATAAATAACAAAAAATCCAAAGGCAGATAGACCTCCCTGTACCACAGCACCTACAGCTGCGTTTTTAAGGATATGGCTCCTTTGTGCTTTGTTAGTGTGAGAAAATTGATTTTCTCTCTGTCATTTGGTTTTAAAAACGTTTAAAACGTTTAAATCAGTGGGTTGAATTTATTTTTTTAACTTACACTTTATTTTTTTGAAATAGCATTTGTATTGATTGTTTACTACTGAGAGAGAGACTGATTTCATAACTAGTGGGCATGTAGCAAATCTTTTTGAAAATTAATTTTAAGGCTGTGTCACAAATGGATTATTTTTAAAGTTTTTACTCAAAGTATTTGAAATCAGATTGTTGAATAGTCTTTAAGTATATTAGCAAATCAGCTTTCTGATGAGCCTTTAAAATGAAACGGGAAATGTCAATGAATCACTGCTTTAGAATATGTAAAACACATTGTCTTAACTGGCAGCACACTGGGAAGTTATTGGGAATGCTCTCTTTCCAACTTAACCAGTTAGTCATGTGAGGGTTGGTATTTATATTATACTGCGCTAGGACAAGAAATATTCCTTAAAACGTCAAGCATTAACATGGTTTTACATAACTAAGTGATAAGCCTGGATATATTTCCTTCCACAAGTATTTAATTATTTTTTTAAAAGCTAGGCTTGTGTTCATGTTTTTTTTTTTTTACCGGGAGGTCCGGGGGATCGAACCCAGGTCCCTCCGTATGGGAGACGGACGCCCAACCAGTTGAGCCACATCCGCCCCCCTCCCCCCCTTTTTTTGTTTGTTTGCTTTTTCAGGAGGTACCAGGGATTGAATCCAGGATCTCGTACATGGGAAGCAGGTACTCAACCACTGAGCTACACCTGCTCCCCTGTGTTCATGAAATTTTGATAATCTTTGTGAAATAATATATTAAGAGAGTTACTGAATAAAAACAGAATGCCTGGTCAGCAATATGAGAGAAACTTACATTGAATTATGCAGCTAACTGATTCCATTTATTTTATTTTGTATTTTTAGTGGAAAAGAAAGGTTTCTCTGCCTTTTACAATTACCAGGTGCTTTCTTTCTATTTTTTTGTTAATGGTTTTACTGAGATATAGAATTCATATGCCATGCAAGTCACTATTTAGACTGTACAGTTCAGTCATTTTATATTCAGAGACTTGTACAACCATCACGACAGTAAATTTTAGAGCACTTTCATCACTTCAAAAAGAAACTCTGTTTCTTTAAATATCACCCCCTAGGTCTCCTTCTACCTTAGCCTTAAGCAACCATGAATCTACTCTCTGTTATTCTATCTTTGCCTGTTCTGGACATTTCATATAAGTGGAATCATGTGGTCTTTTGTGCCTGCTTTTTTTCACTTAGCATAAGTTTTTTATTGTTGTTGTTTTTCCTTTTTAAAATCTCCTTTCCTTTCCTTTCCTTTCCTTGCCCCTTGCCCCTACCCCATTGCCCCTACCCCTTGCCCCTTGCCCCTTGCCCTACCCCTTGCCCCTTGCCCCTACCCCTTACCCCCTACCCCCTACCCTCTTGCCCCTTGCCCCTACCCCTTACCCCTTCCCCCTTCCCCTTTCCCCCTTCCCCCTTCTCCCCCTTTCCTTTGAGGTTCCGGGGATTGAACCTGGGACCTCGTTGATGGGAAGTAGGTGCTCAACCACTGGGCTACATCCACTCTCTCTTTCTGTTATTTATTTTTATTTTATTTTACTCCCTCCCCCACATACATCTCAATAAAATGAAATAAATGAGATATATTACAGTGGAATCATATGTAATTTTATGTGACTAGCTTTGTACCCTAAGCATAATGTTTTCAAGGTTCATCCATGTTGTAGCACTTCATTTTATTTTAATGGCCAAATAATATTCCATTGTATGAATATACTGTGTTTTGTTTTTCCTTTCAGCAGTTGATGGACATTTGGATTGTTTCCTTGTGGCTGTTGTGAATCATGATACTATAAACATTCATGTGCAAATTTTGGGATAGACATATGATTTTATTTCTCTTGGATATATTCCTAGGAGTAGAATTTTTAGGTCATATGATAACTCAAAGTTTAACTTTTCAAGGAACTGCCAGACTGTTTTCCTGAAATATCTGCACCATTTTACAGTCCCATCCACAATGTACGAGGGTTCTCATTTCATCACATATTCGCCGACACTTGTTATATGACTTTTTGTTTCTAGCCATCCTAAAGGGTATAAAGTAGTATCTCATTGTGGTTTTGATTTGCTTTTCCCTGATGATCAATGATGTTGAACATCTTTTTATGTGTGTATTGGCCATTTGTTTGTTTTCTTTGGAAGTATGTCTATTTAACTTCTTTGCCTATTAAAAAAAAAAATCGTTCTTTTAATATCATCTCTTGTGGCAAAATAACATACATAGAAGTCACCTGGTTGAATTTGGTCACAAAGATGAATACAAAGTGGAATGGGGATCTTGGTGAAGTGGAAAGAGGAGGAAAGGACAGATCAGGTCATTGATGTCTCTTATATTTTGTGAAAAATAGATTTATAAGAAAAAAAAATAGAATTCCACAATTTCAGTGACTTCACATGATGTTTTATAAAACGAGGGGTAGATCCACTTCCACTAGATCTTCTTGTGGCCCAGAGGTTCTGTAACATGGAATGCAGGTAACAAGAGGGTGATAGGTGAGAGTTTAACTATGAGGCTCATAGGCCAGATATAGCGGGCACCTCTGTATCAAGGAATCCTCATGCACTGGCAGAGAGTCTGTGCTGTGATTGTCAGGACAGACTGTCCCCATCCCCAAGCCCCACTGATGTCATGGTGACCTTGGTTGCCGGAAGAAAGTGATGTTACAGAGCAAAAAAGAGTTCCCTGGGCATCTGCCAGGGGTAGCAGGACATACTAAGGCAGTGCTCACCCTATCCGTACATCAGACACAAACTAGTAAATACATTCCAGAAATGAGTTCCGCCTCAACTGACAAAACATAAGCTCAAGAATCCCAATTACTCCTGCTTCAAGAATCACCAGTCTAAGGTTAGCCCCAAACACCCCAAAATCACTACCATAATATATTGGGAATCATGTGGCTGACTTCTGGAAGTGCCTGCCCCTGAAAATTGCTTTCTCTGCAGAATAGCTTTGAGCTAACACATAAGGACAGGCCACCCTCCTTAGCCCAGAACTTCTTTTAGTTGTTCTTTCCTCTGCTTACCCTTTAGAACATATAATGAAATAAACCAGGATCATCTTTGGAGAAGCTAGAAGGACATCTTAGCCCAAAGGCTCTATGGGAAAAGAGCTGCTCTCTCCTGGGAGATGGAAGGCAGAGGGACAGGAGCAAGACCGGAGTTTAAGAGGGGCAGGCAGCAGGGCCCTGCTGCACCAGGTGGGCCTGCCAGGCTGCTGGAACGTGTTCCTTCCAGGAGCAGCCTCTCAGCTGCCAGCTCTTAACAGTCCAGATTCCTTAATAACATGGCTTCCTCATTCAACTTATGATTGGTTCAGTTACTTTCAGAGAAAGTGTGATTTCCAATTCTTTTCCCAATTCAGGTACAAAAACTTTCATTTCATACTCACTCTGGTAATGCTCCAGGGAGGTAATGCTTCACAAGATTTCCTGAGTAGCCAGACACAGAACACTAGTCCTGATTCAGGAGCAGAAGATGGCAGATCTCTGTCCAGCTGGGTACAGGTTGAGGCCTTGGCCTCGAAGTGGTCTCCATTGAGACTAAGGCAAGCTAACGGGAAAGAGGATCCGGCAGTATTCGAGCCAAAGTGCCCGCCTCCTCCATCCTCCTTGCTCCTCTTCCTAGCTAAGCCTAACACTGCTGACAGAAGAGACAACTCACTAATGTACAAGATCGAGTTTGCCCTGGGACACATTTCCAAGACACACTGTACTGAGCAGAGCACTCTGGGCTGCTCCAAAAGCCACATTTTATTTTATTTTATTTTATTTTATTTTATTTTATTTTATTTTATTTTTTTAGATTTTATTTATTTATTCATTTATCCCCCCCTTGCTGCTTGTGCTCGCTGGGTCAGCTAACCACGCCGTGCGGGTGGGCTTGCCTTCACCAGGAGGCCCCGGGAACCGAACCCGGGACCTCCCATATGGTAAACGGGAGCCCCACTGATTGAGCCACAGCCGCTTCCCTAAAAGCCACATTTTAGATAATATTTCTCTATCAAATAGTAGAACCTCTCTGGATTGGATTTCTGTCAGGGAGAGAAGGGATCATCCTGAAGCTCGATAGGAACGAACAAACAAATCCCACAGTGAGTAACAGGTTAGGAGACAGTTCTGCTATCTGTTCACAAGTGAGGAGGGAGGAAGGATGGCAGTGCAGCATTCCCCAGCAGCATATGGGACAGAGCCACACTTCAGGTACCTGGATTTGTAGTTGATTCCAGTTCTGAGATTGACCCAGTCTGGCAGCAACCCATTCTGCAGGGTACATGGTCTTTTCCCTCCCACAGTGGATGGATCCAGTGCCAGGATACAAGGGTAATCTAGTGCAATCTAGTGCTTTCTCAGTGGGAAATCTGCCAGCATATGGCATAGTCTAGACCTGTCCTTTGCCTATTTTCAGTTGTGTTATATGTCTTGTTATTGAATTCAAAGGTCCTTTATGTTTTTCGGGTACAAAACCCTTATCAGATAAACAGTTTGCCAATATTTTGTCCCATTCTGTGAGCTTTCTTTTCTTTCTCGATAGTGTCCTAGGAAACGCAAAATGTTTTTAATTTTAATGAGGTGCAGTTTATTTTTTCTTTGGTTACTTGGCTTTTGGTGTTATATCTAAGAAACCATTGCCAAATCCAAGGTCACAAAGATTCATATTTATGTTATCTAATGAGAATTTTATCAGTTCACCTCATATTTTGGTCATTGATCAATTCTGAATTTTTTTTTTTTTTTTTTTTTACCGGGAGGTACCGGGGATCGAACCCCGGTCTCTCCATATGGTAGACGGACGCCGAACCTCTTGAGCCACATCCGTTTCCCAATTCTGAATTTTTATATATGGGGTGAGATAGGAGTCCAACTTCATTCTATTGTATGTAGTTCTCCAGTTGTCCTAGCACCATTTGTCAAAAAGACTATTCTTTCACCATTGTATGGTCTTGGTATCCTTGTCAAAAAACAATTGAGAGGGACTTCCGGGAAGATGGCGGACTAGTAAGACACGGGAATCTCTTCTCCAGAAAAATAGCTAGAGGACAAGCTGAAACAGCCCCGAAAAAGATCTGCTAGGGTTTAGGTCACCAGGTGAAGGCTGCACACCACCCAGAGGAGAGAGGGACAGAAGAGGGAAATCGCGACTATAGAACTGTGAGTTGCAAGTAGCAGTTTCTGCTGCTGCTGGCACCCTCCCCCACACTCTTCAGAATTCTCGGGCCCCTGGGCCTGCGACCACCGACAAAGGGGGCTTCAGGGATCTGCCACTCCTGGAAAGGGGAGAGAGAGGGACACAGCCTTAGGCTGACTCAGATTCTGACCTGAAATTTGGGCTGTGGAGCCCCACGGACCCTTCCACACGGCGGTTTGCGCTGGGAGCCTGGAAAGGACTGGAGAAATCCGATCCTCACAACCTCCCTCTCTTCTAGCCTGGACTAATTGTTGAGGACAGCACGGGAGAGGGGAGAGAGAGCCTGGGGCTGACCCTGCTTTGGACTCCCAGGTTTGGTCTGCCCTGTCCCGAGAGCCCTTCCAGGCTGGGTAGGGCTGCGCCATTGTTTGCCTTGGAGCCTGCAAGGGGCTAAAGAAATACAAACCTCCCAACCTCCTCCTCTACTAACGGGGACTGATTGTTGAGGATTCAGAAGGGAGTGGAAATATTTCCTAGCTGGGAAAAGGGGGGCGCTACGAGAGAAGCCTGGAGAACTGTCTCAGAAAGTTTGAATCACAGGGCTCCTAGCCCCCAGACAGGAAGCTCTATCACATTGATCTGGCTGTGTCACAACAAATACACTCCGACCAGGCATTGAATTGAGAGCTGCCAACAAGCGCCATCTCCTGGCAGACCAAGGAAGTACACATAAGAAAATTAATAAGTAAGAGATGCTTTTCCTGGCCTCTATAGCCTCCCTGCCCAAGGCCCTAGGAAACGACTCTACAACCAATTACTGGGTCCAGTGCCCAGTTTTGAGCAACCAGCAGAACAATCCTAACAATCAAGGTTGAGCCAAAAATCAAAGAGCGGTGGTAACTCACAGCCTCCTGCCACTAAAACCCCATAAAAGAGAAAGAGATAGAGCATCTAAGTAAAATACAAACTAACCAGATGCCTAAGCACCAACAAAAAGTTACGGGCCATACTAAGAAAATAGAAGACATGGCCCAAGAAAAGGAATACAGCAAAGTCCCAGAAGAGATGCAGAACTTGAGAGAACTAATCAGTGAGATGAGCACACATTTCCAAAATCAAATTAATGAGATGAAAGAGAATATAGTTAAAGAGATCAATGACATCAAGAAGTCATTGCGCGTACGTAAAGAAGATTTGAAATCATGAACAGAAAAGTAACGGAGTTCATGGGAATGAAAGACACAATAGGTGAAGTAAAAAATACATTTGAAGCATACAACAGCAGACTCGAAATGATAGAAGAAAGAATGAGTGATACTGAAGACAGAGCAGCTAAAATTGAAGAGAGAAAAGAATGGAAAAAATTGAGCAGGGGCTCAGAGAGTTGAATGACAACACAAAACGCAAGAACATACGTGTCATGGGAGTTCCAGAAGGAGAAGAGAAAGGAAAAGGGGCAGAAAGAGTATTTGAGGAAATAATAGCTGAAAATTTCCCAACTCTCACGAAAGAAGTGAACTTACATGTCCAAGAAGCACACCGTACCCCAATAAGAATAAATCCAAATAGACCTATGCCAAGACACATATTATTCAGAATGTCAAATGTAAAAGATAAAGAGAAAATGCTCAGAGCAGCAAGAGAGAAGCAAACGATCACGTACAAAGGACGTCCAGTAAGACTTTATGCAGATTTCTCCTCAGAAACCATGGAGGCGAGAAGACAGTGGTATGATACAACTAGGAAACTGAAAGAGAAAAACTGCCAGCCGATTATTCTTTACCCAGCAAAACTGTCCTTCAAATATGAAGATGAATATAAAGTATTCACAAACAGAAACTAAGAGAGTTTGCACAAAAGAATCCACCTTTGCAGGAAATATTAAAGGAAGCCTTAGAACCTGAAAGAAAAAGACAGGAGAGAGAGGCTTGGAGGAGAGTATAGAAGAAAGAAAAGCAGAAAGGATAACCAAAAGAGTAAAAAGAAAGACAAAAATAAGATGACATATGAAAACCAAAGAATAAAATGGAGGAAATAAATAGTGCATTTTCAGTAATATCATTGAATGTGAATGGCTTAAATTCCCCAATCAAAAGATACAGGCTGACAGAATGGATAAAAAACATGAGCCATCCATATGCTGCTTACAAGAAACTCACCTCAGACACAAGGATACAAGCCGGCTGAAAGTAAAAGGTTGGAAAAGATACTCCATGCAAATAGTAAACAGAAAAGAGAAGGGGTAGCTATACTAATATCAGACAAAACAGACTTCAAATGCAAAAAAGTGATAAGAGAGCGGAAGGCCATTATAAATAAAAGGGACGATCCCCCAGGAAGATATAAGAGTCATAAATATCTATGCACCTAACCAGGGAGCCCCAAAATATATGAGACAAACTCTGGCAAAACTGAAGGGAGAAATAGACATTTCTACAATAATCGTTGGAGACTTCAACACCCCTCTCACATCATTATATAGAACAACTAGACAGAAGATCAACAAGGAAACAGAGAACCTGAACAATATGATAAAGAATTTAGACCTAACAGACGTATACAGAACACTGCATCCAAACTCAGCGGGTTATACATTCTTCTCAAGTGCCCATGGATCTTTCTCCAGGATAGACCACATGTTAGGTCACAATACAGCTCTCAATAAATATAAAAAGATTGAAATTATACAAAGCACCTTCTCAGATCATAAAAGGAATGAAACTAGAAATCAATAACAGGCAGGAAAAAAGGAAATTTTCAAATGTGTGGAGACTGAACAACACACTCCTAAATATTCAGTGGGTCAAAGAAGAAATTGCAAGGGAAATCAGTAAATATATTGAGACAAATAAAAATGTGAACACAACGTATCAGAACTTATGGGATAGGGAAGCGGCTGTGGCTCAATCAGTAGGGCTCCTGTTTACCATATGGGAGGCCCCGGGTTCGGTTCCTGGGGCCTCCTGGTGAAGGCAAGCCCGCCCGTACGGCGTGGTTAGCTGACCCAGCGAGCACAAGCAGCAAGGGGGGGATAAATGAATAAATAAAAACAAACAAAACTTATGGGATACAGCAAAGGCAGTCTTGAGAGGGAAATTTATAGCCCTAAATGCCTATATTAAGAAACAAGAAAGAAATGAAAATGAGAACAAAAAAGCAATAGAGAAAATCAACAAAACCAAAAGCTGGTTCTTTGAGAAGATCAATAAAATTGACAAGCCCCTTGATAGACTAACAAAGAAAAAAAAGAGAAGATGCAAATAAATACAGTCAGAAATGAAAGGGGGGAAATTACAAATGACCTCACAGAAATAAACAGAATCATAAGAGGATATTATGAGAAACTATATGCCAACAAACTAGACAACCTGGATGAAATGGACAAATTTCTAGAAACTCATAACCAACCTACACTGACACAACAAGAAATACAAGAACTTAACAAACCAATCACAATTAAGGAGATTGAATCCGTCATCAAAAATCTCCCAGCAAAGAAAAGCCCAGGACCAGATGGCTTGACAGGTGAGTTCTACCAAGTACTCCTAAAAGAATTAACACCAATCCTGATTAAACTCTTCCAAATAATTGAAGAGGACGGAAGATTACCCAACACATTTTATGAAGCCAACATCACCCTCATACCAAAGCCAGATAAAGATTCCACAAGAAAAGAAAATTACAGACCAATCTCTCTCATGAACATAGATGCAGAAATTCTCAACAAAATACTTGCAAATCGAATCCAACAGCATATCAAAAGACTTATACATCACGACCAAGTGGGATTTATTCCTGGTATGCAAGGCTGGTTCAACATAAGAACATCAATCAATGTAATACACCACATTAACAAATTGAAGGAAAAAAACCACATGATCATCTCAATAGATGCAGAAAAGGCATTCGACAAAATCCAACATCCTTTTTTGATAAAAATACTTCAAAAGATAGGAATAAAAGGAAAATTCCTCAATATGATAAAAGACATATATGAAAAACCCACAGCTAACATCATACTCAATGGGGAAAGGTTGAAATCTTTCCCCCTAAGATCCGGAACAAGACAAGGATGCCCACTGTCACCACTGTTATTCAACATTGTACTAGAAGTTCTAGCTAGGGCAATTAGACAAGACAAAAAAATTAAAGGCGTCCAAATAGGAAAAGAGGAAGTAAAACTCTCACTGTTTGCGTACGACATGATCCTGTATTTAGAAAATCCTGAAGTATCCACAACAAAGCTACTTGAACTAATAAATGAGTTCAGCAGAGTGGCAGGATATAAGATCAACATGCAAAAATCAGTAATGTTTTTGTACACTAGTACTGAACAATCTGAGGAGGAAATCAGGAGGAAAATTCCATTTTCAATAGCAACAAAAAGACTCAAATACCTAGGAGTTAATTTAACCAAGGAAGTACAGGACCTATATGCAGAAAACTACAAAACAATGCTAAAGGAAATTTAAAAAGACCTAAACAAATGGAAAGACATTCCGTGTTCATGGATTGGAAGAATAAATATCATGAAGATGTCAATCTTGCCCACACTGATTTATAGATTCAATGCAATACCGATCAAAATCCCAACAGCTTACTTTACAGAATTAGAGAAGGCAATTACCAAATTCATCTGGAAGGGTAAGTGCACCCGAATAGCCAAAAGCATTCTAAAAAAGAAGAGCAATGTGGGAGGAATTTCACTGCCTGACCTTGAAACATATTACAAAGCTACAGTGGTCAAGACAGCATGGTACTGGCATAAAGATAGACGTATCGATCAGTGGAATAGAATTGAGAATCCAGAAATAAACCCTCACCTATACAGTTAGTCAACTGGTTTTTGACAAACCTACCAAGCCCACGCTGATGGGGAAAAAACAGTCTTCAACAAATGGTGTTGGGAGAACTGGATATCTATAACCAAAAGAATGAAAGAGGACCCCTATCTCACCCCCTATACAAGAATCAACTCAAAATGGATCAAAGATCTAAATAGAAAAGCCAGGACCATAAAACTACTAGAAGAAAATGTAGGGAAACATCTTCAAGACCTTGTAGTAGGTGGTGGTTTCTTGGACTTCACATCCAAAGCACGTGCAACAAAAGAAAAAGTAGGTAAATGGGACCTCCTCAAAATTAGACACTTTTGCACCTCACAGGACTTTGTCAGAAGGGTGAAAAGGCAGCCAACTCAATGGGAAAAAATATTTGGAAATCACATATCTGATAAGGGTTTAATATCCAGAATATATAAAGGGATGTTACAACGCAACAAAAAGACACGTGACCCAATTAAAAAATGGGCCAAAGACTTGAATAGACATTTCTCCGAAGAAGAAATACAAATGGCAAAAAAACACATGAAGAAATGCTCAACATCAGTCATGATTAGGGAAATGCAAATCAAAACTACAATGAGATATCATTTCACACCTATCAGAATGGCCACTATTAAAATGACAGAGAACTACAAGTGTTGGAGAGGATGTGGAGAGATAGGAACACTTCTTCACTGTTGGTGGGAATGCAGGATGGTCCAGCCACTATGGAGCACTGTTTGGCAGTTCCTAAAGAAGTTGAATATAGACTTGCCACGTGACCCTGCAATACCACTACTGGGTATATACCCAGAGGAACTGAGAGCAGTGACACGAACAGACATCTGCACACCGACGTTCATAGCCACATTATTCACCATTGCCAAAAGTTGGAAACAACCCAGGTGTCCATCAACAGACGAATGGATAAACAAACTGTTGGCTATTCACACGATGGAATATTATGCAGCTGTAAGAAGAAATGAAGTCATAAAGCATATGGCAGCATGGATGAATCTGGAGGACATTATGTTGAGTGAAGCAAGCCAGACACAAAAGGACAAATACTGTATGAATGCATTACTATGAACCAAATATATTGTGTAATATATTGTTTGATTCACACACAGAAAAAAACAAACAAAAAACAAAACAACAACAAAATAATTTACATGTATCCATTACATTTAATTGAGAGATGTATATATTTATTCATCTGTGTTTACTTTTTAGTTTTTAATTGCTTATGTTTTCAATTATTAAATGTACAAAATAAAGTTAAAAAAAAAAACACCAATTGACTGTGGATATATGGGTTTAGTGCTGGACTGTCAGTTCCATTCCATTGATCTACATATCTGTCCTTATGTCAGTACTTTACTGTAGTCTTTACTGTTGCTTTGCAATAAGTTTTATTTTTATTTATTTATTTATTTATTTATTTTTATTTTTATTTTACCGGGAGGTCCCGGGGATCGAACCCGGGTCCCTCCATATGGGAGAGGGATGCCCAACTAGTTGAGCTACATCCGACCCTGCAATAAGTTTTAGAACAGGTAAGTGCGAGTCCTACTTTGTTCTTCTTCAAGATTGTTTTGTCTATTTTTGGTCCTTTGTGTTCCGTGTGAATTTTAGGAACAGCTTGTCACTTTCTGCAAAAAAAAATAAAAAGAAAAAAAAAGTGTGATTTTGATAGGGATTGTGTTGAATCTGTAGATAATTTCAGGAGTATTGCTGTCTTAACAATATTAGGTCTTCTTGCCCATGAACAGGAGATGGCTTTCCATTTATTTAGATCTTCTTTGATCTTACTTTAACAATGGTTTGTAGGTTTACAAGTCCTGCATTATTTTGTTTAATTAATTAATTATTTATCCTTTTTAATGCAATTATAAATGAGATTTTCTTAATTTCTTTTTTGGATTGTTCAAGTGTATGGAAATACAACTAATTTGTCACTCAGATTTTGTATCCTGCAACCTTGCTGAACTTGTTTATTGCTTCTCATAGTTTTTTGGTGTATTCTTTAGTATTTTCTATAAACAGGATCATGTCATCTGCGAATAGAGATGGTTTTACTTCTGCCTTTGCAATCTGGATGTCTTTTATTTCATTTTCTTTCCTAATTGCCCTGACGAGAGCCATGAGTGTGTATGTTGAGTAGGAGTGGTGAGAATGGAATCTTCTTTTTGTTTATCTTGGGGGGAAAGCCTCCAGTCTTTCACCATTAAGTATGAGGTTAGTTGTGGGTTTTTCATAGATGCCTTTTATTGGAATGAGGAAGTTCCTTTTAGTCCTACTACTTTGTTTAGTAATTTTATCATGAAAGGGCATTGGATTTTGTCAGATGCCTTTTCTGGGTTTATTGAGATGATCTTTTTTTTTTTTTCTTACCAGTGTTTTATTACATTGATTGATTTCCATGTGTTGAAACAACCTTGCATTACTGGGATAAATCCAATATAGTTGTAGCAGTTTGGCAGTTTGATGTAATTATGAATTCCAAAAACCTATATTACAGTATGCTTGTCAACTGATGTGTTCACCTGGGCATGATTAAGCTATGATTAGGGCGTTGACTGGGCCACATCAGTAGGGCGTTGAGCCCCACCCCTTGGTGGGTGGGGGAATCAAATATAAAGGCATGGCAAGAACAGAGTTGAAGCAGTTTTTTGTTTGTTTTGTTTTTTAAAGATTTACCTTTATTTATTTATCCCCCCCTTGCCGATTGTGCTCACTGTGTCCGTTTGTTGTGCGTTTCTCTGTGTCTGCTTGTCTTTGTTGCGTCATCTTTCTGCACCAGCTCAGGGCGCCCATTTCACTGTGCCACGCGGGCGGGCTCGCCTTCGGGGAACCGAACCCCGGGCCTCCCATACGGTAAACGGGAGCCCCACCAATTGAGCCTCAGCCGCTTCCCAAAGCAGTTTTTTTTTTTTTTTTTTAATTAAAGATTTTATTTATTCATTTATCCCCCCTTGCTGCCCGCGCCCGCCGGGTCAGCCAACCACGCCACGCGGGCGGGCCCACCCCCACCAGGAGGCCCCGGGAACCCAACCAAGGGGCCTCCCACATGGCAAACGGGAGCCCCACCGACTGAGCCACAGCCGCCTCCCCCAAAGCAGTTTCTGATGTTGGAGTTTTGATGTTGGAGAGAAGGCCCCGGATAGAGCCGAGCCACTCTCCTGATGGCTCACAGCTGGCCCTGCGGGGACAGGCAGGGCCTCGGGGGCCTCACAGTCCACAGCTGGCCTTGTGGAGGAGCCAGAGGCGCTGAGCCCGGAGAGAAACGCAGCCCCGGGAAGAGGGGAGCCCCAGAAGCCTGGACCCTGGCAGGCGTTGGCAGCTGCCTTGCTCCCACACGTGGCACTGGACTTTGGTGAGGGAAGAAACTCACGCTTTGTGGCCTGGTAGCTGTGGACTTCCACCCCAAATAAATACCCTGTATAAAGACCAACCCGTTTCTGGTATTTCGCATCAGCACCCCTTTGGCTGGCTAATACAATGGTCATGGTGCCTAATTCTCTTCATATGTTGCTGGATTGGTTTGCTGGTATTTTGTTGACAATTATTGTGTCTTTATTCTCAAATGATACTGGTCTGTTCTTTTCTCATGATGTCTTTGGCTTTGTTATCAGGGCCATACTGGCCTCATAGAATGAGTTAGGAAGTTTTATATCCTTTTCTATTTTTTGGGAGAGTTTGTGAAGAATTGGTATTCTTATGTAAATGGTAGAATTCACTTTTCTTTGTGGACTGCACAGAGCCATATGGGACTGTACTTTCCTCTGTGGATAGTTTTTTGATTACTAATTCAATCTCTTGTTATATGTCTGTTCAGATTTTCTATTTTTTTTTTTTTTAATTCTTTTTCCTTTATTAGAGAAGTTGTGGGTTACAGAACAATCATGAATAAAATACAGGATTTCCATATATATCATCCCACCACCAACACCTTGCATTGGTGTGGAACATTTGTTACAATTGATGATAGCACATTTTATAATTGTACTATTAATTAAAGCCCACTACACTGTTTGTGTAGTGTAGTTCCATGGGTTTTTTTTCTTTCTTAAAGATTTATTTTATTTATTCATTCCCCCCCACCTTGTTGTTTGTGCTCGCTGTCTGCTCCCTGTGTCCATTTGCTGTGTGCTCTCGGTGTCTGTTCATCTCTTTAGTAGGCAGCAGGAACTGAACCTGGGACCTCCCATGTGGGAGACATGTGCTCAGTCGCTTGAGCCACCTCATCTCCCTGCTTTGTTGTGTCTCTTATTGTCTTTCCTCTTTATGTCTCCTTGTTGTGTCATCTTGCTGCTCCAGCCCATTGCACCAGCTCACTGTCTTGCTCATCTTCTCCAGGAGGCACCGGGAACCAAACCTGGGACCTCCCATGTGGTAGGTGGGAGCCCAATCGCTTGAGCCACATCTGTTTCCCTCTATGGAGTTTTTTAAAAATTTTATTCTGTTACCATATATACAATCTAACATTTCCCCTTTTAGTCATATTCAGATATATATTCCAGTGCTGTTAATTGTGTTGTACTACCATCACCACCCATTACCAAAACATTTCCATCATTCCAAATAGGACTCCTGTACATTTTATTTTTTATTTTATTTGCTTACAAAAATGTTATTTATATATATATATACATATATTTTAAGAGGTGCTTAGATTACCCAAAATATTACACGGAACCCACTGGGATTCCCATGTTCCCCACCTCCCATACCTCCCACCACATCCCACACAAACATCTCCCACAGTGTGGCCCACCTCCCTCAATGAACTTACACATCCTGGAGCCTTGCCACCAACCATAGACCACAGTTCACACTGTAGACCACACTCTCTCCCACTCAGTTCTGAGTGGTGTGTGCTGATTTAAAATGGCCTACATCCGTTGCCACAACAGTACTCAGGACAACCTCCAACTCCCAAAGAAGCCACTGTATTTCAACTGCTCGTCCCCTCCCTACCCCAAAAGTGTCAAGTGGCCACTGGCTCCACCTCATTGTTATAATTTCTTGCATTGCTAGAATCACCATATGTGAACAAGAGAATATTAAGTCCACTCTAGTCCATAGTTCTTCCCCCAATCCTGAGGGGACTGGGATGGTGATGTCCACTCTCCAAGTGAGAGAGGGCTTATATCCCATGGATATGGTGGGTGGGATGATCCTGCCTGCAGATGCAGGCCCTCTCCATTCCCTGGGATGGCCATTGCCCATCGTTGTCTCCTCACCAGGTGACTTGGATGAGTCCATTGAGCTGTAGGGTAGGAGTTGCAGCTCCACCAAGATTCCACGCGCACCTGGCACATAGGTAGGCGGGAGGCTCCAGTCTCTGGAAGTATACCTAAAAACTCCAGCATCACATATAGGTTTGAATAGAAGGGACTGGTGAACCATGTGCAGGGAGGACTTATTTGAGTCTAATTCTGTCACTCTCAGGAGCACAAAATAGAACCCACTGATAAGGCATCAGTCTCTGGGGCTATCCCCCCTTATATAGGACCAGGGTGTCTCCGGAGCTCTCAGGAACCCCACTGAGTGGGGTGATAGACTCCTGTACATTTTAGACCTTAACCCTGCCCCCCATTCCCTAACCCCACCCCCATCCCTTGGTAACCTGTATTCTAGATTCTGACTCTGTGGGTTTGCCTATTCTAGTTATTTCTAATCAGTGAGCTCATATAATATTTGTCCTTTTGTGCCTGGCTTATTTCACTCAACATGATGTCTTCAAGGTTCATGCACGGGAAGCGGCTGTGGCTCAATCAGTAGGGCTCCCGTTTACCATATGGGAGGCCCCGGGTTCGGTTCCCGGGGCCTCCTGGTGAAGGCAGGCCCGCCCACACGGCGTGGTTAGCTGACCCAGCAAGCACAAGCAGCAAGGGGGGGTATAAATGAATAAATAAATAAAATCTTTAAAAAAAAAAAAAAAAAAAAAAAAAAGGTTCATCCATGTTGTCGCATGTATCAGAACTTCATTCCTTTTTATAACTGAATAATATTCCATTGTGTGTATATATCACATTTATCCATTCATCAGTTGATGGATACTTGTGTTGTTTCCATCTTTCGGCAATTGTGACTAATGCTTCTATGAACTTCAGTGTGGAAATATGTTTGAGCCCCTGGTTGCAGTTGGGCAGTTCGATGTAATTATGAATTCCAAAAATAGAATTGGATCATGCTTGTAAACTGATCTGTTAATCTGGGCATGATTAAGTTATGATTAGGGCATTGACTGGGCCATGTCAGTAGGGCATTGAGCCCCACCCCTTGGTGGGTGGGAAATCGAATATAAAAGGCAAGGCAAAGAACAGAGTTGAAGCAGTTTTTGAGAAGCAGTTTTGATGTTGGAAAGAAAGCCCCAGGAGAAGAGGAGCGAGCCGTTCGCCTGATCGTCTACAGCTGACCTTGTGGAGGAAACGGGAGCTAAGCTCGGAGAGAAACAGCCCCGGGAAGAGAGGAACCCAAGAAGCCTGAACCCTGGCAAACACTGGCAGCTGTCTTGCTCTAACACGTGGTAGTGGACTGTGGTGAGAGAAGAAACTTAATGCTTTATGGCCTGGATTCTATGGACTTCTATCCCAAATAAATACCCTTTATAAAGACCAACCCATTTTTGGTATTTCACATTAGCACCCCTTTGGCTGACTAATACACCCCTGCTTTCAGTTCTTTTGAGTGTATACCTAGTAGTGGGATTGCTGGGTCATATGGTAGTTCTATATTTAGTTTTCTGATGTCCTGCCAAATTGTCTTCCATTGTGCTGCACCATTTTACATTGCCAGCAGCAATAAATGATTGTTCCTTGTTTTTCCACATCCTCTCCAACACTTGTTATTTTCTGTTTTCTTTTTTTTTTTTTTAAGATTTTATTTATTTATTCATTTATCCCCCCCCTTGCTGCTTGTGCTTGCTGGGTCAGCCAACCACGCCGTGGGGGCGGGCTTGCCTTCACCAGGAGGCCCCGAGAACCGAACCCAGGGCCTCCCATATGGTAAACGGGAGCCCCACTGATTGAGCCACAGCCGCTTCCCTATTTTCTGTTTTCTTAAATGGCCATTCTCCTGGGTGTGAAATGGTATCTCATTGTCGTTTTAATTTGCATTTCCTTGATGGCTAATGATGTTGAGCATCTTTACATGTGCTTTCCAGCCATTTGTATATCTTCTTTGGAGAGATGTCTGTTCAAGTCTTTTGCCCATGTTTTAATTGGGTTGTTGTCTTTTTGTTAAGTTGAAGGATTTCTTTATATATACTGGATATTAATCCTTTATTGGACATGTGATATCCAAATATTTTCTCCCATTGTGTAGATTCCCTTTTTACTTTCATGATAAAGTCCTTTGAGGAACCAGAAGTTTTTATTTTGATGAAATCATGTTTATTTTTTTTCTTTCATTGCTTGTGCTTTGGTGTAAAGTCTAAGAAGCCATTCCCTAACACAAAATCCTGAAGATGCTTCCCTCTATTTTCTTCTGAGAGTTTTATAGCTCTGGTTCTTACATTTAGGTCTTTAATCCATTTTGAGTTGATTTTTGTGTATGGTGTGAGGTAGGGGTCATTCCCCACCCCCTTTTGTGTGCATGTGACTGGAGATCAAGTTTTTCCAGCACCATATGTAGAAGAGACTTTTCTTTCCCAGTTGAGTGGACTTTGCCATCTTGTCAAAAATCAGTTGGCCATAAATGTGAGGGTTGTTTCTGAGCTCCCAATTCTATTCCATTGGTCTATATGTCTGTCCTTGTTCCAGTACCATGCTATTTTTTTCCTCCAAGCAATCAAAGATGTTTATTTTTTATAGAAAGATATGTTAAAAAATAATTCTTCAAACAGCTTTACTTTCATAGAGAAAACTTTCTACAGAGGTTGACCAAAATGTATAATATTTTTAATTGTACCATTGTTAAATAAGGTGGAACACCATATGAATTTCATTTCACTGAAAGAAATGCAAAGAGTTTTTTTTTTGATAGAAAGTTTACCGAGCATTCTAGTCAACTACAGCTGTGTTACAGCTATGTATTCTTTTGGATTTGGTCCAAAGAAACCTGAGTCTGTTTCCAGAGAGAATGAAAAATGTTATAGACAACTGATAGTTATTCTTCACTGAAGAATGCACAAAAAAAATGGCATTCCTTGTAGATCCTACTGAATCCAGTTTCCTAACATTGATACTTTTCTTTCCTTGTGATATGCAGGTGATGTTGGCCTCGTAGAATGAGTTAGGGAGTGTTCTCTCCTTTTCAGTTTCTTTTGGAAGATTTGGTGTGGAATTGGAGTCAATTCTTGGAATGTTTGGTAGAATTCTCCTGTGAAGCCATCTGGCTCTGGGCTTTTCTTTGTTGGGAGCTTTTTGGTTCAATCTCTTTACTAGTAATTGGTTTGTTGAGATCTTCTATTTCTTCTCCCCTTCTTCCCCCATGGCTCCCTTGTCTGTCTGCTTGTTGTGTCTGCTCATTGTCTCTGCTCATTGTGTCTGCTTGTCTTCTTTAGGAGGCACTGGGAACCGAACCCGGTACCTTCCATGTGTGGGAGGTGGGTACCCAGCTGCTTAAGCCACATCCGTTCCCTTCTATTTCTTCTTGAGTCAGTGTAGGTAGTGGGTGTGTTTCTAAGAAAGTGTCCATCTCATCTCAATTATCGAATTTATTGGCATACAGTTGTTCATAGTCTCCTGTTTTATATTAGCTAGGTTAGTAGTAATAGCCCCCATTTCATTTCTGATTTTCATTATTTGTGTACTTTTTCTCTTTTTATTTGACAGTTCTAGCTAAATATTTTTTGCTCCTTTCTAAGAAACAACTTTTGCTTTTATTGATTCTATTTGTTTGTTTTGATTTGTTTTCTATTTCCTATATTTCTACTCTGATCTTTATTTCCTTCCTTCTGCTTGCTTTGGGGTTAGCTCTTCTAGTTCTTCCAGTTTTGAGGTTGGGTCTCTGATTTGAAATCTGTCATCTTCGTGTTCTTTTTTTTTAAAAAAAAAGATTTATTTTATTTATCTCTCCCCACCCCCTCGTTGTTTGCTATTGTTGTTTCTGTTTGTCATCTTTGTTTCTTTAGGAGGCACCAGGAACCAAACCTGGGACTTCCGATGTAGGAGGGAGGCACCTAATCACTTAAGCCACCTCCGTTCCCTGCTTTGTTGTGTCTCTCATTATGTTTTTCCTCTTGTGTTTCTTGTTGCATCATCTTGTTGCACCACCACGCCACGCCTGCCTGTTGTGCCAGCTCACTGTCCTGCTCATCCTCTTTAGGAGACACTGGGAGCCTCTGCTCCCTGCTTTGTTTTGTCTTTCATTATGTATTTCTTCTTTTTTTTTTTTTAAGATTTTATTTATTTATTCATCCATCCCCCCCTTGCTGCTTGTGCTCGCTGGGTCAGCTAACCACGCCGTGCAGGCGGGCCTGCCTTCACCAGGAGGCCCCGGGAACCGAACCCGGGGCCTCCCATATGGTAAACGGGAGCCCCACCGATTGAGCCACAGCCGCTTCCCTGTATTTCTTCTTGTGTCTCCTGTTGTATCATCTTGTGTTGGCTTGCAGCGCCTGCCTGTCATACTGGCTTCTTTAGGCGGTACCGGGAACCGAACCTCGGACCTCCCATGTGGTAGGCAGGAGCCCAATTGCTTGAGCCAAATCTGCTTCCCCATACTCTTTTTTTTTTTTTTTAACTTTATTTTGTACATTTAATAATTGAAAACATAATTAAAAACTAAAAAGTATACACAGATGAATAAATATATAAATTTCTCAATTAAATGTAATTGTTACATGTAAATTTTGTTTTGTTTTTTGTTTGTTTTTTTGTTTTAGTTTTTTTTGTGAATCAAACAATATTTTACACAATATATTTGGTTCATAGTAATGCATTCATACAGTATTTGTCCTTTTGTGTCTGGCTTGCTTCACTCAACATAATGTCCTCCAGGTTCATCCATGTTGTCATGTGCTTTATGACTTCATTTCTTCTTACAGCTGCATAATATTCCATCGTGTGAATAGACCACAGTTTGTTTATCCATTCATCTGTTGATGGACACCTGGGTTGTTTCCAACTTTTGGCAATGGTGAATAATGTGGCTATGAACATCGGTGTGCAGGTGTCTGTTCGTGTCACTGCTTTCAGTTCTTCTGGGTATATACGCAGTAGTGGTATTGCAGGGTCACATGGCAAGTCTATATTCAACTTCTTTAGGAATTGCCAAACAGTCCTTCATAGTGGTTGTACCATCCTGCATTCCCACCAACAGTGAAGAAGTGTTCCTGTCTCTCCACATCCTCTTGGAACTCCCTTATCTGTAACATGCTCTTTTTCTCTTGCAGCTCTCAGGACTCTCTCCTTGTCTTTTGTATTTGATTATGCAATCAGCATATGATGGGATGTGTTTTTCTTCATGTTTTTTCTGTTTGGTGTTCTCTGAGCTTCTTGGATGTGCATATTCTTGCCTTTTGCTAAGTTTGGGAAATTCTCTGTTGTTATTTCTTTGACTATTCCTTCTGCCACTTTTTCTCTTCTCCTTCATTGACTCCCATTACGCATATATGATGTCCCAGAGCTCTCTTAAACTCTTTTTGCTTTATATATTGTATTAGTCAGGGTTCTCTCGGGAAACAGAATCAGCAGGAGATATCTGTCAATAATATGGAACTCTAAAAGAGTCTCTCACGCGACCGTGGGGATGCACAAGTCCAGGTTCCTCAGGCAAGCTGCAAACCAGGGGTTCCGATGAAAGCCCGATGAAAGGTTGTTGATGAGTCTCTGGGAGAAGTTGCCTGTCCAATGACGAGCTGGGAAATTCTCTCTGAATGTTGAAATCACTTCCACTTTTAAGTCATTCAACTGATTGGATAAAAGCACCACCCATTGATAATGTAATCTCCCTGATTGATGCAGATGTAATCAGCCATCCACGCAGTAAACTCACTGGTGATTGAAGCCGATAAATACTCTTGTATTACAATTAGCCCAGTGCTTGCTGGAACAAGCACCTGGACACAACTACTTGGCCGAGTTGACACATTAACCTAACCATCACATACATACATACATATATATATATATATATAAAAATACGTATATATGTATTTTTTTTCCCTTCTGCTCCTCTAACTCATTTCAAGTGTCTTGTCTTCTAGTTCACTGATTCTTTCTTCTGCTAGTTCCAATCTGCTCTTGAAACCCTCCTGGGCATTTTTCAATTCAGTTATTGTGGTCTTCAACTCCAGCACTTCTGTTTACTTCCTGTTTAAAATTTCTCTCTCTTTACATAGACTCTCATATTGTTCATTCATTGTTTTCCTGTTATTCTCTAGTCCTTTCTCTGTACATTCCTTCATCTTCTCTTTGTTCAGCATGCCCACATGCTTGTCTTATTTGTTGGTGTTTTCTACATTTTTATCTTCTTCCTTTGGATGGGTCACCATTTCCTGCTTCTTTGTCTTGTACTCTTTTGTTCATCCTGTACCTTTTTTTTTTTTTTTTTTTGACAAAAGCCAGCACCCCATAAAGCACTTTTATTGCAATAATAACTCATAACTCATATGTGATGTAGGAGATAGGAGGTGGGGCAGCAACAATTTCTCTCACCAAATCACTACACAAGTCAGGAAAGGGGTGAGATGGGGAAGGAAAAGCCAGGGAACTTTGAGATCAGCAGTGGGGACTGAGCATTAAAAAACAGGAGGTGCTGAAACTGTGATGACCAGCATCATTTTCTTAAGGGAACATGCAAAGATTTGTCAGACAGCTGGGCTTTCATTGGATGGTATCTACAAACAGTACCTTCAGTTGACACTTTCGATTAAAGTTCTTAAAATTTAGGAACTGGTGGAGCTTTGACAGCTATGAGAGTTTACAAAAGTCCTGAAAATCCATTAGAAAAACTGCAATATGGAGAAAAAAAATAAGCCAGGCTATGAAAAAAAGGCCTTAGAGTTCCCTGCTGACCCAGGGACAGATCCCTGTAGTGTCTAACTCTGTAGTGAAAACTGCTCTCAGAAGACAGAGGATTTGAGGGGAGAATAAGGTGGGGCTGGTGGAGGCAAAGGCTCTCCCCTTTCCCACTTCACCTTTGGGTAGGTTTTAATTCAACCCAAGGACATCTTTCAGTTTGCAGATTCAGCCCTCAACAGTGCCTCAAATCTGCTATAGCTTTGCAGTACAGCAGCAAAAATGTTCAATATATAATAGAAAAAAATTTCATCCAAAAAAATAATAAAGATTCTTGCACCCTCTTGCCCCAAACACCAGTCCCTATTCCAAAGTTAACCCATTGATTGTGCTAGTAATTCCTGAACATGTATTTATCTGGAAACCTAGATAGAAAAGACTGAAACAGAGTCTCTACCCCAAAACCAAAGCAAAACATGAGTAATTTGAGGTATACGGCAAATTTAAGTCAACACTTTTTAGGGAAGCAGCTGTGGCTCAATCAGTGGGGCTCCCGTTTACCGTATGGGAGGCCCTGGGTTTGGTTCCCGGGGCCTCCTGGTGAAGGCAGGCCCGCCTGCACGGCGTGGTTAGCTGGCCCGGCGAGCACAAGCAGCAAAGGGGGGGATAAATGAACAAATAAATAAAATCTTAAAAAAAAAAAAAAATGTTTAAAACAAAACAAAACAAAAAAAAAAACACTTTTTGAGGAGAAAGGGGAAGAAGAAATGGGAGATGTCGGAAGCAAAACTGAGTGACAAAACACATTCAGTCTGGGCAGATGTTTATATAAAAAGAGTAGTGGAACATCTTCGTATTGATTCACACGCATGTGTCTGGACGTGCCAGATCCCTCCATGACAGATCCAAGTAGGGGGAGTGGAGGGAGGAGGCCATTCCTGTCATTCCAGTTTTAGAAGCTCCACGTCAAAGACAAGTGGCGTATGGTGGGATGAAGCGTGGGTGCCCAGGGGCACTGTAGGCATAGTCTGGGGAGCTAGTCGGTTTGGCTTTCTAACCCATGCTCATAGAGGGAGCCCCTTCTTCCCAGCCTCACCTCCTGCTTGCCTGGCGTAAACTGAAAGAGCTTGTTTTTGTCCTGAGAGGAATCAAGCTTCTTTCCATCTTCAAGCATCCCTGAGTAGTGTACCACGCAGGTCTGGCCACGCTTTGGGAAGGTGCACCTGTCTCGAGGGGAGATGGTCTCCACCTGTACTCCCATGCTTTGGCAGATGCTAGGTATGCAGTGTGGACCAAAAGTAGACCTGGCGACAGCTCCACAGCTCTCCACCCTGTATATTTTAATATTTTAAAATGTTGGTTCTGGTAATTACTCCCCAGGATGTCTGTTTCTTGCGTTTGTAACCAGCTGGTGATAAGACAGAGATTTTCTTGAGCTTTAGCCACTCTGTCAGGAAGGTCTGCCCAAGGTGAATGCACTGTGCAGGGTTTTCCCTGTCTTACTAGGCCTCTGCCTTGTCCTGGGCTTTTGCTTGTTAGTTATTTTGGAGTTCCCCTGTTTATAGGAGTTTGGTCGTCCTCACTGTTTACCAGGGAACAAACCCCCCACTCCTGGGTATGGAAGCTGGCAGGCCTTTGTCTCAGATTGTCCATCTCTGTAGTGTTTTACACTCCTTTGATTACCTCATGCTGCTTTTGCCTGGAGGGCAAATTTTGGGAGGAAAGTCACCCTGGGGAGGACTTTCCCAGTTTGGTCTTTCCCCTCCAGGCCCAGGGACCCACGAAGGGGGCACAGACTGACTCCAAAGTGCCCTGTGGAGAGGATCAGGAAGGGTGCTGAAAACTTCTGATGGCTCTCCAAAGCTGAGCTTTCCTGGCTTGCCCAGCAAATGCAGCCCCTCGCTAACTTTCCTCTGCAGCCCTGAGAAAGCTCTGTGCCTTTAAATCTCCACTGTCCCAGGCAGGGTTGAAACAATGGCTACTGCTGCCTTTGTCCAGGGTGGATTGAAACAGTAGCTGCCCTCAGAGCTAGGATCCAGGATTTAGCTAATCAAAAATTAGCTAATCAAAAAAACTGTGATCAGGCAAGCGGATGTGGGTCAAGCAGTTGGGTGCCTGCCTACCACATGGGGGGTGGTGGTGGAGGGGGGCTCCTGGGTTTGGTTCCCAATACCTCCTAAAGAAGACGAGCAAGACAGCGAGCTGATGCAATGGCTGGTGCAGTGAGCTGACCAATAAGATGATGCCACGAGATGATACAATGAGGAAACACAATGAGAGATACAACAAGCAGGGAGCTGAGGTGGCTAAAGTGATTAGGTGCCTCCCTCCCACATGCAAGGTCCTGGGTTTGGTTCCCGGTGCCTCCTAAAAAGATGAGCAGACACAGAGGAGCACACAATGAACCGACATAGAGAGCAGATAGTAGGCGCAAACAACAAGGGGTCGGGAATAAATAAAAATAAATCTTAAAAAAACAAAACAAAAAACTGATCAGTGATCAGCTGTGCACAACCCTGTCCTTGGGGAAAAGCATCTTTTTATATGTATCTTTCTGTCACCAGCCACTAGCCAGGGACTGGACCCCGTGACAGCCTGCCGTGAGAATGGGGATGGGCGCCAGTAGCCACCATGTGGAGAGAGCAGTTTACAGTTCTTTACTGTAATTTATCTGCCTCTTCTTGTTCTTCCCTGGATGCTGTACAGTGTTGTTCTGGACTCTGGAGTTTCAAAACAGTTGTTTCAAACAGTTCCTGCCTGTTGAGTAGTTGTTTTGGTGGAAGGACTGAGCTTTGGAGCTCCTTACTCTGCCATCTTCCCTGGAAGACGTCTCTTTCTTTTAAAGTCAGCTTTGGTTTTCTGTGTCTTTCTAGACATATGTCCACTTCATCTGAGTCATCTCATTTATTGACATACAGTTGTTCATAGTATTCCTTTACAATCCTTTTTATTTCTGTAAGGTCAGTAGTAACATCCTACTTTCATACCTGATTCCAGTAATTTGGGTCTTCTCTTTTTTTCTTGGTACCTTGGCTAAGTTTGCCAATTTTGTAGATCTTTTCAAAGAACCGAGTGTTGGTTTTGTTGTTTCTCTATTTTCTATTTCATTAATTTCCTTCTTTCCGCTTCCTTATGGTTTAGTCTGCTCTTTTTTCCACTGTTATAAGGTGGAAAGTTAGGTTATTGATTTGAGATCTTTCTTCTTTCTTAATATAGGCATTTACTCATATAAATTTCCCTCTAAGCACTGCTTTCAATGAATCCCATAAGTTTTGGTGTGTTGTGTCTTCATTTTCATTCATCTTACAGTTTTTTTCCAATTTTCCTAATGATTTCTTTTGTGACTCATTGATTATTTAGGTGTGTATTTTGTTTAATTCACATATTTGTGAGTTTCCAAATTTCTTACTGTTATTGATTTCTAATTTCATTTCATTGTGGTTAGAGAGCATACTCTGTATTATGTCTATCCTTTTAAATTCACTGAGATTAATTTTTTGGTCTAGTATGTGGTTTGTCCTGGTGAATGTTCCATGTACACTTAAGAATACTACAGTCTTCTGTTGTTTAGTAGAGTGATCTATATATGTACTTTAGATCTAGTTCATTTATGGTGTAGTCTTCTATTTCCTTGTTGGTCTTCTGCCTAGTTGTTTTATTCTTTATTGAAGTATTGAAGCCTCTATAACATTGTTGAACTGTCTCTTTCTTTTGGCTTCATGTATTTTGGTGCTCTGTTATTATGTGCATATATGTTTACAATTGTTACATCTTCCTGATGGATTGACCCTTTCATTATGAAAGTGTCTCTTTATCTCTGATAACATTTTTTGTTTTAAAGTCTATTTGTCTGATAATAGTATTGCCTCTTCAGCTTTCTTAGGGCTATTTGCATGATCAGTCTTTTCCCATCTTTTTACTTTTAAACTCTTTGTTTCTTTGAATCTTAAGTTGTGTCTCCTGTAGATTGCATATAGTGGAGTCTTTTTTTTCCCCCTCAAATCCAGTGTGACAATCTCTTTTGGAATCCTTTTTATTGACTCTTTCAATCCATTCACATTTAATGTCATTGATATAGTTGGATTTACACCTTCCATTTTGCTTATTGTTTTCTATGTCTCAAATCCTTTTTGTTCCTCTGTTCCTCCTTTACTGCTTTCTTTTACATTAAGTGCATAGTTTCTTTTTTTTTTTTTTAACTTTATTTTGTACATTTAATAATTGAAAACATAAGCAATAAAAAACTAAAAAGTAAACACAGATGAATAAATATATACATTTCTCAATTAAATGTAATGGATACATGTAAATTTTTTTGTTGTTTTGTTTTTTTGTTTTTTTTTTTGTTTTTTTTTTGTGTGTGTGAATCAAACAATATTTTACACAATATATTTGGTTCATAGTAATGCATTCATACAGTATTTGTCCTTTTGTGTCTGGCTTGCTTCACTCAACATAATGTCCTCCAGATTCATCCATGTTGCCATATGCTTTATGACTTCATTTCTTCTTATAGCTGCATAATATTCCATCGTGTGAAAAGACCACAGTTTGTTTATCCAGTCATCTGTTGATGGACACCTGGGTTGTTTCCAACTTTTGGCAATGATGAATAATGTGGCTATGAACATCGGTGTGCAGATGTCTGTTCGTGTCACTGCTCTCAGTTCTTCTGGGTATATACCCAGTATTGGTATTACAGGGTCACGTGGCAAGTCTATATTCAACTTCTTTAGGAACTGCCAAACAGTCCTCCATAGTGGCTGGACCATCCTGCATTCCCACCAACAGTGAAGAAGTGTTCCTATATCTCCACATCCTCTCCAACACTTGTAGTTCTCTGTCTTTTTAATAGTGGCCATTCTGATAGGTGTGAAATGATATCTCATGGTAATTTTGATTTGCATTTCCCTAATCATGAGTGATATTGAGCATTTCTTCATGTGTTTTTTTGCCATTTGTATTTCTTCTTCGGAGAGATGTCTATTCAAGTCTTTGGCCCATTTTTTAATTGGGTCATTTGTCTTTTTATTGTTGAGCTGTAACATCTCTTTATATATCCTGGATATTAAACCCTTATCAGATATGTGATTTCCAAATATTTTTTCCCATTGAGTTGGCTGCCTTTTCACCCTTCTGTCAAGCCATCTGGTCCTGGACTTTTCTTTGCTGGGAGATTTTTGTTGACGGATTCAATCTCCTTAATTGTGATTGGTTTGTTAAGTTCTTGTATTTCTTGTTGTGTCAGTGTAGGTTGGTTATGAGTTTCTAGAAATTTGTCCATTTCATCCAGGTTGTCTAGTGTGTTGGCATATAGTTTCTCATAATATCCTCTTATGATTCTTTTTATTTCTGTGAGGTCATTTGTAATTTCCCCCCTTTCATTTCTGATTGTATTTATTTGCATCTTCTCTCCTTTTTTCTTTGTTAGTCTAGCAAGGGGTTTGTCAATTTTATTCATCTTCTCAAAGACCCAGCTTTTGGTTTTGTTGATTTTCTCTATTGTTTTTCTGTTCTCATTTTCATTTATTTCCGCTCTAATCTTTATTATTTCTTTCCTTCTTTTTGCTTTGGGATTGGTTTGCTGTTCTTTTTCTAGTTACTCAAGTTGTTCAGTTAAATCTTTGAGTTTAGCTCTTTATTGTTTCTTAATATAGGCATTCAGGGCTATAAATTTCCCTCTCAAGACTGCCTTTGCTGTATCCCATAAGTTTTGATACGTTGTGTTCTCATTTTCATTTGTCTCAATATATTTACTGATTTCACTTGCAATTTCTTCTTTGACCCACTGAATATTTAGGAGTGTGTTGTTCAGTCTCCACACATTTGAAAATTTCCTTTTTTCCTGTCTGTTATTGATTTCTAGTTTCATTCCATTATGATCTGAGAAGGTGCTTTGTATAATTTCAATCTTTTTATATTTATTGAGAGCTGTATTGTGACCTAACATGTGGTCTATCCTGGAGAAAGATCCATGGGCACTTGAGAAGAATGTATAACCCGCGGAGTTTGGATGCAGTGTTCTGTATATGTCTGTTAGGTCTAACTTGTTTATCATATTGTTCAGGTTCTCTGTTTCCTTGTTGATCTTCTGTCTAGTTGTTCTGTCTAATGATGTGAGAGGGGTGTTGAAGTCCCTGACGATTACTGTAGAAATGTCTATTTCTCCCTTCAGTTTTGCCAGAGTTTGTCTCATATATTTTGGGGCACCCTGGTTAGGTGCGTAGATATTTATGACTGTTATATCTTCCTGGAGGATCGTCCCTTTTATTAATATATAATGGCCTTCCGCATCTCTTATCACTTTTTTGCATTTGAAGTCTGTTTTGTCTGATATTAGTATTGCTACCCCTGCTCTTTTCTGGTTACTATTCGCATAGAGTATCTTTTTCCAATCTTTTACTTTCAGCCGGCTTGTATCCTTGTGTCTGAGATGAGTTTCTTGTAAGCAGCATATGGATGGCTCATGTTTTTTTATCCATTCTGTCAGCCTGTATCTTTTGATTGGGGAATTTAATCCATTCACATTCAATGATATTACTGAAAATGCACTATTTATTTCCTCCATTTTATTCTTTGGTTTTCATATGTCATCTTGTTTTTGGCTCTCTTTTTACTCTTTTGGTTATCCTTTCTGCTTTTCTTTCTTCTATACTCTCCTCCAAGCCTCTCTCTCCTGTCTTTTTCTTTCAGGTTCTAAGGCTTCCTTTAATATTTCCTGCAAAGGTGGACTCTTTTTTGCAAACTCACTTAGTTACTGTTTGTTTGTGATTACTTTATATTCACCTTCATATTTGAAGGACAATTTTGCTGGTAAAGAGTAATCGGCTGGCAGTTTTTCTCTTTCAGTTTCCTAATTGTATCATACCACTGTCTTCTCGCCTCCATGGTTTCTGAGGAGAAATCTGCATAAAGTCTTACTGGACGTCCTTTGTACGTGATCGTTTGCTTCTCTCTTGCTGCTCTGAGCATTTTCTCTTTATCTTTTACATTTGACATTCTGAAAAATATATGTCTTGGCGTATGTCTATTTGTATTTATTCTTATTGGGGTACGGTGTGCTTCTTGGACGTGAAAGTTTATTTCTTTCGTGAGAGTTGGGAAATTTTCAGCTATTATTTCCTCAAATACTCTTTCTGCCCCTTTTCCTTTCTCTTCTCCTTCTGGAACTCCCATGACACGTATGTTCTTGCGTTTTGTGTTGTCATTCAACTCTCTGAGCCCCTGCTCAAATTTTTCCATTCTTTTCTCTCTCTGTTCTTTTCTCTCTTCAATTTTAGCTGCTCTGTCTTCAGTATCACTTATTCTTTCTTCTATCATTTTGAGTCTGCTGTTGTATGCTTCAAATGTATTTTTTACTTCACCTATTGTGTCTTTCATTCCCATGAACTCCGTTACTTTTCTGTTCATGATTTCAAATTTTTCTTTACGTTCGCGCAATGACTTCTTGACGTCATTGATCTCTTTAACTATATTCTCTTTCATCTCATTAATTTGATTTTGGAAATGTGTACTCATCTCACTGATTAGTTCTCTCAAATTCTGCATCTCTTCTGGGACTTTGCTGTATTCCTTTTCTTGGGCCATGTCTTCTATTTTCTTAGTATGGCTCGTAATTTTTTGCTGGTACTTAGGCATCTGGTTAGTTTGTATTTTACTTAGATGCTCTGTCTCTTTCTCTTTTATGGGGTTTTAGTGGCAGGTGGCTGTGAGTTACCACCGCTCTTTGATTTTTGGCTCAACCTTGATTATTAGGATTGTTCTGCTGGTTGCTCAAAACTGGGCACTGGTTTTTGTAGAGTCGCTTCCTAGGGCCTTGGGCGGGAGGCTATAGAGGCCAGGAAAAGCCTCTCTTACTTATTAATTTTCTTATGTGCACTTCCTTGGTCTGCCAGGAGATGGCGCTTGTTGGCAGCGCTCAATTCAATGCCTGGTCGGAGTGTATTTGTTGTGACACAGGCCAGATCAATGTGACAGAGCTTCCTGTCTGGGGGCTAGGAGCCCTGTGATTCAAACTTTCTGAGACAGTTCTCCAGGCTTCTCTCGTAGCGCCCCCCCTTTTCCCAGCTAGGAAATCTTTCCACTCCCTTCTGAATCCTTAACAATCAGTCCCTGTTAGTAGAGGAGGAGGTTGGGAGGTTTGTATATCTTTAGCCCCTTGCAGGCTCCAAGGCAAACAAGGCAGCCCCACCTGACCTGGAAGGGCTCTCGGGACAGGGCAGACCAAACCTGGGAGTCCAAAGCAGGGTCAGCCCCAGGCTCTCTCTCCCCTCTCCTGTGGTGTCCTCAACAATTAGTCCAGGCTACAAGAGAGGAAGGTTGGGAGGGTTGGATTTCTCCAGTCCTTCCCAGGCTCCCAGGGCAAACCGCCGTGTGGAAGGGTCCGTGGGGTTCCGCAGCCCAAATTTCAGGTCAGAACCTGAGTCAGCCTAAGGCTGTGTCCCTCTCTCTCCCCTTTCCGGGAGTGGCAGATCCCTGGAGCCCCCTTTGTCTGTGGTCACAGGCCCAGAGGCCCGAGAGTTCTGAAGAGTGTGGGGGAGGGTGCCGGCAGCAGCAGAAGCTGCTACTTCACACTCACGGTTCTGTCGTCGCGATTTCCCTCTTCTGTCCCTCTCTCCTCTGGGTGGTGTGCAGCCTTCACCTGGTGACCTAAACCCTAGAAGATCTTTTTCGGGGCTGTTTCAGCTTGTCCTCTAGCTATTTTTCTGGAGGAGAGATTCCCGTGTCTTACTAGTCCGCCATCTTCCTGGAAGTCCCAGTGCATAGTTTCTAATGTAATATTTTAATTTCATTAGTTAGTTTTCAGGTGATTTCTTTTTAATTTGGGGAGGCTCGGGTTGGAGAGGCTAAAAACAAGGAGAGAGGGAATGCCACGGATGAGTTTCTGTCTTTCCCCACAAGTCCCGACTTTTTTCTTTCTCCTACCATCCTAATCTTGCCAAGTTCTGAAAACCTAGGATATATTATGTTTTACCATGACTACATTTTTAATCTGTGAACTTGTTTTATTTTCTCTTCAGAACCCTTCCATATAAAGACTATTTTATTTTCACTGTAAAAAGTAATTGACTGAAAAACACCCTGATTTTATATTTCATGTCCTTCCTTTCTGTGTTTTTTCAAGTTTTTATTGCAGTAATTGATATGGAGCATAAAATTTCCCATTTTAACCGCATTCAAGTGAACCACTTAGTAGTAATAATATTCACAATATTGTGCTGCTTTCACAGACATCTATTACCCCTCCTTTTTCATTTCCTCAAGTAGCTACTACTCACCTATTAAGCTGTAATTCCCTCTTTTCTCCCACCCCCTGCCCATGGTTACCAATTTCCACCACCAGATGATTTTTTTTTTTTTTTTTGAGTGTAATTTAATGGACCCAGTATTAGGGTTCTCCAGAGAAACAGAACTGTCAGGATATGTGTGTGTGTGTGAGAGAGTGAGTGTGTGTAAAGGGATTTTTTATTATAGTGACTGACTCATGTAGCTGTGGGGCTTGGCAAGTCTGAATTCCATAGGGCAGGCCACAGATTGGAAACTGATGAAAGTGAAATTAGAGTCCCCAGGAGAAGGTGGTTGGCTGAAGTAAAGGCACAAATTCTTCTGACTGCTGAAATCCTCCGTTCTTGCTTGAAGATATCCAACTGACTGGATGAAGAGGGTCCCCTAATTGCTGAGGGCAATCTCCTTTATTGATTGTAGATAACAGTCAGCAGTAGATGCAGTCAACTGTTTGTAGATGCAAATCCATCTTATGAAATACCTTCAGTGTAACAATCAGGCCGGAGCTTGCTTGAGCAAACTAGCCACGATAAGCTATCCAAGTTGACACATCACATGAAATTAACCATCAGCAACCCTGTGAAGACATCACCCAACTCCAAAAGTAGGACATCATGATAACTTGCACACCAGATGGTTTCTTAATTTAAATTAGAGTATGGGTATGCCTCTGTCCTGGAAAGTTTGATGATGAATGTAAGCTTCTTAGGAGCAGCAATTTGTTTTTAAGTAAAATTTGTATTGAAACATAACATATGTAGGGAAAAGTGTACAGCCGGTTGAATTTTCACAAATTGAGCTCACTGATGCAACCAGCTCCCACCCAACTAAAAGAGCATCACCAGTGTTTTACCACCACCCTTCTGATAATTAGTGACTCTTGAACTGGTTTTCTAGTCCTGTAGCCTCTTGAACTTTCTATCAATGGAATCGCGCAGTGTACTCTCTTATGAGATCCATTCATGTTGAATGTAACTAGTTAGTTCTTCCTTGTTGCTGTATAGAGTTCCACTGTTTGCATGCACCACAGCTTATCCATTCATTAGGGTTGCCTGGTTTTTGGCTATTAATGAAGAGCACCAGAAATTGTTTTGAGTTTTTAAAAACTCTCCAGAGAGAATGAATAACTTCTCTGATTCCAGGAATCTCCCATGTCATTAGTCAGTTTAAAAAACATTCCTCTTCAGACAGTCCCTAAAATGTTGTCCCTTTAACTCTGAATTCTAGTGTATAGTACGTGAAGGGTGGTTGCAGATGGTCTAGGCCATGGTCCTTTGTGAGTTAGGATCGCCATGCCTCCCAAGTGTTAAAAGCATTAGGAAGAGGAGTTAGTGTTTAATGGGTGCAGAGTTTTCTGTTTGGGGTGGTGAAAAATTTTGGAAATGGCTGGTGGTGATGGTTATATAGCATTGTGACTGTAATGAATGGCACTGAACTGTATACCTCTATATGGTTAAAATGGCCATAAAAAGTATTAGAATTAAAAAAAAACAACAAAAAAGCATTAAAAAAAACTATTAGAATATAAACTACAGAAATTATATTAGGCCAATGCTATTTTTATTTTAAATAGTTTTAAAAATTATAAAAATGAAGCATCCTTGTGATTAAACTCAAATAGTACAGAGACTATGCCATAAGAAATAAGTCTTTTTCCCCCTTGCTATATTATTATAAATTTCTTTACTTATTATGTTCATCATTGAGATTGATGAACATACTTCTATTCATAGTTATTTTTTTTGTTTGCTTTTTTGTTTTTTTTTTTTTTTTTTTTTTTTTTTTTGAGGTACTGGGGTCAGGGATTGAACTCTGGACCTTGTATGTGGGAAGCTGGTTACGTCGACTCCCCTTATTCATAGTTATTTAAAATTTTTCATGAGAAATTAATAATTGGAAATAAATGGAGTTAATGCTTATTCACAGATTGTGATTTTGACTAGTATTCATGATAACTATTTATTAATTAATATAAACAAATAATTATTATGTAGTGCTATTGAATCATTCATGCATTCCCAGAATAAAACATGTAGCCATGGCATTTTATTCTTTCACTGCCCAGTGGAGCCTTTTTTATTCATGTTTTTTTTTTTTTTTCTTCAATTTTTATCTCTATTCCCACATGAGGAATAGTGTGTAGTTTGTCTGTGGTTTTAAATTTTGTGTGTTATCTTTGGAGTATTTTGGTATCAGAGTTATGATAGTTTTATGAAAAATTATGAAACTTCCCATCTTATGTCCAAGAATATTTTACAGTGAAGTTTTAAAGTATTCATTTATAAAGCTGCAGAGTATACCTGCCTTTCAGTGGGGGAATTCTAGATAACATTCCAACTTTTTTCCAAATTTAGTGTTCTATTCAGGTTTTCAGCCTTTTTTGTTTGATTTTGTAATTTATATATATTCTCTTAGAAGCACCATCCATTTTATCAGTGATTTTTATTTAGACTTGGGCTTGTGTGTAAACTTATTTAATTACTTTAATTTCCTTTATATCTCTGTATGCCACTTTTAAATTCATTTTCACTCTAGTTAGTTAGTGGAACTATCAATTTTATGTTGCCCAGGTTTGTAACGTTTATGTTTGTGAGTATAATTAAGTTTTCCTTGTTTTGTCTAGGCTGGCTGTAAGAACTGGGAATTCATAGTCAGCATTTATAATAAGTGTTCATTTATAATGAGCATTACTCACTGCACAACCAAGCCATGTGCCTGGACCCAGAGAGAAGGCAGGCATCCTGCTGCCTGAAGCGGGAGAGCCATCTGGAAAGGCCCCTTCCCTTCCTCTCTTACTTCCTTTGCTGCTCCTGGGTCATACCTGGCTGCCATGTTTCCTTATGCTCACGTCAGCCTCCCTTGGATTCTGGTTTTGATTTGCTGGAATTCTTTTGCCGGGGAGAGTGGACAAATTAAAAAAATATATATATACACACATACACACATATATTTTTATTTTCCCCTCCCCCCATATAGGGAACAAGATTGATAATCTTTCCAAGATTATCAATTTATTCAATGTCTAAAAATGTTTTATCGTACCCTCATATTGGTAGTCTGAGTAAGGAGTTTCAGTGTCAGAATCTCTCCCTCATGACAAGGATATTGCTCCATGATCATGTAGCTGGCGAGGTAGGTGATGGGTGGCAGGTGGCTGTAATACCTTGCTGTCTTTCTGGGGATACAGTTAGAAAATCAAAAAGTGTTCTGCTGCTCTTTGATTTATCTATTTCCTCTAGGGTTGGGTCTTTGTTAGCCTTGGGACTTTTTCTTCTAAGACTGGTAATCCTTGGTTTATAGTAATTCTTGTTCATGGTTCTATTGCAAATTTAGTAATGCTTGAAATAATATACTTACTACCTGAGAAACATATGCTTTCATAAAATGAGCCCTCGAGTTTTTAAAAAATAAAGTTTGGTGTTTGGTGGTAAGAAGTTTCATTTTTCCTGAAGTATTCTCCTGCACCACATTTGAAAGGAAGTCTTAAGGTAAACATTGAGCAGTGAGAGTGTTGTGATTGACTTTTTTTTTTTTTTAATTAAAAATTTTTTTTTTTTTTGTGATCAACTTTTAAAAGTAGATGCCTGCTTTGTCGATGTTAACCAGGTTCAGGGTATATGTGTCTATATATGAAGCTGGATTCTGAAAACATTAGTCACAGCAGCTCTGCAGAGTTTGTACTAAAGTTTATCAGCTCATAAAACTGTTTTATGATCCAGAAAGAATGCTGGCTATAAAACAAACGAACTCCTAACAAGTAAACTAGGCATGTTGCTGATTTTCACACCGCAATATGCTTCTATTGAGGAAACACAATTGTAGTGATTTGGATTCAGTTTTCCTGTTTTCAGTATTTGTAAAAGAACACTTACTTTTCAAAAATGTCTAGGCCAGTCTCCATGTCATGCCCTCAGCTGTCCTCCGTTTGGGTTTCATTAATGAAACGGGTTGTCCCATACATGAAAATCTCATTATTTCTTTTTGGAATGTTTTGAGTTTTTCATATATTGATATTCTTTTCATAGATAGTTATAAAAGTGATAGCAATTGGTAATATTTCCTATTAAAATTTTATTTTTTTATTATAGAAAAATTTAAACGCATTAAAAAGTAGAGAGACTAGAATATTTCACTGCCCATTTCACTCACCCAGCTTAAATAGTTGTCAACTCATGGTTAGTCTTAATATGTTTTTATCCTTCCTTCCCCCAGAAAGGATTGTTTTGAAGCAAATCACAATCTTGTCATCCCTTTCATAAGTATTTCAGTATATACTTCAAAAAGATAAGGACTTTCTTTAAAAACATAACCATAATAACATTATGACATTGAAAAAAATAATAGAAATTCCTTAGTATAATCAAATGTTCATTGCTTATATTTCCCTTTTTTTGTTGTTGATTTTTATGGTTGATTTTTTTTTTCTCTAGGATCCAAAACAAAGTCTGCATATGTCATTTGAATTCTGAATTCTATGTCTTCTGATTCTCTTTTCACTAGAGAAGTGAGTTTACAAAATAATCATGCATAACATAGAGGGTCCTAATTTTCTCTTAAAATACTAGGTTCCCTTTCCCTCTTTTTTTCCCTGTTTTTTTCCCCCTCATTTACAGTTTGTTTAAGAAACCGGGTCATTTGTCCTGTCCTGTTCACAGCATTTTAACTTATCTCTGTTGTTTTCTTAGCTGAACAAATTTGGCATTTGACAAATTATTCCTATACTATTGGACCAGGATATTGTGTGTGAAATAGAGCTACTTTGGAGTTAATTTGACAGTAAAAAATTAGGTCTTTCTTATTTTGTTTGAGACAAATTTTAGAAATCACCCAAAGGCATGTTCTCCGTCAGTACCTGTGGGACTGCAGGTCCAGGGCGGGCAGTGGCGGCGGTGCCGGCCCAGCTGGCGCGTCTTCTCCACGCCTGGCGGGCGCCGGCCCACGCTGCACAGGGAGAGCTGGTCACCAGTAGCCGCCGGTGGCCGCGGGCCTTCCTCTCCTGCCTTGTTACTTTGCATTCTTTAGCTTTCTTCTATTCATTTGTTAGAATTGTTCATGTTAGGGAAATTAGCCCCTTCTCTGTAGTTTGTATTTCTGATGGTTTTTCTTCGTTTGTGGCTTGTCTTGGAGTCAGCTCCTCTTCGTGGAGTTTTGTTCCATGTTTATTTGCTGCGGGTTCATGTGCACAGCTGGGGGCAACGTCCCAGGTCCCTGGACGTGGGCAGCCTGGGCTTGGGCCAGCTCGTGGCTTGCTCCGGCAGCCCGGAGGACATGGCCAGTGTGACACCCGAGGGAGTGCCCTGTCTGGGGGCAGAGGTCTCTGGCGGCCTGGGTGTGTTTGACCCAGTCCTCCACTGATGGGCGGGAGAGCACTCACAGTGCATGGAGGGTGCTGGCGGAAGCGGGGTCCGAGGCTGGGAGCTAGGTCGGAGCTAGGGGAAGGGGTGAGAGGGTCCTCTGAGGGCTCGGATGTGTCCCCGGGGATGGACATCGGCGTAGACGGTTGTGAAGCCTGAACGTAGCTGGCTGCGAGTTGCTGCGCCTTGTCACAGCCCCCCAGCCCGTTCCGTGGCACTCCAAAAACCATTAGGCCAGCCAGGGCTTTTCTGAAGACTCTTGGGGACATGGAAAAGGAGGCTATAGCGTACATCACTTGCTGACATTCCGGATTTGTAAAGCTGTTGTAATAATGAGTTCAGGGAGCGCCCAGCATCCTCCTTAAACCGTGGTGTGCCTGGATCAGGGTGGGGAAGAGGCTGGAGACAGAGAGGAATTGTGGCTGCTCACGGCTTCTAGTCGGGGTGGAGATGAGAGGCCGGACTGCGGGCACTCCAGACACAGAAAGGCCAGCCCTGCCTCGCCGCTGCACAGTGGGGTGTGCCCGGGGGGCCCTGGGAAGGAAGGCGTGGTGCTTTCTCTGCCGTGAAACAGGTCGTCTACAAAACCCGTTCGCCAGAGTCACTTTGGAATTGACACTAGTGAGGAATCAGTCTTTAAAATGTGATCTTAGTAATAAGTTTTTTGGTTTTTTTAATTGAGCTTAAGAAAAATTACTTCCTACTTTTCCATCTGTGTTTGTGAGCGATGCTGTACTCTTCAGATTTATAGTTTTTTTTTTTTTTCTTAATCTTAAAAGTCGAATGGTTTGGGCATTCTACATACAAATAAATCAAAACAAAGGCTGGCTTTGGGAGTGTTAGGAAAGTGAGGCCGGTTTCCTGTTGAAAGCATTAAGGGAAGAACTAAGTGTGGGTGTATGTTGAACCCACTCAAATCAGGGAGATGTTCTGGAGAAGTACAGGTTTTGTAATCAAACGACTCTTGTAAGTTTTTTAATTTCATTGAAACATTAGTTTAAGGAAAATACAATTTTGATAGCTATTTTAGCTTATGGAAGGAAATGCAGATTTCACAAAGCTAGGTGTCCTGTTTTGAAATGTTAAATATTCGCCAAACTTCAATAAAATTTTATTGGTCGTTTGGAAAGCTCTTTTCATTTACCTGTTTTCAGTGTGTGTCATCTCTAGGCAGCCATTGGGAAGGGTAGCTCTCCCAGCTTATCAGCAGCTATTTCAACCAGGGGGGCATTGAAAAAAATCCTTATATAAGAACATCCTTCCTATTAATTAATCAATTTTGGGGATAGTGAACTAAAGATACAGTATTCTCCTTCTCTACTTATTTATTCTCCTTCTCTACTTCCTATCTGGAGTATTTTCCCCTTGTACTTCATTTCTTTTGTGCTGATATTTCTGTAATACTGAAAAATATCAAGCACAGAGTTTGTTTTCTTACTTTACAAAAAGCACCTCAGAAATGCAGAGGCTCAGTTGGGTGACATGGCACACCATTTAATGTGGGGGTGTAGTGCATGACCTGGACACGCTTAATTGTTGATTCTCAAATAATAGTATTTAAAATGAGGGAAGCCATTTTTATCACACCCACACAAGAATTTTATTTTTTAAACTAGATTCTTCTGTACATTCATAAGCGTTGGGAACGGCACTGTTCCACCTTGGACACTGTTTCCACCTGTTCCACCTGTGAGAGGCTTTGATAATCTACTAGGAGCCCTTGGAAGCGCAGGCGGCTTTGAGGCCAGAGTTAGTGTCGTAGGGAGCGGCGGTGCCCAGGAGCCAGGCTGCTCCCCATTTCAGCATTTTGGAAGGAAAGTTAGTATATGGCGCTGAGGGCCTCTTGCTCAGCGATTCTCTCTGGTTTAGAAACAGCTTTTTGAGAGCCAGTGAAACACTGGACTAGCCAAATGGGCTGCTAAGTGGAGAACTGCGCTCATCCGCACGGCCAGTCTGCTTGCCGCGCCCGGGCTCTAGCATCTCTTCGTTGCTGCAGGTGTCTGGAGCAGCATCATGTTCTATATGGTTTGTATAATTTTGGTAGAAGCATTTTTTTTTTTTTCTTCTAGAGACATTTTTGTACCAGGTATGAGTGAGGGTTTACCCATAAAAAATTTCTACTCCTTAACTTCGTATTTTTTTAAATGTCGTAGTGTTCCCAGCATCGATCATGCAACCCAGAGAGCTTGGGTTACTCAGCATTTGGCCCTGGGTGGTGGTTACGGATATTGGTGACCATGGTTCATATGCAGAAGGTTCAGGAGTGCAGATAGGCTCTCTGCCCGTCTCAGGCCGTACACGAGAAGTTTTTAAAAGTCCGTGGTTGGGGGTCGGATGTGGCTCAACTGGTTGGGCGTCCGTCTCCCATATGGAGGGACCCGGGTTCGATTCCCGGGACCTCCTGGTAAAAAAAGTCCGTGGCATAAGCTTGTGTTCCTGGCCGCTGTTGTCAGAGCTGAATCACAGCTGGCAAACAGCGGTCTTGGTAAATGAGAACCCCCGTCCCAGATTCAGCAGAATAGCTCCCGTGCACAGGGCCTGGGCTTGCACGAGGTACTGGGTGGCTGGCCTGAAGAAGCCCTTGTGTACCCGGGGCCTGGCAAGGAGTGGCCCTTCGTTAGGGGATTGTGACAGGAAGTATGGGAAGAAATGCCTGTGGCTGGACCAGAGCGGGCGGCGGTGGGGTGGCGGCTGCTCGGAGGAGGAGAGGCCTGAGTGATCTGCACGCCCATCCAGCGCAGGCTGTACCAGACGTGGTGCGCCCCGCTAAACCGGCCCGTGTCCCTGGGCGTGGACATTGTGCCTGTGGGGACAGAGGTTGGAGGGAAGCACAGTGTTGCTGGGCTGAGTGTATGGTTTCCTGTGACTCATGGGGCCTGGCTACTGATGCTTTCCATGGCCGGACACTGCCCTCCTTGTTGATACTCATTGTCTCCTTTAACCTTCCCAATATACCTCAGTCCTAGGATTACCCCTAATTTGCAGGTGAGGAAACTAGAGCTCAGATTAAGTATTTTGTACCACCAGTGGGGACCTGGATTTGAGCAGTCTAACTCAGACGTGCTTTCAGCCACCATGTCTGCTGCTTCATTTCAGTAATACCTTAGAGCAGTGGTTCTTTTTTTTTTTTTTAACCCCCCCTTGCTGCTTGTGCTCGCCGCATCCATTTTGCTTTGTGTTTTTCTGTGTCTGCTGGTCTCCCCCTGCTGCGTCATCTTGCTGTGCCAGCCGCACGGGCCGGCTCACCTTCACCAGGAGGCCCCGGGAACCGAACCAGGGGCCTCCCATATGGTAAACGGTTGCCCAACCAATTGAGCCACAGCCGCTTCCCAAGCAGGGGTTCTTAACCAGAGGTCCTTGGAAAGATTTCAGGGGTTCCATGAGCTTGAATTGAAAATTCAAAAAAACATTATTCTGTTGCTGTGGGTATGATACATTTATTAGATAATCCACAGTATAGTGTGGACTTAGTAAGAGGTCCATGGTTTTCACCTGACTGGCAAAGGGGTCTGTGGAACAAAAAAGCTTAAGAAGCCCTGCCTTAGAGTATCTTTAATGCTTTGCGTGAATGAATGGATCATGCACCTGAGCAGGCTCCATGCTCCTTTTTATCCCAACCGGTCCACAATCCTTCCCCCCAGGAGTGAGCACTGTGTGATCTGTGTCACAGGCTGCTTGTGCCCATTGTTGGTTTTTTATTATTTATTGCTATTTTAAAGTGTACAATTCAGTGGTTCTTTGTATATTCAGGGTAATGCCACCATCACCATTATCTAAACCCAGAACATTTTCATCACCCCTAAAGGATACCTCATACCCATTAGCAGGCACTCCTCTTTCCCCGTTGCCCCCAGCCCCTGTCAACCCACTAATCTTTCTGTCTCTCTGGATTTGCCTATTCTGGACTTCTCATATAAATGGAGTCATGCAATATGTGGGTTTTTTCTGTCTGGCTGTTTTGATGTAGTATAATGTTTGCAGGGTTTGTCCATGTTGTAACATGTATCAGGATTGCATACCTTTTATCACTGAGTAATATTCCATTGTGTGGATAGACCACATTTTGTTTATCCATTCATCAGTGGATGGACACTTAGGTTGTTTCCACCTTTAGTGATTGTGGACAATGGTGCTAGGAGCATGCATGCACAGGTTTTTGTGTGGACGTATGTTTTCAGTTCTCTCGGGTATATGCCTCAGAGTGGAATTTCTGCGCCAGATGCTAACTGTACGTTTAACTTTTTGAGAATTGCCAGACTGTTTTCAGAGTGGCTTCATCATTTATGATTCCAGCAGCAGTGTGTGGGTTCCACTGCTTTCCACACCCTCACCGACACTGATTTTAGCCACGGTAATAGATGCGAAGTGGAATCTCATTGTTTTAATATACATTTCCTTGATGGCTAATCTTTTCATGTGCTTTTTGGCCATTTGTATATCTTCTTTGGAGAATGTCTATTCAAGTCCTTTGCTCATGCCAAAATTGGGTTGTCTTTTTTATTATTGAATATTTAAAGAGTTCTTTATGTATTCTGGGTACAAGTCCTTTTATCAGATATATGATCTGCAAATATTTTCTCCCACTCTGTGTGTTTTTCACTTTCTTCATGGTATCCTTTGAAGCTCAAAAGTTTTAAATTTTGATGTAATACAATTTGTCTATTTTTTTCTTTGATTGCTTGTACTTTGGGTGTCATATATAAGGAACAATTGCCAAATCCAAGGTCACAAAGATTTACACTTATGTTTTCTTTGAAAAGTTTTATAGAATATTTAGCTTTTACATTTGGTCTTTGATCCATTTTGAGTTAATATTTGTATATAGTGTGAGGTCCAACTTCATTCTTTTGTATGTGGCTCTCCAGTTGTCCCAGAACCATTTGTTGAAGATACTGTACTTCCACTGATTTGTCTTGGAGTTGTGTCTTGTTTTTTAGTTTCATATAATGGAATCACACACTATGTACCCTTTCCTGTCTGATCTCTTTTAGCTTCACACCCTGTCTATGAGATTCATCACTGTTGTGTGCAGCGCTAGTTCATTCTTTTTTGTTGATGTTTAGTATTCCTTTATATGAATTCTACAGATTATTTTTCACTTCTGTTAGTGAACATTTGGATTGTTTTCAGTTTTTACTGTGAATAAAGCTGTGATAAGCATGCTTTTATATGCCTTTACTTCTGCAGGCCATCTAGCTAGGAGTGGAATTTTTGGATCACAGGGAAAAGCATATGGTGGCTTAAGACATACAGATGCAAATGGGGAGTGTAAGGATGATAAATAAAACATTCTGTTTAGAGGAGAGTGAAAGAATTGTTTACTTGGATGACCAGTTTTTAAGAAAGTTGAATGATACAAAGTATCTTAAATGAAATTGATACTGGCTACAGTTTGCCAATTGGTCAGAAGATGTACTAATCATGAAATTAGAAGCAGCTGTTTTTTTACTGGGTGGGAAGAAAACCAGACTTTTGAATTCACAGCAGTAGTAACAACAACAAAAATATGTTAGGGAGTGGATGTGGCTCAAGCAGTTGAGCACCTGCTTCCTACATGGGAGGTACTGGGTTTGGTTATTGGTGCCTCCTAAAAAAACACCCCCAAAACCCAAAAACAAATGAAAAAACCAACTCGGGGGCCCAGTGTGGCTCAGTGGTTGAGCACTGGCTTCTCAAAATCCCCGGCCCAGGTACCATAACAAAACAAAACAAAAAATCTGTTACTGTGCTGCCTACCAGATGATTTAGTTAAGGGAAGCAAGAAAAATAAATGGAATTGAATTTTTTTTCCCTCTGGTTTTTATAATTGAATATTTTTAATGTTACAAGTCATATGAAAAGTCATATTATGGGAAATAAAGATAAATAATAAGGGAATGAAAATACCAGACATTTATAAGAATTTGGGCCTTATGTTTTCTCAGTTTGCTTTTTATCAAAAGGGAATGATAGATATATTTTATATGATATACCTGACCTATGTAGATGCTGAGTAAGTGGCAGCTGTCATTAGGGATATGGATGGATTTAATATTTTATCAGATGTTTACGGGGTAAAATACAAATTTAAAGTATTAAGCAGTGTCACGATTCTTCCTCCTCAGGTCTCTTAAATAGGACTATGTTGTAAATCTGAATTAATTGTAAAGTTAGAAGCTTGGTGAACGTTTTATATGGTTTCCCCCAAATTATGTGTTACTGAAATACATAATTTGAATTTTATTAATTTTCTGATGCTTTGCAAAGTTTTTAACTTTCCTATTTTACTCTGTCCACTCCCTTCTTAGTTGCAGTTTCTTTCTAAATACCATTTATTACAAGTCCTGTGACTCCTGTCTTCTAGAAATGTCTCAGCAAGGGTGAGAGTCAAGGGTCAGAGCATCAGGAAGAATAAATTCGGACTTACTTTGTTGCAGGCCTTCAGTGACCAAAGCTTTGAACAACATTATGTCCTTCAGTCTCATCAAACAAATGCTTTGTACACAAGGGCATTCTGTGAGGAAGAGATGCAGACGCTTTCCTTCCTTCCTAGCTACCTGCTTCTGCTGTCCCTGCAGGTCACAGCACAGTCTTCACCAAGTGGCAGCTCCCCATGAGTACCTGGGAGCTCCCTGGCTTTATGCTGGGAGGAGGTGAAGGACTTGGCTCCCAAGTTCTCCCCTGCTCTAGCTCTGTGGCAGCATTCATGTCCCATGTCTTGCGTCCTGGTGACACTGGCCCAGACAGTGTCCCTCTATCCCTTCTGTCCTTTCTGTCCTGCACAGCTGGCCTTCACTTCAGACTTCATCCTCCAGGTGGAAGGGACCTGTAACGACAGGGCACCCAGCAGTTGTGGACTGCTTTTTGTCTTGATAGAATGAATGCCAAGGGTAACAGTGATCTAAGATTCTTAGATGTCTATTAACAAAACAGACTTGGAATTAGAAAGTTGTCCTTGACATGCGGCCGTCAAACTGGATTGCTGCGCTGTTGTCACAGATCTTAAATACCTCAGTCTGGCATGCTGTAAAATCTGTTTACTATCAAAATATATGTGTGGACTCCCAATACTTGGCTTAAGAAAACACTGTGTTGTGTTTATAAATACATTTTCCATATCAAAACCAAAGTTTTCTGGGTATTTCAGGGGTGGGTTATGTCAGAGTCTCTGAAGGATTTTGTATTATTTTTGCAACTGCTCTGTAAGTTTGAAATTACTTCAGAATAAAAAAATTGAGGAAAAAAATAGTTGATGGGACAGAAATGCATATTTAAGTAAATTACTTATAAAAGTAATCAGAAAAAGCAAACACAATAATACATTTACCATGTTTGATAGGAGGAAGGGGAGAGGTGAGCTAAACCCTAGCACCATGGGGAACACTAGATAGGTTTATTGGCAAAGACGTGCTGACTGACACATATCTCCCAGCACTGTGATGGTAGCTACTAGAAGGACTGAAACATAGAAGCAGTTAAATGGGGTTGACTCTGGGTAGTGAGACTGGAAGTGGGTAGTGGGAAAGGGGACTTTTAAAAAATTATAGGCTGTTCTGTTATTTTTATTTTTGTTTTTGGTATGCACACATATTACTTTGATAATAAAATATAAAGGAAATAAACAAAAACAAAAAACCAAAGTTTTTACTCAGAATTCAGTGGAGAAAGATCAGGAAAAATTGAGAAAAGCCAGTGAATAAAATCATTGATTTTTACGAAGAAAATAGATTTAGCCACATTCTTGCGGTTTCTGCCTCATTTGTGGTGTAGAAGCGAGCAGGTCGTAGCAGAGCTGCTGCAGGTGCGAGCTGCAGGGCACCTCCTCTAGGTGAGTACCCCAGCCCTGAGCGGGAAGCACCCACTTCCTGGGCACAGGCTGAGGAGCAAGTGCTGCTTATGTTATTTTAAAGAAAATAGCCGTATCCTGTCAATTGCTTATTGAAGCTTGGGCATTTATTTTGTGATCTTAGACTTTAATTTTGTGGTTGATCATGAGCTTTTAAACCAGTGAAGATGGACTTTTTGTTGATAAGCTCTGGGGCTGTTGGAGCACACAGCCTCCCTGCGCCCTGCGTGGCTGGATTTGGGGATTAGCTGGCCAGTGTGATGTGGGTGCAGGTGTAGGGTGGATCAGCCTTACCTCCATCCCAAGAGTGTTTGTTTTGTTTTGAAACATTTGGTAAAAGTGATTTTAAGCACATAAGCCGTGAATTTTTTGCAGCAGAACTCTTCAGAGTTGCCTGTCCTCACACCACCCCCTCTGCTCCCATTCTCAGACTCAGTCCAGTCAGACTTTCGGCCCCTACCATTCCCCCAGACCACCAAATCCAGCTGTTAATTCTTAGTGCTCCTCTGCCTTCCAGGAAGGAAGTCCTGGCTCCCTCCCCACCTTGCTGGTTCTTTTCTCTCCAACCCCATCTGGTCCGTGTTCCCCAGGGCCCGGCCCTTGTGCCTCTGCCTGTGCCAGGGGCCTGCCGGTAGCTCACATTTACAGCTCCAGAGTCCAGGCCCTCCCCCCACACAGGCCTGCCCATCCGTATCCGTGCCTTCTCCCTCTGGTTGTTGGCAAATCCATCCTTCTGGTCCAGCTGACGCCTGGGCTCATTGTCGCCCCGCACTTCCAGGCCGGTAGGAGATCCTGGGGCTCTCCCTCCACTTCCTCTTCCAGGCTAGTAGCCCCATAAATCATAACCTACCCTTTGTCCCCTCCCCCATTCCCAGTTTCCCTTTTTTCCCCTTTTTTTCCCATAGGATTTATCTTCCTATATAATTTACTTGTTTATTATATTCTTTATTTTCTGTCTTACCCACTAAAATATAAGAGCCACGAAGGAAGGGGTCTTTGTTCACAGATCTGTTGCTGCTGCCTAGAACAGTGCTTGGCAAACTGTAGGTGCTTAGTAAGTCTTTGTTTAATTGATTCTGATATTTAGAACCTATGTTTAAAGCCTTTCAAGGACTTACTAAGTTAGTCATTATGGCAGTGCAACAAACATTTTAACATTGGCAGTTTGTGAAATGCTTTTATATGTTATCTTATTTAACCATTTATTCAGCCGACACAAACTGCAGGCAGCATATCATATCCTGTACAAAATCCTTGTTCCTCCCTGTGGCCTCCCAAATTAAAGAAAGATGCTATGCCTGGGTTCAGGTTGTCCCATCCCACTTTCTCAGCCAGATCTTTGTCTGGCTCTGCCTTTGTAATTTGTACTGCAAATGGACCACACTTTTTGTTCTTTCCAGCGCCCTGTGATTCTCTTCCCCATGGCTTTGCACACGCAGTTCCTTTCTTAACCACCCTGCACATGTGCACATGCGTGCCTGTGTACACACATTTCTGTTTCTTCTGCCAAATAGAGTATCAGGGCTTCAAGGCAGATTTTACAAGCCATGGCCTCACACAGCTTTGTCTAGTCTTCCTACTTCCTATCTCCTTTCCATCCCCTTTCAAAAAAAAAAAAAAAAAAAAGATTGTAATTTTCCCCTCTTCTACCCTCACAGCTGGTTTTTATATACTTTTAAATAAAAATATTTACTTTTAAATGTTCCAGTGGGGCTTTCCTCAGGAAGATGGCTTAATTTGAATTTGGGTGGGAGGCCTGCATTGGTGACACCTTACAGCATAGGTGGAGGTGGGTGAGAAGGCAGGGCCCCCACAGGGCTGAGACATGGCTCCAGGACAAAGCCAGAGGCTGTGTCCTCCAGTCTCAGGACACAAGGGGGGCTGGCAGCCTGCAGGTGCTTGATCGTGCAGGGCCGCGTGGCGTGGGCTGGATCAGGCACAGACTTCTGCTGCTCTTGGAGCCAGGCTTTCTTGAAGTCACCTCCAAACAAAGTAATTCAAGATGTCAGTTTCTTCAGAATTGTTGTATTTGAAGAGAGATGTATGTATAAAGCAGGGCATGGAGAAAAACTACAGCGGTTACAAGGTGCTAGCGTAATGAATGGTGTTGAAAGGAACAAGAAGCTGATTGTTCCAATCTGGAAGCACAGGTTATTTTCCAAATGTTTTCACTCTGTGATTGGGCTCTTTTTTTGTCTCTAAATATTCAAGTGAAAGAAATAGACAAGTTGCCATATTAAATTATGTTTTTTCTCGCAGAATTAAATTTTGGCTTGGAGACATTAGAGGGTAACAGAAACCTACAAGTTTTCTTACATCTGTCTTGGCTGGTGTGATCCCTAAAGGCTCTAAGGTGGTGGCTTAGATAACCTCTCAGGACCATTTTCAGGCCCACTTTTTGGGAAGATTTATTAGAAATGGCCCTCTGATAAGTCCTTAGCGCTCTCTGAGCAGCTATCTGCCACTCATTCCTTCCACCAGCATCCCCGGCTTTGCAGAAAGCAGGCCCAGGACACGCTGTAGTCTCTGAAGCCCGGCACCAGGCCTCCTGGAGGTGGCAGAGCCCTGGCAGGACACAAACTCTGGTGTTACATTAGCCTGGGGTTCCAGAAGCTTTGCTACTCCCTCTTGGGGCAATCAGGGCAAATGACTGATTTTCTGATCCACAGTTTTCTCACCTCTAAAATGGGGATAATGACATTGACCTTGGAGGGCTGTTGGGGGTGGGTGGGTAGGTGACCTGTGTGCAAAGTATGCCCTCACCATGGCCACGCCAAGGTGCAGTAACAGCTGTGCTAGGCACGCCCTCAGTGGCACACTGTCAATTCAGATTCATACCCTGCGTAGACTTTGCCCTGTACTTACTAAAATGAGGTCACATGAGCAAAATAGAGAACTAAAACTTGCACATTAAAAATTCTAGGGGAGCTGATGTAGCTCAGTGGTTGAGTGCTGGATTCCTACGTACGAGGTCCTGGGTTCAATCCTGGGCGGAAGTACCTCAAAAAAAAAAGGTGAGGAAAAAAACCCCAAAATTAAAAAAAACAAATAAAAAACAACAAAAAAAAAACTTAAGAATCTTCTACTTACAACAGAGAAAAATATATGAATTTTTCAAAAGGTTTTTGTCCCTTTCCCCCTTTGCATCTTTCCAGCACACCCGCGGCTCACGCCTGTTCCAGTAACCTCATGGTGATGATGGGCCTTTGAACATGGCCTGGCATCAGCCCTACTGGCTAGAGCACAGATCTCTGCCTGAGGCAGAAATGTAGCTTTAATTGATCTTCTGTGGTTTAAATTTATAAAGAAATTCTTGAGCCAGGTGTGATCAAGAAGTAGTCATGTATGTTGAGATGTAGTGGTGAGTGGAATGACCCAGAAGCTGTACTGCTCCTTCTGTACCACTTGCCCAGACCCACGCTGCTGCTGCTGCCTGAGGCCTGAGGAGTTCAGGAGACTGAGGCTGGGCCCCAGTGACCCCTTCCTGTCTCCGTCTCTGGGGTTGTGGGCTTGGCTCACCATGCCACTCTGGCGGTTACTAAGTGTTACTTAGGTGTTTTCCACCTGCAACCTGCAGTAACAGTAGCTGCTATTTAATGAGCACTTACTCTCTGCTGGCGTTGTGCTGCCTTGTGAGGATCATCTAATTTAATACTGTTTTAGTTTGTAAAAGCTGCTGAAAGCAAAATACCAGAAATGGGCTGGCTTTTAAAATAGGGATTTATTAGGTTGCACGCTTATAGTTCTGAGCCCGTGAAAGGGCCCAGATCAAGGCATCATCAGTCAGTGCTTTCTCCCCAAAGACTGGCACATGGAGGCATCTTCTGGTGTCTCCCTTCTCTTCTGGGTTTCATTGCTTCACCTTGCTTCACCTTTTGGCTTCCTCTCTCCCGGGTTCTGTTGATTTCAGCTTCTTGCTCTTGTGGCTTTCTCTCTCAGCTTCTGTGGGTTCTGAGCTTGTGGGTCTTTTCTCTCTGTCTGTCTCTCCCTATTCATCCTGTTTATAAAGGACTCCAGTAAGAGGATTAAGACCCACCCAGGTCATGCCTCACTGAAGTGATCGAGCCAAAGGCCCTTAACTGAAGGAATTTAATCAGAGGTCCCACCTGCAATGGGGTCCCACCCACACAAGTGGATTAGCCCTAAGGACACGATCCTTTCTAAAGGGTACATACAGTCTCAAAGTACCACAAATACCCACAGTGGCTCTTGGAGACATCACTATTTCTTCCCAGTTTACAGGTGAAGAAGCAGCCTTAGAGAGGGCAGGTAAACCTGCCAGGCTCATATGGGGTAGAGTGGTGTTTGGATTTAACACCCCCGCTTCTCCCTGGCTGGTTTGTCTGACCACAAAGGACGTGCCTTCTACTTAGTAAAGTGATCTTGGGGAGCTTTACTAACCCCTGGCCCTGAGACAGTGGTTCTCAGACTTCAGTGTACTCAGAATGACATGGAGAGCTCATTAAAACACAAATTGGGTTTCTGATTCTGTAAGTCTGGAGTAGGGCTCGAGAATTTGCCTTTCTAACAAGTTCCCAGGTGATGTGCTGCTGTTGACTTGGGTATCACACTTTGAGAACCACCAGTTTATACCTGGGGTAAATCAACCAACCCGACCCTTGTGGAGCACATCTCAGTTAGATGGGCATGGGGTTGGGTGGGAAGGCCTTGAACTGCTGGGGAGAGAGCTAGTGCAGAAATGAGGTGCTGCCGTGGACCTCATTTTATTTATTTATTTATTTAAAAGGTTCTATTTATTTATTTATTTATTTATCTATCTATCTATTTATTTATTTATCCCCCCTTGCTGCTTGTGCTCGCTGTGTCCATTTGCTGTGCGGTTTTCTGTGTCTGCTTGTCTCCCTTTGTTGGGTTGTCCTGCTGCGTCAGCTCACCGTGCCGCGCGGGCTGGCTTGCCTTCACCAGGAGGTCCAGGGAATCGAACCCGGGGCCTCCCATATGGTAAACGGGAGCCCTCTCAATTGAGCCACATCCGCTTCCCCGTGGACCTCATTTTAAACTTCCCATCTTCTCCCTGCTGATGCTGCCAGACTGGGGGACATACTTTAAGAACCATTGCTCCAAGAGAACAGATGGAGTGAAAACATGATACTCTTAACTTGTAACTTCAACATGTTCTCTGTGTGCTTCAGCCATTGTTTGATAACCAGTACTCATTCTGGTGCTCATTGACCTGCCTTTTTCTTAAATCTAGAAGCATATTTACAGGATGCCTCTAGTGACTTGACAAAAAAATAGCCCGGAAGTGGGCTGTCCCGTTGGTGTAAGCACCAAAGCTTGATCAAGGCTTCAGTCTGAACCTTTGTGGCCTTTCTGTAGCCTTTGGGTCACATGCAGTCAGCCTTGTCCCTCCATATCGCTCTACCTTGAAGATCCTTTTTACACTAAAATGTGTTTGTATTCACAACAGTAAGGCTCGCAGCAGTCAGAGAAGCATGCAGGCAGTCACTCGGCAGTGGCTGTCCAGGGAACCCCAGAGGATGATGCCGCAGGCAGCTGCGCGGCAGCCTCGCTGCTTGCGGATCACTGCTTCCCGGGTGGCCCTGCAGCAGGAAGACAGGACTGACGCTGTAAAGGGATGCACAGAGCTGAGCCTGAGTGTTGTTTAAGCAGTGATCAGGCAAGCTAGCCCTGGGCAGCAGCAGTCTGCCGGGCACTGAGTGGAGGGAAAGACGAGGCACGCGCTGCTGTGCCTGGAGTTGGCCTTCACCTGGCCCTAGCCGGGTCGGCGAGGCAGTGCCAGCAGCCCATTGGAATGAGGCTTTCCTGGTTTGCCATTGGCCCCGTGTGCCCTCCCCACCCACTTCCCCACACAACTTCGCAGACTGACTCAGTCTGTGCATTACTGGTCTTCCCAGTCGGAGTATTATTAAAGGGCTTCCTTTTTTTTTTTTTTCTTTTTTCTTTTTTAAGGAGGTACCAGGGGTTGAACCTGGGACCTTGTACATGGGAAGCAGGTGCTCAACCCCCGAGCTCCCCAAGGGCTTCCTTTTTAATATCTAAACTCATAACTTGCTTTAAGTTAAAATTCAGTGTTTGTTAGCTTTACACTATTGTTCCTGGTTATCAGCACAGTGTGGAAGAGTTCAGATTTAGAGAACTTTAATTTGGAGTTAATAGGGCTTGAAAGATTCACTTTCTCATATAGTGATTTCTGATGAGAAAATGTTGTGACTGAATCCCCAGGATAGTATTCTGTCATTTTAAAATGGTTTTACTTAGAGAAACAAGCAAAATCTATTTTATGTAATTTAAACGCATTTTTCAGACACATTCTTTTTTGCTTCCACACTATTTTAATCTTTATTACAGACAGATTGCCTTCTGCTTTGCATTTCAGTTATAATCATAAACTGATTTTAAATTGTAAGTGCCTTTGAGAAGGCAGAGCCCTTGCCTGATTAATATTTACAGTTCCAGGACCTTGCACGTGGGAGGTGCTCAGTAGATATTTAAGTGAATGCTGGGGTTCAGGTGGCATTGATAGTTCACAGGCAAAATCTCATTCATTCATTTAGACGTTATTCTTCTATAAGTGTATCAGCAATCTGAACTGTAAGAAAAAATTTCAAGCCTTTTGGGAACTATAAAGTCATCCTAAGATACTTGGGAAAAAGGTCTTCGTGTTGTGTGCTAGGTATCAACCTGCCTCTCAAAACTGTTGCCTTGCCCCCCCCCCATGGGGTTATGCTATGGGGGCTCAGCGGGGTGCCCCACCCACTTTATGGTTCTGTTTTCAGGGTGCTCTTCTGGCCCCTTTTCCCCCTACAAGAGGATCAGATGATAGCCCTGCATTCAGGGCCAGCAGCTTGATTCCCTTGCTGTCTGGCCTCCAGCTTCGGCCTTATCAGATGGCTCAGTCGGTCCCTCCTTGGAGCTGCCCCGTTACTGTGACTGTTGGGTGCACTGCTCCAGGCAGCAGCAGGGATCGAGCCTCTTGTCCCTTGCTGGGACCAGAAAAGCAACCGGCAGTTGCAAGGGGCAGAGTTCCTTGGAGCCAAGACCACACAGAGGAGTTGGAGGTACCTGTTCATTTGGGAGGTGGGACCTCTAACCTTTACATCCTCCGCACATCACTCAGCCTTTGGGGCTCTGCTTCCTCATTGGTAACATGTGTTGTTTGGTCTGGAGAATCTGTAAAACCTTTTCCAATTCCATATGTATTGACTGTGACCACAAAGAGGCAGAGGCCTGGACAGATGAGAGGTGCAGTGACTGGTACAAGCAGCGCCATTAAGTGAAGAGGGAGGTGGGGCGACTTGTGCTAGAGAGGGCGAGGGCTGGCCTTCCTGAGCGCCTTCCCGTTTCTTGGGCATCTTCCCACCCTCCTTCCCGCTTCCCAACCGCCTTCTAGTCCTCCTTGGGCATTCTCTCCAGCTGTTCTGTCTTTTTTCCCCCTTGATAAACAAACCAGGGAGGAAGGGTGAGGGTGAGGGACATCATAATGATTTTCTGTCATTTCAGCCAAAGATCCTTCTCTCCTCCCAGTTCTTCATGGCAAAGTTTTTCCTGTTTAGAGAGAACAGGGGCTCCAGTTTTTTCTTAGAGTTTGGATCACAGCAGTCGAGTTTGGTGGGTCATGCTCATATTTGCCAGTGGTTACCATTGATTGTCTCATTAATTCATTGCCTTTTAGGGCATCAAAAGAAGTTCTGTGTAGGGGACAGTCTTGGGTTATGGAGCAATGAAGAGTTGAGGAGGAGCCTTCTAATCATAAAGGCCTGGGTGTGGGAGGGCCAGGGCTGTAGTCAGCCTTTTTGGTGGAAAATATCCCACAATGTTGAATATAATTTTATATTTTATATATTAAAAAACAGAAGCCCTCTTCTGGAGAGAGGGTCGCCCTCACAACTCCGCACGTGACCATCGGTCAGCTGTGCTCACTGTGCCCCCACTGCTGTGCCAGGGCTGTGGGGAGCGGGGTCACCCGGGCAGATGGCGAGCACGGGAAGGCTGGAGGAGCCAGCTGGTTGGACCAGGAGACGCTGCCTTTGTCGGAGACCCGAGGGTGTGGGGGGCAGCTGTGTGGGTGGGGAGGTCTCCAGGCAGAGGGTCTGCTTATGGAGACCAGAGCTGCATGAGGGCCTGCGCAGCTGAAAGAGCCCAGTGTGGCTGGATCGAGGAGACCGCGGGGTGAAGGCGCCGGGCGTGAGGGTGCTGCGTTTTCTCCACCCGCCATGGAAAGCCAGTGAGGAATCTTTTTTAAGGAGGTACCGGGCATTGAGCTTAGTACTTTGTACATGGGAAGCAGGTGCTCGGCCACTGAGTTACACCCGCTCCCCCAGCGAGGAATCTTAAGCAGGGAAGATGGTGCTGAGGAGGCCGAGTGGCTGCGAAGGAGGCCAGGGGAGGAGCACAGGGAGGGGGGTGGTCTGGCATCAGCAGGGACAAGGAAAGCTGGCTCTGCGGCCGACCAGGGTGTGTGGTGTGTGGTGTGTGTGTGCGTGTGTGTGTTTGTACACATGTGCGTGGAAGCTGCAGGTGCAGGTGTGAATGGGCAGGACTCTGAGTGGGTGTTGGCCCACCAGCAGTCGCTGGCCCCCCGGGCCCCTGGAGGGGCTGTGCCGGCACAGCGGAGGTGCCCAGGGGATGGTGGTTGCCTCTCCGTTGTTGGCTTTTGATGCTTGTTGATGGCACGTCAAGGAGGGGCCATCGTACTGTCTAGTTTGTAGTGGTATGTTGGAACAGTCTTACTTCAAAACCTGCAAGTTCATTAGCACCATGAGAATCAAACATTACGTCACACGCAGCAGCAGATGAGTTTCCCAAGCCAGCCACTCCATAAGGTCTGTTTCTAAGAGGATCTTAGTATAAACCATATTTTAAACGAATCTGTAGTGGTGTTTTGGTTGTTGGCGATTTCGCTTTGCATTCCGAGTGTTTTAAGAGTGTGACAAGCTGTGTTGTGCCCCAATGGGTATAACTGATAAAATTTTGTCTGTGGCATTTTGTATTCTGAAGAGCACCTCAAGCTCTCAATTAAGTCAGTGAGGTAACACTGGCAGGCTGAAGATGGCTCCTCCAGGTGATCGTCAGCTGCTGATGCCTAGCAATAAGCCAGCGTCCATCCCCTCCCACACACACACACCAGCTGCTGCTTCTGGAGGGATAATTGATTGAAAATACCAAACAGTGGTAGAAGCTTGTGAGGAAAAACAAACAAACAAACAAACAAACTTGATCCCTTTGCTATCTTTGGCTGTGGCAGTAACTGGGATATGTTTTGATTCCATTACTCCAGCCACTTCTCCCTACCCCTCTCCAACCTGCTCATCTGCCAGCCTTGCCCATGTCAGTAAATGCCACCCTGTTAAAAAAGATGCCCCCGCTAAAAGCCTGCCAGGCATCCCTGAATCTGTTCTTTCCTTCCCCTAATCAGCAGGCCCTGTCGGAGCCACTCCTGGCGCTCGCCTGGATGCAGCCTCTGAGCCCAGGATGACTCTGGCTGGCTGCTGCCGCTGGCCCGCTCTCCCTGCTCCAGGCCTGCCCCCTGCAGGTGACTCCAAATAGCAGTGGATGATGCTAATCTTATTTTTCTTATGTGCAACCATTTCAAACTTATAGGAAAGTTGCAATTAATTGTCCTAAGAACCCTGACCCCCAGCTGTTTGAGAGTAGGCTGCTTACCTGTTACCCTTCACCCTTTAATATCTTAGTAGGTATTTCCTACAATAGGGATAGTCTACATAACCACAGCACAACCCTCAGTCAGGAGCGCACAGGTACGTGGCTGCCTCCAGGTGTTCTGTGGGCCCCATGGAAATGCCACTCATCTCCCGAGAGCCTTGCAGCCTCCTCAGCCTCTCGTATGGAGTTCCTCAGACTTCCCTGCACGCTGATGACCTGAAACTTTTGAAGCTTACCAGGCAGCCTTTTTGTAGACTGCTCCCTCAGCTTCCACCCCACAAGTGACGCAGCCTTGTTCTACTGCGTCCCATCAGCTGGTGCAGTTTCACCCAGTCATGTCACTCATGAAGCTGCCCCTAGTCACCTGACGCAGGTAGAGCCCGGCAGACTTCACAGTGAAGGTGAGCGCACTCTTTTTTCCCCTCTCTCATTGTTGAGTATTTGTTTGGATGTACTTTGAAGCAATATAAATACCTCATTCCTCACCATACCTTTGATTCATTCACTTGTTTAGTAGCGCCAGTGTGGACACATGGCTTCCTATTTAATGGGTTCTAACCTGTTACTGCCCCTATTTTGGTAAGCTGTTCTTCAGGCGCCTCCTTACTCCCTGACACAACAAGACACTCCAGGGGGCGGAGGTGGCTCAGGTGGTTGGGCGTCTGTCTCCCATATGGAGGGACCTGGGTTCGATCCCCGGGACCTCCCGGTAAAATTAAAAAATAATAATAATAAAATAAAGTAAAAAAAAGATACTCCAGGCCTGTCTTGTTCTTTCCTGACCCAGCTCTGGAATGAACTGTTTCTTCAAGGAGCCCTGACTCCGTTCAAGGGAGAGTGGTGTTTAGGAGCTCGAGCTGGCCCTAGCTGTCTGCGTGTAGCTGCGGCCTTCCAGCCCTCTCGGGACGGAGCCAGGCGCACACGTGTGTGTGCACACACAGTTCTCTTGTTTGTTTCTTATCTGCTGTCTGTGAAAGCGTGGGTTCTGCCAGGAGCTCTGATTCTGACCCAGCACTAGGCTCCACCTCCTTTCTGACCTCGCCTTATTCCTAGCTCCTTTCGCTGACAGCGAGGAAGCTGGCTCCTGTATGTGACAGTCTTTCCCCAGTCCCCAGGGCAGTTGGCCTCCCATCGCAGTCACTGCAGTGGGCTCTGCCCTTCTGCCCCAGGCCACCTGGCCCCCTGCTTGCTCAGGCCCCAGCCCTCTATGCTGTGTGGCTCCCCAGCATGGACACCCCTCACGCCACTTGTCCTCTGCCCGTCTCAGGGTGCGCAGCCACCTCGCCACCCCCGAGGCATGACCACCTGTGCTGGGCCGCCCTCCTCGTAGCCAGGGCTCTTGGTGCTCTGAGCCCGCTTCTCTTCCCCTGCCTGGGGCCTTTCGCCGCGGCCAGCACCTGCCTCGTGCTCTGAGTAGATGCCAGCAGTGGAATCGCTGGGTGCGGTGGTGGTCTCTGTTTGACTCATTAGAAGCTGTTTTCCAGAATGCTTGTGCCATTTGTTTCTTCCCCCTGCAATGTGTGAGCACTCCGGTTCCTCCATAGCCTCACCAGGACAGCCTCTGCTGCTCTCAGCTGTTTACCTTGTGAGTTTGAAGTGGTATCTCGTGATAGTTTTAATTTGTGTTTTCCCGATGACTAAAGATGTGGAGCATCATTTTTTGTGCTCATTTGCCATTCTTGTATCTTTTTTGGTGAAGCTTTCAAGTGTTTTACCCATTTTAAAATTGATTGTATAACTTTTAATTACTGAGTTGAAGGGGAGTTCATTATATATTTTAGAGACAAATCCTTTGTCAGAAATATATATTGCGAGTATTTTCTCCCAGTCTGGCTTCCCTTTTCATTTTCCTAATGGTTACTTGACACTATTTTATCAGTCTTGTTTTATAGTCAGTGCTTTTGTGTCCTATATAAAAAACTTTTGCCTGCCCCAAGATTGGTGTGCTAATTATTAAGCGAGTGCCTCTCCGCTGCAAACCATGCTTCTGTGTTTTTTGCAGAGGCTGTGTCTCAGCTGCTCCCCGTTAGACTAAGCCTGAAGGGGACGCCAGAGGAAGCCTGCAGGGCTGGCTGCTTCCTGCTGGTCTTGCTCCCTGCGTGTCATCCTAGCAACAGTTCTTCATCCGGCACCACCGGCACCACAAGTTCCTTCTGGTAATGAGCAGCTGATTCCAGGTTGGAGTTTTACCAGTGCTTTCAGAACCAAGCTCATTGCACTCCCCTCAGAGACCCCAGTACTATCATCAACCACTTCCTTTTGTTCCCCTGATCCAAGGAGTAGCAATTTCTTCCTGCATCTGTTGTCTCCATGATAGTGTTCCCTTTTGCTTTTTCAGTTACCTACTTAACAGTTCTTTATATTAGATTTTCTTTGTTTAAATAACTGGTGTGGTCTTTATCTCCTGACTGTAGTCTGACTTATATAGATGCAGTGATAATTCTTTGATACCTGAACCTGATAAGGCCATTACAACAAAAGAATATTACAGAGCAAGATTCATGAATATAGATGCAACAAAATATTAGTAAATCAAATCCAGTTACATATAAAAAGAATGGTGCATCATGACCCAAGTGGGCTTTACCCTTAAATGCAAGATTGGTTCAACATTAGAAAATCAATAAATTTAATTCACCATATTAAACAGATTGAAGGAGAAGGATCATGTGGTCCCCTCAATAGATAGATGCAGGAAAGGCATTTGACAAGACTCAACTCCCATTTATGGTAGAAACTCTCAAGAACAAAGACAGAAAGGAAACTTCCCCAGTCTAGTAAAGGACAACTATGAGAAACTTACAGGTAACATCATACTTAATGGCAAACTCTTGAATTTTTTCCCATGTGGGTAGTTATGCTTTTACTACTTCCATTTACTGGAGGTTTAGTTGTTGCAGCAAGGCAAGAAAAAGAAATAAAAGGCATGAAGATCAGGAAAATAAAACATTTTAAATTCAGACCACAGGATTTCTAAAAGATTTATTTATTTATTTATTTATTTATCTATTTATTTATTTATTTATCCGCCCACCCCCACCCCCACCCCCCGGTTGTTTGTGCTCGCTGTCTGCTCTCTGTGTCTGTTCATTGTGTGCTCTCTGTGTCTGCTTGTCTTTCTTTCAGGAGGCATCGGGAACCAAACCTGGGACCTCCCAGGTGGGAGGTCAGCACCCAATCATGCGAGCCACATCCACTCCTTGCTTGTTGTGTCTTTCATTGCATCTCCTCGTTGCGTCTTCTCACCACGCCAGCCTGCTGTCTTGCTCATCTTCTTTAGGAGGCACCAGGAACTGAACCCGGGACCTCCCATGTGGGAGGTGGGCGTGCAACTGCTTGAGCCACATCTACTCCCAGACCACATGATTTTTACATAGAAAATCCTGGGAAATGGATGTGGCTCAAGGGGAAATGGTTGTGGCTCAAGCAATTGGGCTCCCGTCATATAGGAGGTCCAGGGATCTACCTTCATTCTTCTGCATATGGAAATCCAGTTGAGAACCATTTGTTGAAGAGACTCTTCTTTTTCTTTTTTTTTCAATCTAGCAAAAGAAAAGGACCAAACTTTTTTGTCTCAACTTCATACAATTCAATTAAAAATACATTTTTCAGAATTCACAGAACTATGTAGATGCAAAAGAAATGTAAATAATAAGCTATCAGATTGTGTTTCTTTGTAAGTTATAGCCTTATACAGCTGATGTTAGGAGAGCTTAAACTCTACTAAGATTTCTGGGCACCCTGAAGGTTGGTTTTTCTTCACATCCATCTGCAGCTGCCACCTGGCACCCTCCTGTCATGGGCGGGACGCTCCTGATCCCCCAATGCCAATATTTGAGGCAAGAGTCTCACTCATGATGTTATTTTTATTTCATTGAAAGTAGCAGTAGGTATGCTATTTTGTCCCCCATTATTTATCATTCACATATAGATCTATAGCTCTGTATCTCTTTCTACATCTATCTTGTTTTTCTTTTTTTTTTAGTTTATTTTGTACATTTAATAATTGAAAATATAAACAATTAAAAGCTAAAAAGTACGGGAAGCGGCTGTGGCTCAATCAGTAGGGCTCCCGTTTACCATATGGGAGGCCCCAGGTTCGGTTCCCGGGGCCTCCTGGTGAAGGCAAGCCAGCCCGCACGGCGTGGTTAGCTGACCCAGCGAGCACAAGCAGCAAGGGGGGGATAAATGAATAAATAAATAAAATCTTTAAAAAAAAAAAAAAAAAAAGCTAAAAAGTAAACACAGATGAATAAATAAATACCTTTTTTAATTAAATGTAATGGAAGAGACTCTTCTTTCCCAACTGAATGGACTTGGCACCCTTGTCAGATATCAGTTGGCTGTAAATGTGCGGGTTTCTCTGAACTCAGAGTTTGATTCCCTTGATCTTTGTGTCTGTCCGTGTGCCAGTACCATGCTGTTTTGATACTATGGCTTTGTGATAAGTTTTAAGATCGGGAAGTATGAGTCATCCTACTTCATTCTTTCTCAGGATGGCTTTGGCTACTTGGGGCCCCATACCCTTCCAAATAAGTTTGATGATTGGCTTTTCCATATCTGCAAGGTAGGCTACTGGAATTTTGATCAGGATTACACTGAATTTATACATCGCTTTGGGTAGAATTGACATTTTTATTTTTAAAGATTTATTTTATTTATTCCACCCCACCCCCACTGTTTGCGCTCGCTGTCTGCTCTGTGTCCATTTGCTGTGTGCTCTCTGTGTGTGCTCATCTTCTCTTTAGGGGGCACCGGGAACCAAACCTGCGACCTCCCATGTGGGAGAGAGGCACTCAATTGCTTGAGCCACCTCTGCTCCCTGCTTTGTTGTCTCATTGTGTTTCCTCTTTGTGTCTCCTTGTTGTGTCATCTTGTTGCATTAGCTCGCCGTGCCAGCCCGTCGCAAGACCAGCCTGCTGTCTTGCTGGTCTTCTCCAGGAGGCATCAGGAACCTAACCCGGGACCTCCCATGTGCTAGGTGGGAGCTCAATCGCCTGAGCCACATCCACTTCCCAGAATTCACGTCGTAACAATATTTAGTCTTCTGAGCCATAAACATGGAAATATTCTTCCATTTATTTATGTCTTCTTTGGTTTCTAAGTTTTGTGGTTTTCTGTGTACCAAGTCCTTTACGTCCTTGGATAGATTTATTCCTAGGTATTTGAGTCTTTTAGTTGGTATTGTGAATGGAATTTTTTTCTTGATTTCCCCTTCACATTGTTCATTACTAGCATATAGAAACACGACTCAGTTTTGTGTATTGACCTTGTACCCTGACAGTTGGCTGAATTCATTTATTACCTCAAGTAGCTTTGTTGTGGAATTCTCAGGATTTTCTGTATATAGGATCATGTCACCTGCAAATAGGGAAAGTATCACTTTTTCATTTCCAATTTATTATCTCTTATTTCTTTCTCTTGCCTAGTTGCTCAAGCCAGAACTTACAGTACAATGTTGAATAACAGTGGTGACAGTGGACATCCTTGTCTTGTTCCTGATCTTAGAGGGAAAGCTTTCAGTCTCTCATCGTTAAGTATGATGTTAGCAGTGGTTTTTCATATATGCCCTTTATCGTGTTGAGGAAGTTTCCTTCTTTTCCTAGCCTTCTTAGTGTTTTTATCAAGAAAGGTGCTGGATTTTGTCAAATGCCTTTTCTGCATCAATTGAGATGATCATGCGGTTTTTATTCTTCTGTTTATGTGGTTGGTATATTACATTTATTGATTTTCTTATATTGAACCATCTTTGTATACATAGGATAAGTCCTATGTATACAGGGGGAATAATTCTTTTGATGTGCTGTTGGATTCAGTTTGCTAGTATTTTGTTGAAATTTTTGCAACTATATTCATAAGGGATATTGTTCAGTAGTTTTCATAGGGTATCTTTATCTGGCTTTGGTATGAGGGTGATGTTGGCCTCATAGAATAGGTTAGGGAATATTTGTTCTTTAATTTTTTGTAAGTCATTGAGCAGGATAAGTGTAACTTCTTGGAATGTTTGGTAAAATTCTCCTGTGAAGCCATCTGGTCCTGGGCTTTACTTTATTGGGAACGTTTCTGTTAACTAATTCAGTCTCTTTGCTAGTTATTGGTTTTTACGATCTTCTATGTCTTCTCAGGTTAGTATAGGTAGTTTGTATGCTCCTAGGAATTTTTCCATTTCATTTGGGATCCGGTTTGTTGGCAAACAGTCGTTCATAGTATCCTCTTATGTAAAGTCCTTTTTATTTCTGTGGGGTCGGTAGTTTTGTCCCCCTTTTCATTTTTCTAGTTATTTATGTTCTTTCTTTTTTTTCTTGGTCAGTCCAGCTTAAGGTTTGTGAATTTTATCTTTTCAAAGAACCAGTGTTCCGTTTTGTGGATTCTCTCTCTCTCTCTCTCATTATCTAGTTCATTTATTTCCGCTCTAATCTTTAGTATATCCTTCCTTCTGCTCACTCTGGATTTTGTTCACTTTTCTTTTTCTAGATCCTTTAGTTTTGAAGTAAGGTCTCTGATTTGTGATCTTCTTTTTTAATGTAGGTGCTATACATTTTTTTTTTTTAATCTTTTTTCTAACTTATTTTTTATTTTTTGAAAAAAAAAAACAAAAAACAAAAAACAAACCCTTGTGTCGAGGGCTGACTTTCAACAGATCGCAGCGAGGGAGCTGCTCTGCTATGTACGAAACCCCGACCCAGAAGCAGGTCGTCTACGAGTGGTTTAGCACCAGGTTCCCCACGAACGTGCGGTGCGTGACGGGCGAGGGGGCGGCCCCCTTTCCGGCTGCACCCCGTTTCCCAGGACGACGGGCTCTCCACACCGGACCCTGGTCCCGACGCGCGGGGGACGGGGGGACCGGCCATCCGACGCCATCCGAGGCCATCCGAGGCCATAAGAGGCTCCGCGGCGCTGCCGTATCGTTCCGCCTGGGCGGGATTATACATTTTTAAAAATTGCAAAACTCCGTGTTTTTTTTTTTTTTTTTAAGGAGGTACCAGGGATTGAACCCGGGACATTGTACATGGGGTGCTCAGCCATTGAGTTACACCTGCTCCCCGTAAGTGCTATCATTTTAGAGCTTGAAATTTCCCTCTCAGCACTGCTTTTTCTATATTCCATAAGTTTGTGTGTGTGTGTGTGTGTTTTTCATTTTGTTTTTAGGAGGTACCAGGGAATAAACCTGGGACCTTGTACGTGTGAAGTGCACCCTCAACCACTGAGCAACACCCGCTCTATTCCCATAAGTTTTTTCTGTTGTTGTTTTAAAGATTTATTTTATTTATTTCCCCTCCCCGCCCCCCCATTGTTTTCGTTCTCACTGTCTGTTCTCTGTGCTCATTTGCTCTGTGTTCTTCTGTGTCTGCTTGTCTTCTCTTTAGGCAGTACCAGGAACCGATCCTGGGACCTTCTGGAGTGGAGAGAGGAGCTCAGTCTCTTGCGCCACCTCAGCTCCCTGGTCTGCTGCGTCTCTTATTGTCTCTCCTCTGTGTCTCCTCCTGTTGCGTCATCTTGCTGCGCCAGAGCTCCGCTTGGGCCAGCACTCCTACATGGGCCAGCACTCCTGCGCAGGCCAGCTCTCCGCATGGGTCAGCTCTCTGCTTGGGCCAGCTCACCACACGGGCCAGCTTGCCTTCACCAGGAGGCCCTGGGAATCGAACCCTGGACCTCATATATGGTAGATGGGAGCCCGATGGCTTGGTTCACATCCACTTCCCTCCCATAAGTTTTAGTATGTTGGGTTTTCGTTTTCTTTCCCCTCAAGATATTTCCTAATTTTTCTTTTGTTTTCTTATTTTACCCATCGGTTGTTTAAGAGAACATTGCTTAATTTCCACATTTGTGAATTTTGTATTTCTCCCTCTGTTATTGATTTCTAGCTTCATCTCATTGTGGTCAGAGAAGATGCATTGTATGATTTCAGTATTTTTTAATTTTTTGAGACTTGTTTTGTGATCTATCAGGTTTATCCTGGAGAATAATCCATGTGTACTAGAGAAGAATGTGTATTCTGCTTTTGTGTGTTCAGTAGATGTCTGTTTGGTCTAGTTGGTTTAGAGCATCATTCAAGTCTTCTATATCCTTACTGATCTTCTGTCTTGATGTTCTCTCTACTTTTGAAAGTGGTGTATTGAAATCTCCTACTATTAAAATAGAATTGTCGGTTTCTCCAAGTCTGTCAATATTTGCTTCGTATATTGTGGGGCTCTACCTTTAGGTGCATATATATTTATAATTGTTATGTCACCTTGTTGAATTTACCTCCTTAACAGTATATATTGTAACTTTTTGTCCCTCCTAACAGTTTTTGACTTGTAGTCTGTTTTATTTGATTTTAGTATAATTACCTCAGCTTTCTTTTGGTTACTGTTTGCATGGTACATTTTTACCCCATCCTTTCACTTTCGACCTAATTATGATTTTGCATTTAAAATGAGTCTCCTGGAAGCGGCTGTGGCTCAATCAGTAGGGCTCCCGTTTACCATATGGGCCTCCTGGTGAAGGCAAGCCCGCCTGCACGGCGTGGTTAGCTGACCCAGCGAGCACAAGCAGCAAGGGGGGGATAAATGAATAAATAAATAAAATCTTTAAAAAATAAATAAATAAATAAAATGAGTCTCCTGTAAACAGCATATAGTTTGGCCATACTTTCTTACCCATTCTGCCAATCTCTGCCTTTTGACTGTAGAGTTCAATCCATTTACTTTTAAAATCACTACTGATAATGTGGGACTTTATTCTGCCATTTTGTTGTCTTTGAACTCTTATACATTTTTGGACCTTGCATTCTTCTGTTAATGCCTACTTTCATATTCATTTGATTTTTTTGTATGGTACCATTTTTTTTTTTTCAAAGATTTATTTTATTTACTTTATCCATTTTAAACGCCCCCTTCCCCATTTGCTGTTTTGTGTCCACTAGCTGGGCAATTCTCCGTGTCTGTTTCCTGCCATCTCTTCTCATCCTCCTCCTCCAGTCTTCACCAGGATTCAATCCTGGAGACCTCCGATGTAGGAGAGAGGTGTTCTGCCACCTGCGCCACCTCAGCTTCTGGCTTCTGGAGCTTTCGGAGCATGTCGTCTTGTCTTTCCCCTGTTACGTCATCATCCTGCTGCATGGCTCCCGGGGCCCGACGGCTCAGCGGTACACAGAGCCTGGCAGCCCATGCACCTTCTATATATTCTTTTTTTATTTTACCGGGAGGTCCCGGGGATCAAACCCAGGTCCCTCCTTATGGCAGACGGACGCCCAACCATTTGAGCCACATCCGCCCCCTGTATGGTACCATTTTGAATCCCTTCTTACTTCTTTCTGAATATATTTTTCATATCTTTTCTTTGTGGTTACCATGCATGGGATTAAAAATTAACATCCCAATGTATAACAATCACATTTGATTTGATACCAAATTAAGTTCAATAGCATATACGCATACTGTTCTATATCCCTCCATCTCCCTTCCTTTTTTGGGATACTTGTTACATGTTTTATCTTTGTATATTGTATGTCCAGAAACCTATATTTATTACTACTTTTTATGCATTTGCATTTTAGCACCTGTAGAAGGTAAGAAGTGGAGTTACATACCAAAAAAATACAGTACAATAGTACTGGCATTTATAATTACCCATCTGGTTAGTTTTATAGGAAGTCTTTATTTCTGTATGCTGTTCTGATGCACTCTCTGGTGTCCTTTCCTTTCAGTCTGAAGAACTCCCTTTAGCATTGCTTGTAGGGCAGGACTAATGGTGATGAACTCCCTCAGTTTTTGTTTATCTGGGAATGTCTTAATCTCTCCCTCAGTTTTTAAAAAAAGTCTTCCTGGGTATAAGTAAAAATTTTGGTTGGCATTTGTTCTTAAAGCACTTTAAATATTTCATACCACTGCCTTCTTGCCTTCATGGTTTCTGATGAGAAATCATCACCTCATCTTAATGGGATTCCCTTGTATATATCTCGTTGCTTCTCTTTGGCAGTTCTTAAAACTCCTTGTTCTTGGCATTGAACAGTTTTGTTACTATGTGCCTAGGTGTAGTTCTCTTTGAGCTTATCCTGTTTGGGGTTCTTGGGGCTTCTAGAACATGCTTATATTCATGTTTTTCATTAAGTTTCAGAAATTTCCTATTAGTTTTAAAAATACTCTCCCTGCCCCTTGCCCTCTTCTCTCTTGTCCCTCCAGGACCCCTGTAATGCATGTATTGGTACTCTTAATGATGTCCCGTGGGTCTCTTAGGCTCTGTTTGTTCTTTTTTATTCTCTTTTCTTTTTGGTCCTCAGCCTGAATTATTTCAATTATTTTATCTTTGAGATCACTGATTCTTTCCTCTACCACTTCCAGCCTGATTTTGAAACCCTCTAGAGTATTGTTCTTTTCAGTTATTGTGTTCTTTAACTCAGGTATTTCTGTTTGATTTTTATTGAGAATCTCAAGAGATTTCCGTGTTGTTCATTCATTGTTTTCCTCATATTCTTTAGTTCTTTCTCCATGCTTTTTCTCCTTTATCTCCTTGAGCATATTGAGCATCATTTTTTAAAAAAGTTTCTGCCTGGTAAATCCAAGGACTAGTCCTCTTCATTGATCATTTCTGGATTTGTACATTGTTCCTTTGGATGGACCATCATTTCCTGTTTCTCTGTTTTGTAATCTTTTTTTGCACTCTACATTTTAATATTTTGTAGTATTAACTCTGGGATTTAGTCTCTGAGCTGTTTATTTCTTAAGTTTGTATCCAGCTAGTGATATGACAGAGATTTTCTTGAGTGCCAGGAGCTAATCAAAACAAACAAACCAAAGTAAAAAGCACCTTTCACTGACTTTAAATTGGCTCTGTGTGTCTGGTGGTCTCATTCAGAGCAGAGCCTTCCTATTAGGATCAGCCTGAAGCTCGTACGAATTGCAGGGTCCTCTCTGTCTTACCTGAGCCAGCGTGGAGCTGGAGCAGTAGAGTCCACTTCTTTTCCTGGGCCTGTGCTCACTAGAGGCCTTATAAATTCCCTATTTCCAGTTTATAGGCGTTGGTGTCAACAGCAGCTCTCCTCCTCCTCCTCCTCCTCCTGGATGCTCTGTTAAGTGACTTAATGCAGATGGTCCTTTGCCCCAGGCCGCTTCAACTTAAGTGTTTCTCACTTGGTCCCAGCTGTCCACAAGGGGATCTCTGCCCTCAGGACAAACTCTGGGAGAGTGAGCCTGAGACAAGTTTCCTGGCTCCTGATAGAGCCACCCGGTATTTCAACATGCACCCCAGTATCACACAGGAACCACTCTGTTCCCTCTGGAACAGGCCTAGAGACCCATAGCGGGAGCGCAAGCTGGTTCCACCCCATGTTGTGGAAGGGGGCGCAGGCAGAGCCGGCACCAGGAGATTGTTCTGTGGCTTTTGGAGCTGTGTTCTCTTGGTTCCTCACTTGCCCACTTCATGCAGCTGGTTAAATGTTTCCTGTTCGAATTGAGGAAGGTAACTGTGTTGAAGATTCTCTGCTGCCAGTGCCCAAGGGGCTTTGTAACCATGGCTGCCCTTAAAACCCTCCCCCAGCGGCCTGCAGTAGCTGATTGAAAGTAGTGGTCTGGGCCGGCCACGCCCCCTGGGGTTTGAGGACTAGGCCTTCAGCTGCTGCGCTGGCCCCAGCAGGCTGTGCCAGGAGCCCGAGCCGCAGGCCCCACTGCTGCCAGCCACGTGGCTGGAGGACGAAGGGTCGTAGCTGTGGCAGGGAGCCTCTTCCTCCTGCTCCTCTCTCACAGTGCTCCAGTAGAGTCCAGAGTTTCAGAATAGTGGATTCAGACAGTTCCTGCCCGTTCAATAATTGTTTTGGTGGAGGGACTAATTCCTGGGGCTTCCTACTCTGCCATCTTCCGTAGTCCTCCTCTAGACCATTCTCAGAAATGACTCTTGGAGTCAGTGTAATCCCTAACTTGAACCTTCTGTTGCTGCTGCTGTTGTGTTTAACAAACTGACTTTAAAATTTAGATGGAAGAGCAAAAGAATAGTCCCAGACACTCCTGAAGAAGAAAACCAAAGTGGGTACCAGACCTTGCCTTACTAGATCTAGAGGAGAATTGTCCTAGAACTTTATCTTCTAGACCAAGGGTTCTTAACCAGGGGTCCATGAGCTTGAATTGGAATTCAAAAAAACATTATTCTTGTGGGGACGTGTTGGTGCGGGTGTGATATAGTTATTAAATATTATTTGATATAATATTAAATAAATAGTGTGGACTTAGGTTTTACCTGACAGGCATGGTGGTCTGTGGAACAAAAAAAAAGGTTAAGAACCCCTGATCTAGACAAAGCACAGCTGAGTCAAACTGCGCACTAGGCCGTCACTGACTCTGGAGTGAGTATATGTGTGTACGGAAGTGTCAGTGGCCACTGCTGTCCAGTAGGGAAGGCATGGACTTTTCCGTGTATGGTCCTGGGATAAGGCAGTTAGTTAATGGGGTACCCACCTGGATAGGGGGGGTCAGAGCACAGCTACAAACCATTCACAAAATCCACCCAGCTGCCATAAGGACTAAATGCAAAAGGTCTTTTAGAGGACAGTAGTTTTGTGATGCCAAGAAAGGGAACAGCTCCTTAAATATGACACAAAAAGTTCAGACCATAAAAGAAATGATTAGTATATTCAACTCTATCAAATTTTAAAACCTTTCATCAAAAAAAACACTTCTGAGAGTGAGAAAAGACAAACCACAAACTGGGGCAGAAAGAGTTATAGCCAATAAAACTTTCTGACACAGGATTACTGTTCAGACTATATAAAGAACTTAAATAAAACAGGAAGAAAAGATGCCCCAGTAGATAAATGTTTAGCCTCATTAGTAATCAGGGAAATAAAATTGAAACCCTAATGACTTCATATTCATGAAATTAGCAGCAGGTAAGGAGTCTGGGAAATCAGGTGTTGAGAGGAGTGTGAACACTTACTTCTACACTGCTGGCTGGAGTGCCTGTTGCCCACACGCTTTGGAAAGCAAGTCGAAATTACCCATGAGAGCTGCTCCTTGGCCTAAGTCCTGTAGCGGCCCCCACATGTGGAGCAGAGGACATGCACGGGATGTTCATGGGATGCAGCTGGAGGCAGGGCCGATGTCCACAGCAGGATGGAGAAGTGGATTGTGGCAGAGTCGCTTCCTGGCTCGCGGTCCGGCAGCGTCGGGTGGTGTGCTGTGTCACAGGCAGCAGTGTGTAGGCGTCGTGGTTGCATACTGCAGTGTGAGCAAAGAAAGTGGCAGAGGAATACATTCTGTGGCATCTAGAAACATGCAAAACTAAGATACTACTTACGGAGACAAACGCGGTTCAACTGTAAAGAAAAGGGAGTGAAGAAATTCAGCATCCCGATCGCTTCTGAAAGGGAGGGAAGTAATGGAATGGGATTGAAAAGGGTCACTCAGCATACTTTCACAAGTAATGAGTCTTTCTTTATATGGGTGTTGAGCTCCATTCAGCTCTGTTTATACCCTGCATATGATTTATAAATGTCCTTCTGCATTTAGTGTGTAATAAATAAATAATTGTACCAACACCTACCATTATTGAACCCATGAGCATTGTTTTCTGCTTTGAGGTAAGTGGTGGAGTCCTCCATCCCACAGGAGGGCAAACCAAGGCCCGGCGGGCACGCTCCAGCCGTCAGGAGGGCCTGGAAGTGCGGCCTGGGCTTCGGGCCCCAGCCTCTGTGCCACTTGCCGCCCCCTCAGCTGATCTTGCATGACAGCCATTCCTTAGAGATGTAAGGAGCTTCTTGGCGCATTTTTCAATAGTCTGTTCCCCGTTTTCAGCTAGTTTCTACCCGCCAGCATTTTAAAGGACTTGAGGTGGTCAAATCAAGTTGTTTAATTAATTGTGAAAACCTAAAGCTTTTTCAACAAAATCTAAAAGCATCAGAAAGATAGTGAAAGATTACCCGCGATCTCTCCATTAGCATTGTCATGACAATCCTGCAGACATTTCTGTGCATGTACCACATGTATGCAATTTTGCATAAATGGGATCACGTGGCAGTCCTCAACAGGAATGTTTTGGGCATCGTTCCTTATCAGTCAGTAGAAATCTTCATGATCATTTTTAATGGCTGCATAGTAGCCCATTTTTAATGGAGGTACCATAACTTATTATTACTTTAAACTTTTCCATAGTTTAAACCATGTAAAAGTGAATAACCTTGTATATTCTGCATTTGCTGGGCTGGCCTTTAAAAATGATTCCTAGAACCAGAGTTGCCAACGAAAGGGCCCGACCAGGTGGCCGGTCGCCGTGTCCTTGTGCTGGTGTGCTTAGACACCCCCATTTGGGATGTCGTTCTTCCTCCCTTTTACTCGTGTAAGTCCCCTCTTCCTTGGCTTGGCTCAAGTCCTACCATCTCCGGAAACATTTTCCTCGTCTCCCCCTGTCAGAGTGATTTTGTGGTCTCTACCTCTCTTGTTTTGTTGGCTGGGGGATCTACTTCTGTGATGTAATATTCTGTTCTTGTTTGAAGAGTCTTAATAATTTTTCATACCAGTACAATAACTTTACTGTGGTCTCAGAACAGTTTAAAAACATTCAGATTTTTTTTTTTTTTTAATAATCATGTTTTCCCTTATACTTTTTCTTCTGGATTCTTCTTTTTGGTGTTCTCTAATTCTAAAAATTAGTTTTCATTCACATTGTCTGGCTTTTTTTTTTTTTTTTTTTTAGCTTTTCAAGCTTCATCTTGGGTTTGTTTATATAGTTCTTCTCCTGTTGTCAGACTGGCTGAATCCGTGTCTACCTATTTCAGGAACATTTGTACAAAATTGTAAATGCATGAGCAACAAAATATATTTCCACAAGGACTAGGAAGATCAGATAACTTTAGAATGATTAGTGTGAGCGGAAAGGAAGTGAAAAGAGTGGGGCATTTAGGTCTCAGCTTGGTGTAAGGGGCTTTTACCATTTCCTTTACCTTCATCTTTGCTGCTAATGAGGCCCTGAGGTGGGGAAGAAAGATCTTTTGTCCATATGGACGAGGAAGTTTAGAGGATCAAGTGACTTTTCTGAGATGTGAGTCTCCTGGGTGGAAGCCAGGGCTCTTCTAGGGCATGGCAGGTGGTGGCCTCCTCCTGAAGAAATAAGGGCTCCTCAGGAGGGCTAAGGTAAGGTGCAGTTAGGCCATCTGAATACGTGTAGATCGTTAAAACTAGGAATTTCAATAAGTACTTTCCATCATGCTTTGAAATACTCCAAAACAACAGAGGGAGGAAAGTGTTAAATATTTTAAAACGCCATTAACAGAAAATAGTGAATATCAGATCTTAGAAGGGATGATAACTTTCTAAACCTTAATAATAGGAATGACAAAGAAATGAACCAATTCAATTTTATTGAAAGTAATAATTTTTATAAAATGAAAAATAGCATAATTCAGATTAAAAGGAGGCAGTAGACCCATATTCGGAAAATAGATGGCTGGGAGATAAATAGTAGATAGGTAGATAGAAAGGGGCAGAGAGAATATTCAAGGAAATAATGGCAGAAAACTTCCCAAATTTAACAAAAACATGAATATGCGTATCTGAGATGTTCAACAAACTCTAAACAGGATAAACCCAAATAGATTCATGCTGCAGCATATTATAATCAGACTATTGACTGCCAAAGATAGAGAATTTGGAAAGCTGCAAGAGAGAAGCACCGCGTCATGTACGGGGCGCCTCAGTAAGATTAAGTGCCGAGTTCTCATCCGAAACCGGGGAGGAAGAAGGCAGTGGGATGACATACTTAAGGTAATGACAGCAAAAAAAAAAAAAAGCCAATCAAGAATTCTGTATATGGCAAAACTGTCCTTTAAAAATGAGGGAGAAATTAAGACGTGCCCAGATGAACAAAAGCTGAAGGAGTTGGTCCCTACTAGCCCAGCCCTACAAGAGATGCTAAAGCGAGTTCTGCAGGTTGAAAGGAAAGGACACTACCTACAGATCAAAGCTGCATGAAGAAATAAAAGCTCTCAGAGGATGACTACAGGGGTCAGTATAAATGCCAGTACCACAGCATCCTTGGTTTGTAACTCCACTTTTTATTTCTTACAGAGTCTAAAAAGGCAAATGTATAAAATGTAATGAGAAATCAGTGGTTTGGGACTCATATTGCATAGGCATGTAATTTGTGACAAGGACTACATAAAGGTGGGGGACGGAGTGGTTTGTTTATACCTTTAGCATTAAGTTGGTATCTAAGCAAGATTTAGTGTGTTAAATTTAAGCCCCATGGTCACTACAAAGAAAATATTGGAGAATATGCAATCGTATAGAGACAGAAATTAGAGTACAGGTTGTCAGGGATAGGGGATAGAAGGGAGGGATATGGGGATTATTGCAATAATGGGTATAGGATATCTGGGGAGATGAGAACTTTCTAGTAGTGGAAGGTGGTGAGGGCGCTGCAACATAGGGAATGTGTTTAATCCCACTAAATGGTATGCCTGAGAGTGGTTGAAATTGGCAATTTTATGTTGTATGTATGTTCCCACAGGAAAAAGAAACAAGAACAAGGGCAACTAAAGAGAGAATCTAATCGCTAAGGGAGGAGAAAACGCTCAAAGGGATGTTATTGGGATACATGAAAAAATTGGATTATAGACTGTAAGCTTGATAGCAGTGTTAAATTTCTTGAACTTGCTAACAGCACTTAAAGTGGTTACGTAAGTGAATATCCTCGTGCTTAGGAAATGTCCCTGCGGTATGGAGTTCAAGGAGCATGCTGCATAGAATCTACATTCAAGTGCTCAGAAAGTGGATTGACAGATACAGCAAATGTGGCCAAAAGAATCGGTGAATCTGAGTCTGGGGGGAGGGGTATTTTGGAGTCCCTGGGGTTCGTATTATTTTTGCAACTGTTCTTTAAGTTTGAAGTTATTATAAAATAGAAAACTTAAAGAAAAAGTTGAAAAGAAGCAGCAGAATGGAGGAGTGATGTTTGTAGCTCTTATGACCAACAAAGCCAAAATGAAGAGCTCATAAAATACCTTAAAAAATCAAGACTTGATCAGTGAGCAAATGTCGTGAGTGGACAATTAACCCAAGAGGACACACACTAGACGGGGGGGAGGGCCTCAGCAGGAGCCAGAGACCTGCACCTTCCAGGGCGGTGGAGGCGGCAGAGTGCGGTGTCGGGGAGTGGTGGGAACAGCGCCTCGGAGCACTCGGGGTGAATGGGAGCACTCGGGGTGAATGGGAGCAGCCCTTTTTTGGAAGATAGATTAGGAACCATAAAAAATGTTAATGCTCTTTGGAGAGTCCTGGAGTTTCATCCTAACAATTAATTTAAAACAGTAAAAAAGTTGAGTGTATGAAAATGTTCATTGCAAATTTGTTCACTGTAAGAAAATAATTTTAAAAAATTGAATTAACCTACATGTCAGTAGACGATTAAAAATTTTGCTGTGTCAACTCAGTCAAGTATTATGCAGCTGTTAAAATGATGGTGGTAATTGAGTAGTGTAGAAACATGGAAAATAAAAGAAGTAAAATAGGAGAATGTTTTTAAAGTCTACATAAACATTAATACCCATGGATAAGAACTAGAATGAGAACATGGACAAACTGCAGTGGCTCATGGCTCTGTTCTGGGTGAAATTCTTTCTGGTTTCCATGAATATTGCTGTTTGGCTTGTGCAGCTGACACTGAGTTTCCCAACAAATGCTGTGCGTCTTTGGGGTCTTTGTAGAAGAGCTCAGAAGGGACCTGGTGCCAAGAGTGCTCCGGCAGCATGTGCGTGTCAGGTTGGCTGCAGAGCTCGCGTGTGGCTCCTCGCCGTCGCGTCCTTTCCCAGTGTGCTCTCTCCTGGTGGCAAATAGAGCAAATCACATGCTTGGGATTGTTTTTCCTCACAGCAAAATGAAAGGTCCCGTTTGGTTCCCCTAAAAGATGCCGAGAGAGGGTGTGTGGTCTTTGGTGGCTATTTAAAATACATATTTCCACGAGGCATTTTGGGGTTGGTTATTTCAGGGGATATTTGACAGGAATAAAGATGAAGTACAGATGACCTTGCAAGTTCTGGCCTTTGCTTAAAGGATCTGTGTGCCCTGCGCCCTGGCCTCTGTGCTGAGGGGAGTTGTCAGCAGGGGTGGAGCCAGAGCCCACCATCCACGCTCCGCTGCACTCACCAGTGTCCTCGGGGGGGTGGGGCGCTCTGCTCAGACCCTCGGGGCAGTAAGCAACGATTTAGAGGAGAGAGAACAGTGGGGCTCATGATACGGAGCCCAACAGCCAAGAAAATGTCAGATTGCAGATTCGTTGGGGTTTGGGGTTTATTTTAGGTAATTGCAGATACCCATTGAGTTGTAAGAAATAATACAGAGAGATCCCTTGTACAGTTTGCCTGCTTTTTCTCGGTGACATTTTGCAGAACTATAGTAGAATAGCACAACCAGGGTATTGACACTGATCTTATTCCGAGTTTTCCCCAGGGTTACTTGACCGGTGTGTGTGTGAAGTTCTGTACAATTCTCTCTCCTGTATGGGCTTACACATCCACCACCACGTCGTGTACTGAACATTTCCAACATGCCAAGGACCTGTGCGCTGCCTTCTGTCACCACCCCCACCCCTTGTGCGCTTAAGTGCTTTGCACCTCCCGTTTGATTATCACAGCGTCCTGGAAATGCCAGCATGACCCATTTTCCAGATGAGTGCACCGAGGCTCAGGGAGGCCTGCACTTGTCCACAGGCATGGTCCCTGCAAGGGCAGAGCTGCAAGCCAGAGGCAGGCCCAAGTGGCTGCACGGCCTGACTCCACAGGCTGAGTTCTTGGGCTCTTAGTGGAATTACTTGTGTTTTGAAATAGGTCCGCACATATATGCCATGATGATGTTCTTTCTAGAAGTAAATTACATTTTCCCTCTTCCTGCTCTATCTCCTTTATTCACAGTTTTTTAAAAAACGTCCCCCACCCCAAGCCCGACTGTGCTGACTGCTGGGGGGCGAGCGTGGTGGAGGAAGCCATCACCACAAACAACAGGCACGGCCTCTGCTGCCCTCAGCTGCCAAAGCAGGCCTCAGCTTTGAACACTCTGACCAGACGATCTCTGTTGTGATCGTGGATATTGAGGAATTGTGGCTAAAAATAAACATCCACCTGAATTTAGCATAAATACTGAATTTCCAAAACTTTCCAGATAGTAAGCATTTGTTAAAGAGTATACATTTAAAAAGTAAACTTTTTTAAAGTTTAACTTAGTTGCATGCCCCAGCTGATTAAAGTTTATATTGTATCAACATATTAGACTAAATTATTAATTTTGCTTTTTTTTTTTTTTAATAGCTAAACCATTTACACAACTGGTGAAGGAAATGCAGCTTCATCGAGACGACTTTGAAATAATTAAAGTAATTGGAAGAGGTGCTTTTGGTGAGGTAAGACAAAGCTTTACTTTGCTCGGTTTGGCCAGATGGCCAGACCAGCAGCGCCTCCCGTCTGCTCGCTCATGGCGCTGAGCACTGACTTTGGGGTGAATTATTGGTATCAACTGTAGAGTTCTTGGTGGACAAAATCCAAAAAACAGAATTAAGAAGAGAAAAATAAAATTAGAAGTTTGTGACTAATGAACTACTCTGAATTTGGTCTGGACCAAACATAAGTTTCTTACAGAATTGCTAATTGAAAATTTTCTTGGCAGTCATTTTCTTTAAAATGCAAGGAGGTGGAGTGGATATAGCTCAGTGGCTGAGCTTCCCACGTTCAAAGTCTGAGTTCAGTCCCCAGTACCTCCAAAAAAAAAAAAAAAGCAAGGAGAGGGCAAAATAATGGATGTTCTTGCTCTGATTATTTGTAGTTTACAGAGTTTACGAGTCAGATTTGCTCTGCTTTGGGGAAGAGGCAGATGGTACCAGAGCTTAAGGGGGAGGCTCCCCTCAAGTGCTTGTTTCTAGAAGGACTTACATGGCCTCCATTTGGAGATCGGGGAGCCCTGCTCTGGGCTGGAAGATGTCCTGGGAGCCTGTGACCCTTGCAGAGGACTCTGCCCCGAGCTCTGCTTCCTTTCCCCACCACCCCCTGCTACAATTCATCACATTAAAAACTTTGCTTCTTAAGCTTAGGAATACATGAACCACCTATGCCTAGGTTTGACCTTGAGTTCTCAGGCAGGAATCGTGCACTGCCGTTGAAGTGTCAAGCAGTCAGAAGCTCTGGGGTGCCTCATGGCAACACGTCTTTGATCTGCCTGGCAGGGAACTTGCTGGGCACGAGTATAAAGTGCTGTCAGAATATTAGGTGGCATTTTGTGGTGCAGGGCAGACATGAAGCAATGAGTTAGCTTCTTTCTCTGAAGCATCTCAGTGTGTGACTACTGAGTGGGCACAGGGTCTTTAACCTGTATGAGAAAAACATCAAACATGTTCATGATTCTTTTGTTAAAGGCGCCTGCTGACACCCCTCCTTCACCTGCAGGGCTTTAGTAGTCTACACAGAAAGGAAATCTTCCTGTGAAAGTTTGAAGAGACCCTTGCATGAGAAGGTGCCTGGAGCCTGGCAGAGCACTAGTGAGCAGCTGTGTGTCCTGCCTCACTCCGCCCAGGAAGCCACGCCTCCTCGAATGAGACCCTAGAATCAAGGCCTGCTGTCTTCCCCTTTCTTTGCACCCACTTTTTCCCCACCGCCCCCCTTTCAGATCCATCCCTCTAAGTGTGTAAACCACAGAGGGGCAGGGAGGGGAGGAAAAAGAGTCCCTTCTCTGGGAGGTGGCCTTGGTGAGGCCTTGCCCCCTGCATGGCAGCTCCTTGGGAGGCCCGTCCAGGCTGCATGGCTCTCCAGAGTCTCTCTCCATGCTGGAGGCAGGACGCCCCGTCCAAAGTTGGTTTACTGTGGGCTGTGGCAGGGACATTTCTAAAAATATCAAGGCAGGATTACATGCAAAACACACAGGTCTCAGTGTACACTTTGATGAGCTTTGACAAGTGTTTACACCTGTGTGACCAGCACCCTATAAAGTTTCCTCCTGTTGTTTTCCAGCCCCCCTCCCCCTTTAAAGACCACACCCACACTTAGGGAGTCCTCTGCTTGCTACCAATGGGGAGCTTTTTATTTAAGGCATCACGGGGAGGAAACCCATGTAGAAGTAACTCTCTAAGCATTGGGCAGGTTATTTGATGATGTAAGGTATGGTTTTTGTTGCTTAGTTTATTTCTTTAGAAGAAAGCTAAAACTAAAACCAGGTTCCATCCAGTGTCTAAATTTGCTGACAGCCTTCCTTGTGCCAAGCACTGAGCGTTGAGGCGAGTAAGGCCCCTGCCTGCCCTGAGCTCTGATGTTGTGGCTGTGAGCACTAGAGAGGCACTTGTCTCATCGCCAGGGCATGAGAGAGGTGACCAATAGGAGGGAAAATGAAAGAACAAGAGAGAGAATTGTTCTGCCCCACAGTTCCTATTTTTATTGCTGTTTTTTTGCCAAAGAACTTAGTATGAACCTGTCTTAGGAGTTTCAAAGAAGATAATATTGACCCCTTCAGAAGGCCTCCCACGTTAGGCTTTGCTTCACTGGACCCTCTCTCTCTCCAGTCTCTAGCAACACCTTTGGGCCTCTCCATCCTGGATCTTCCCTGTCAACAGCTGCCCACCAGTGCCCTCCCTGCAGCCTGTGGCTGGCCCTGCCACAGCCCCCCTGCCCAGCTCCCCCTGCCACCCCATACCGCTCACACCTGGGTACTGTCTGGGGCCACGGCGTGCACTCATGCACTCGCCTGTGCTCGCTTGCCGTGAGGATTTGAAACCTGTGCCTGTCATTACTGCCCCCAGTCTCCTGGGCCGTTCTTGGCATCAAGCACCTGAAAGGTGCCCAGTCTCGGTCTCTCTTGCTCTGAAAGTACTGAGAGAGTCACAGAAGTAAGGTCACTACTCCTTATCAAATGTGGGGCCCAAAATTTTTTTTCACATATGGTTATAATTTTTTTTACTATCAGGTGTCTCCACAGCAAGGAAGGGTGAGCTTGCACGTGCTGGGCGCACAGGTGTGTGCAGGTAGCAGCAGAGCAGTTACTCGAGCCACCCCACAGAAAGGGCATTGCCCCTCCCACCCACATGCAGCCCACTTGCGGCCCTCAGGGCTTCCCGGGCATGGCCTCCTGGAAGCTTTCCAAGAGCCCACTGCCCCTGATGCCCAGAGCCGGGCCCAGGCCCCGGGGGTGGCGCTGCTGGAGCTGGGACTTGAGTCCTCCCAGGTAACCCAAAGCCTGGGCTCCCAGCCACCCTGCCCTGCCTTGCCCTCTCCTTGTTCCAGAAGAAACAAAACTTTGTTTAGAAACAATTTCAAATTTACAGACTAGTTGCATGAATAGAATGGTTCAGAAAACAGCAGCCTCACCCTTTTTGCAGATTTCCTTTTGTTACCTTTTTATCTCCTGTAGGCCTTGTGTGCTCTCTCCTCTCCTGCCCCCTCCCCCTGCAGTGTAATTTTTTCAGAACCACTGAGAATAAATTGCTGATGTTGTGGCCCTTCACCTACGTTGGTGTCTGTTCCTCTAAGACCAGGGCTATCTCTTATATAACTACATTCACTTGTCAACTTGAATCAATTTAAAAGTGACAGAATCTTTCTACCTAATCTCCTGTGTGTCCTTCTGCTCGTTTTGTCAGCTGACCCGAGTGTGTCCTTCATGGCACTTTTTTTCTTTTTTTCCCTCCAGTACTGGATCTGGTCCAGCATCAGGCATTAAACTAGAGAAATTATAGATTTACAAAAAAATCATGCATAAAAATATAGAGTTCTCACATTGCACCCTATTATTAACACTTGGCATCGCACAGTGTGGTACTTATGTCACAATTTGTGAAAGAACATTTTTATATTTGTACTATTAACTTTTATAGTTCATCATTCACAATAAGGTTCACCGATTGTGTTGTACAGTCAGTCCTATGTTTTTTAAAAAATTTTTATTCTGGTAACATATGACCTAAAATTTCCCTTTTAAGCCACATTCAAATATATAATTCAGTGATGTTAATTACGTTCACAATGTTGTGCTACCATCGTCACCATCCATTACCAAAACTCTTCCATCAACCAAATAGAAACCCTGTACAATTTAAGCATTAACTCCCCATTTCCTACCCCAACTCTGGCCCCTGGGTAACCTGTATTCTAGTTTCTGATTCTTTGAATTCACTTATTCCAATTATTTAATATCAGTGAGATCATACAATATCTGTTCTTTTGTGGCTGGCTTATTTCACTCAATACGATATTTTCATGGTACACCCACATTGTAGCATGTATTGGCACTTCATACTTTTTTTACAGGCGAATAATATTCTATTTTATGTATATACCATATTTTGTTTTATCTGTTCATCTGTTGTTGGACACTTGGGTTGCTTCCATCTTTTGACAATTGAGAAAAATGCTGCTGTGAACATTGGTGTGCAAATACCTGTTCAATTCCTTTTTTTTTTCCCCTTGTCTACCTGTGGGCTCAACAGAAAACCAGAAAGTGTGGATGTGGGCCTTGGCGGTAGTGGGCCTACCCTGTGCTTTCCTCTGGAGACTTAGGCCCTCATTGCAATGATTTGTGCTACTTTTATACACATTTTCCACAGTTTGTCACATTGTTTCCAAGTCTTAGAGCAAATTAGAAGCAGTACATGAGCAGGGCAGGCAGGCATCTGGCAGTAGGGACCAGTAATGGGTCAAGGCCACTGCCTCAACAAATGGAGGCTGGCACTTGTACCACCCGGGCCCTGGCTGGCCCCTTGAGGTCTTGGAGGTTCCTCATTTTACTTCTCGGGGTGACACCGAGAGCTCAGGTTAGGTTCCATTGTGTTCAGAAGATGCTCTGGAACAAACACTTCTACCCAGAGTTGTTATACCTGGGTCATATGGTAATTCTTTGCTTAACTTTCTAAAGGAACTGCCAGACTATTTTCCATAGTGGCTGCACCATTCCACATTCCAGCCAACAGTGAACAAGGGTTCCACATTTCTCCACATCCTCTCCAATAATTGTTATTTTTCGTTTTTTTAATAGTAGCCATTCTAGCAGTTGTGAGATGATATCTCGTTGTGGTTTTGAGTTGTATTACCTTAATGGCTAATGATGTTGAACATCTTTTCATGTACTTTTTTGTTTTATTTGTTTTTTGTTTTTCATGTACTTTTTAAGGTATATCTTCTTTAGAGAAATGTCTGTTAAAGTCTTTTGCCCATTTTTTTAAACAGGTTGTTTCTCTTTTTATTGTTGAGTTGTAGGATTTCTTTATATATTCTGGATATTAAACCTTGATGGATATGTGATTTCCAAATCATTTCTCCCTTTGAGTAAGTTGTCTTTTTACTTTCATAATAAAAAAAAGTAATGCACCAAAGATTTCAATTTCGATGAAGTCCCATTTATCTATTTTTTTTTTTCTTTTGTTGCTTGTGCTTTGAGTATAAAGTTGAAGAAACCATTGCCTAAACACAAGGTCCAGAAGATGCTTCCCTACGTTTTCTTCTAGGAGTTTGATAGTTCTGGCTCTTAATTTAGGTCTTTGATCCATTTTGAGTTGATATTTGTATAAGGTATGAGATAGGGTTCCACCTTCACTCTTTTGCAAATGGAGATGCATTTTCCTAGCACTATTTGTCGAGAAACTATTCTTACCCATTGTAGCAGTTTGATATTGTTTATGAATTCCAAAAATATATATTGGATTATGTTTGTGAACTGGTCTGTTCCTCTGGGTATATTAGATTATATTGGATTCAGAGGTTTCACTTTTACTCTATTAAATAATGATTAAGGCTTTGATTGGGTCACATAAGTAGGACATTGAGTCCCCAGGCCCTTGGTGGGCGGGACTCACAGAGAAACCCCACTGCAGAGAAGATAGATTGGAGTTTTTATATCGGAGCCCCTGGAAGTAAACATACAGAGAAGCAAATACGTGAGGAAAGAGAGAAGGCTCCATTAGACACGGCAGAGGCCCTGGGATGAGAGACAAGCCGTTCGCCTGCTGGTTTACAGCTGGCCTTGTGGAAAGAGCAGAGCAGCTGAGCCTAGAGATAAATGAGCCCCGGGAGAGAGACCAGACTTATCCCAGCCTACAGCCCCTATTGGAAGAAGCTGGGACCGTGGAGCCTTAAGAGGAAGAGGAAGCCTGAACCCTTGCAGGTATCGGCAGCCATCTTCCTCCAACACGTGGCAACAGACTTTGGTGAGGGAGGTAATTTACTCTTTATGGCCTTGTGACTGTAAGCTTCTACCCCAAATAAATACCCTTCATAAATGCCAACAGATTTCTGGTACTTTGTACCAGTACCCCTTTGGCTGACTAATATACCCATTAAGTGGTATTGGCCATAAATATGAACTGTCAATTTGATTTCATTGGTTATATGTTTGTCCTTGTGCCAGTACCATGCTGTTTTGATTTCTATGGCTTTGTAATCAGTTTTAAGATCAGGAATTGTGAGTCCCCCAACTTCATTCTTCTTTTTCAGGATGGCTTTGGCTATTCGGGGTCATAAATTTCCACATAAATTTGATTATTGGCTTTACCATTTCTGCAGAGAAGGCTGTGGGAATTTTTTTTGGGATTGTGTTGAATATGTAAATGCTTTGGGTATTGTCTTAGATTGCCAGAGGGCTGCCAAAGCAAAGTACCAGAAATCTTTTGGCTTTTATGATGGGGATTTATTTGGGGTAAAATCTTGCAGTTCTAAGGCTATGAAAAGTCCAACTCAAGGCACCATAAGAGGTGCTTTCTCACCAAAGTCAGCTGTTACGTGTTGAAGCAAGATGGTGGGCGATATCTGCCTGATATCTGCCTTCTCCTCCAGGCTTTCTCTCTCAGACTCATCTGCTCCACTTTCTTCCCATTTTCAGCTGCAAGGTGGCATAGGGCTTGCTCTTTCCCGACTTCCTATTAGCAGTCTTGGCTGTTTTGCTCTCTTCCCAAAGTCAGCTGTCAGCTATCAGGCAAATGGCTCATTTCTCCCTGGGGTGGCCTCAGCAGTTTGAGCCTTTCCACATGGCAGGATCAAAACGGGCAGTGCTCTCTCTTCTGTGGCCAGCTGAGCGTCCGTTTATATCAGGCCCCGGCACAGAGGTGGGGACTCGACCTGAGTCACACCTCACTGAAATAGTCTAATAAAAAGCCCTACAGCAATCTTATCAAGTAGTCTAATCAAAGTCCCCTCAACTGAATTTAATACAATCAAATGGTATCACATCCAGAGGAACAGATTAGTTTACAAACATAATCTCTTTTTGGGATTCATAAAATAATCTCAAACTGCCACAGGTAGAATTGACATCTTAACAATATTTAGTTTTCCAAGCCATAAACACGGAATGCCCTTCCATTTATTCAGGTCATCTTTTATTTCTTTCAGCAATGTCTTGTAGTTCTGCGCACATGTCCTTTACATCTGGGATATATTTATTCCAAGTGTGTTAGTCAGCCAAAGGGGTGCTGATGTAAAATACCAGGAATCTGTTGGCTTTTATAAAAGGTATTTATTTGAGATAGAGCTTACAGTTACCAGGTCATAAAGCATAAGTTACTTCCCTCACCAAGGTCTATTGCCACGTGTTGGAGCAAGACAGCTGCCGACATCTGCCAAGGGTTCAGGCTTCCTGGGTTCCTCTCTTCCTGGGGCTTGTTTCTCTCTGGGCTCAGCTGCTGTGCTCTCTCAAGACCAGCTATAGACTATCAGGCAAATGGCTTGCCTCTCTCCCCAGGGCCTTTGCTGTAGATTAATGGAGCCTTCGCTCTGCTCCTCTGTGTGTTTACTCCCCGGGCTCCAGCATTAAAACTCCAACATCCAAACTCCAACTCCAATCTCTGCTTTGCCATGTGGTTTTTTTCTGACATGGCCCGATCAAAGCCCTAATCACAACTCAATCAAGTAAAAGTGAAACCTCTGAATCCAAAACAATCTAATATACCCAGACCAGTTCACAAACATAATCCAATATCTATTTTTGGAATTCATAAACAATGCCAAACTGCTACACTAGGTATTGGATTCTTTTAGTTTTATTATTATGGAAATTTTTTTCTTGATTTCTTCTTTAGATTGATCATTACCTAGTATATAGAAACACTACTGGATTTCGCATGTTGATCTTGTAAGAGAAAGAAATAAAAGGCATCCAAACTGGAAAGGAAGAAGTAAAATTTCCCATCTTGTGATGGGTTTTTATATATACCCTTTATCATGTTGGGGAAGTTTCCTTCTATTCCTAATTTTCTAAGTGTTTTTTATCAAGAAGGACTGCTGGATTTTGTCAAATTTGCCTTTTCTGCATCAGTTGAGGTGATCATGTGGTTTTTGTTCTGTTAATGTGGTGCATTACATTTATTGATTTTCTTAGGTTGAACTCTCCTTGCATACCTGGGATGAGTCCCACTTAATCATAGGGGATAATTCTTTTGATGTGCTGTTGGATTCAGTTTGCTAGTATTTTGTTGAGATTTTTGCAACCATATTCATAAGGGATACTGTTCAGTAGTTTTCTTGGGGTATCTTTATCTGGCTTTGGTATGAGGGTGATGTTGGCCTCATAGATCAGAGTTAGGGAGTGTTCTCTCCTCTTCAGTTTTTTGGGAGTCTTTGAGCAGGATAGGTATTAATTATAATTTCTTGGACTGCTTGGTAGAATTCCCCTGTGAAGCCATCTGGTCCTGGGGTTTCCATTATTGGGAGGTTTTTGATGGCTGAGCCAATCTCTTTACTAGTTATTGGTTTGTTGAGAACTTCCTTTTCCTCCTGAGTCAGTGTAGGTAGTTTGTGTGTTTTTAGAAATTTGTCCATTTCATCTAGGTTAACGAATTTGTTGGTAAGCAGTCATTCATACTTTCCTCTTATAGTCCTTTTTTTTCCCTGTGGGGTTGGTAATACTGTTCCCCTTTTCATTTATGATTTTAGTTATTTTTGTGCTTTCTTTCTTTTTCCCTTGGTCAGTCCAGCTAAAGGTTTGTAAATTTTATCTTTTCAAAAAACCAATGTTTTGTTTTGTTGAGACTATTGGTTTTTTTAAGTTATTATTACCTAGTTCATATATTTTCACTCTAATCTTTGTTATAGTCTTCCTTTTGCTCACTCTGGGTTTAATTCGCTCTTCTTTTTCTAGATCCTCTAGTTCTGAGGTAAGGTTTCTGATTTGCAATCTTCTTTTTTAGTGTCAGTGCTATATATCTTAGAGCTTCAAATTTCCCTCTCAGCACTTCTTTTGCCGCATCCCATATGTTTAGTGTGCAGTGTTTTCATTTTCATTTACCTCAAGATATTTCCTAATTTCCCTTGTGATTTCTTCTTTTACCTATGTTGTTTAATTTCAACATATTTGTGAATTTTCCATTTCTCCCTCAGTAATTGATTTCTAGCTTCATCTCATTGCGGTCAGAGGAGATATATTGTATAATTTCAATTTTTTTTTTTTTTTTTTTCTGAGACTTGTTTTGTGACGTCTCAGGTCTGTCCTGGAGAATGATCCATGGGCACTAAAGGGGAATGTGTATTCTGCTGTTGGGTGAAGTGTTCTATGTATGTCTGTTTGGTATAGCTAGTTTAGAGTATCATATCCTTATTGATCTTCTGTCCAGATGTTCTCTCTAGTATTGAAAGTAGTGTTTTGAAATCTCCTGCTATTAAAATAGAATTGTCAACTTCTCTTTGTTGTTGTTGTTGGGGTTTTTTTGTTTGTTTGTTGCTCTGAGGTACTGGAGCTGGGGATTGAACCTGGGACCTTGTATGTGGGAAGCTGGCACTCAACCACTGAGACACATCGGCTCCCCTGAGTTAGTTTTTTCGTTTTTTTTTCCCTTGTTTGTTTTTGTTATTTTTAGGAGGCATTGGAACTGAACCTGGGACCTCCCATGTTGGAAGCAGGTGCTCAACTGCTTGAGCCACATCAGTTCCCCTTAATTACTTTTTAAAAAAATTTTTTTAGGACGTATCGGGGTTTGAACCCAGGACCTCGTACATGGGAAGCAAGCACTCAACCACTGAGCTACATCCTCTCCCCACATTTCTCTTAAGATCTGTCAATATTTGCTTCATATATTTTGGGACTCTACCTTTAGGTGCATATATGTTTATAATTGTTATGTCACCTTGTTGAATTGACTCTATTAGTATATAATGTCCCTCTTGGTCCCTTGTAACAGTTTTTTATTTAAAGTCTGTTTTATCTGATTTTGGTATAGCTACTCCAGCTTTCTTTTAGTTAGTTCTTGCATGGTATATATTGTTTGTATTCTTTCATTTTCAACTGACTTATACCTTTGAATTTAAGGTGAGTCTCTTGTGAAAAAGCCTATAGTTGGATCATGTTTTTTTATCCACTCTGCCAGTCTCTGCTTTTTGACTGGGGAATTTAATCCATTTACATTTAAAGTAATAAAATAAATTACTAATAATGTAGGAATTTTTCTGCCATTTCGCTCTTTTTTGTTTGTAAGTTTTATACCTTTTTGACTCTCCATTCTTCTGTTAATGCCTGCCATATTTATTTGTGTGTGTATGTATGTAGTGTACCATTTTCAGTCCCTCCTTTCTTTTTGAATAAATTTTTCATGTAGTTTCTTTGTGGTTACCATGTGGTTAAAATTTAACATCCTAAATATATAACAATCATATTTCATTTGATGCCAACTTATCTTCAGTAGACACACATAGAATATTCCTCTACCTCTCTTTCCCCCTCCTTTTTAAAAATATTTGTTACAAATTGTGTATTTGTATCTTGTATGTCCAAAACCATTGATTTATGGTGCTTTTTATTCATTCGTGTTTTAGCACCTGTAAGAAGTAAGAAGTGGATTTACATAACAAAATATACAGTGCAATACGACAATACTGGCATTTATAATCTTTCCCACATGTCTTCATTTCTTTGTGCTGGCTTGGTCCCCTGTCTAGTGGACTTTCCTTGCAATCTGAAGAACTCCCTTTAGCATTGCTTATGGGCTGGGTCTAGTGGTAAAGAACTTCCTACCTTTTGTTTATCTGGGAGCGCTTTAATTTTTAAAAATAGGAGCTGCCTATTTTTAAAGAACATCTTGTCGGATATAAAATTTTGATTGGCATTTATTTTCTTTCAGCACCTTAAATATTTTGTTCTACTGCCTTCTTGCCTCTGTTGTTTCTGATGAGAAGTCTGCATGTAATCTTAGTGGGAATCCATTGTATGTAACCTGTTGCTTTTCTCTTGCAGCTTTCAGGACTCTCTTTGTCCTTGGCGTTGGACAGTTTATTACTGTGTGTCTGGGTGTGGTTCTCTGAGTTTATCTTGTTTGGGATTCATTGGGCTTCCTGAACGTTCACATTCATGTTTTTCTTTAAATTTGGGAAGTTTTGTGCCATTATGTCTTTGAATATCTTTTTTGTCCCTTTCTCTCTCCTCTGCTGGGAATCCCATAATGCATACATTGGTATGCTTGATGGCGTCCCACAGGTCTCTTAGGCTCTGTTCATTTTTTTCTTTTTCTTTTTGAATGGAATAGAAAATTTTAATAAGGATAAGGTATGGTACAGATGTTAATAGAAGAAGAAAAAACATGCCACACTTGTTTTATCACTAACCCTGCTAACCTCCTTCACATCTCACGACTCCTCAAAACAAACTGTGGTGCATTCTTTTTTAAAAAGATTTAGTTATTTATTTACTTTCATCCATTTTAACCCCTCCCCCCCGTTTTTGCTGTTTTTGAGTCCATTCGCTGTGCAATTCTCTGTGACTGTTTCCTGCCCTCTCTTTTCATCCTTCTCCCTCCTGTCTTCACTGGGATTTGAGCCTCGGAACCTCCAATGTGGGAGAGTGGCATCCTACCACCTGCGCCACCTTAGTTCCTGGTTTTTCAGTGCATCTCGTCTTGACTCTCCTGTTACATCGTCATCTTGCTGCGTGGCTTGGTGGGACCCGATGGTGCACCCGTGTGCAGGGCCTGGGGGGCTTACCTGCTCGCGGGGCCTGATGGCACACCTGCACATGGGGCCTGGCAGCCTGTGCGCCTTCTATATTTTTCTTTTTTTTTTTTAATTTTTACTGGGAGGTCTCGGGGATCAAACCTAGGTGCATCCATATGGGACACGGATGCCCAACCATTTGAGCCACACCCGTCCCCCTGCTGTATCTCTTAAGTTTGATCTAAGATACCTAGAGTTACAGTTATTTCCCATACAGGATGTCATATAATAAATCAGGCTTAGTTTATCACCAACATTCCAAAAACCAGACCTAGGGAGAAAAACTAGGTCTGGGGACACATGCATAGTTTCTAATATAGCAAATGTTTAGCCTACCCTGATTATCACAAAATCAGGACAGTGAGAATATTCGCAGTGTTCATTCTTTTTTTTAAACTTTATTTTTTACATTTAATAATTGAAAATATAAACAAAAACTAAAAATAAACACAGAAGGGAGGCGACTGTGGCTCAATCAGTGGGGCTCCCGTTTGCCATATGGGGGGCCCCGGGTTCAGTTCCCGGGGCCTCCTGGTAGGGGCGGGCCCGCCCACGCGGTGTGGTTGGCTGACCCGGCGGGCACAAGCAGCAAGGGGGGGATGAATGAATAAATAAATAAAATCTTAAAAAAAACAAATAAATAAATAAACACAGATGAATAAATATATACATTTCTCAATTAAATGTAATGGATACATATAAATTTTTTTTTAATCAAACAATATGTTACACAATATATTTGTTTCATAGTAATGCATTCTTACAATATTTGTCCTTTTGTGTCTGGCTTGCTTCACTCAACATAATGTCCTACAGGTTCATCCATGTTGCCATATGCTTTACAACTTCATTTCTTCTTACAGCTGCATAATATTCCATCGTGTGAATAAACCAGTTTGTTTATCCATTCGTCTCTTGATGGACACCTGGGTTGTTTCCAGCTTTTGGCAATGGTGAATAATCTGGCTATGAACGTCGGTGTGTAGATGTCTGTTCGTGTCACTGCTCTCAGTTCTTCTGGGTATATACCCAGTAGTGGTATTGCAGGGTCACGTGGCAAGTCTATATTCAACTTCTTTAGGAACTGCCAAAGAGTCCTCCACAGTGGTTGTACCATCCTGCATTCCCACCAACAGTGAAGAAGTGTTCCTATCTCTCCACATCCTCTCCAACACTTGTAGTTCTCTGTCTTTTTAATAGTGGCCATTCTGATAGGTGTGAAATGATATCTCATGGTAGTTTTGATTTGCATTTCCCTAACCATGAGTGATGTTGAGCATTTCTTCATGTGTTTTTTTGCCATTTGTATTTCTTCTTCGGAGAGATGTCTATTCAAGTCTTTGGCCCATTATTTAATTGGGTCATTTGTCTTTTTATTGTTGAGTTGTAACATCTCTTTATATATCCTGGATATTAAACCCTTATCCAACATATGATTTCCAAATATTTTCTCCCATTGAGTTGGCTGCCTTTTCACCCTTCTGACAAAGTCCCGTGAGGTGCAAAAGTGTTTAATTTTGAGGAGGTCCCATTTATCTACTTTTTCTTTTGTTGCACGTGCTTTGGGTGTGAGGTCCAAGAAACCACCACCTACTACAAGGTCTTGAAGATGTTTCCCTACATTTTCTTCTAGTAGTTTTATGGTCCTGGCTTTTATATTTAGATCTTTGATGCATTTTGAGTTGATTCTTGTATAGGGGGTGAGATAGGGGTCCTCTTTCATTCTTTTGGTTATAGATATCCAGTTCTCCCAACACCATTTGTTGAAGAGACTGTTTTTTTCCCATCAGCGTGGGCTTGGTAGGTTTGTCAAAAACCAGTTGACTGTAGAGGTGAAGGTTTATTTCTGGGTTCTCAATTCTACTCCATTGATCGATATGTCTATCTTTATGCCAGTACCATGCTGTTTTGACCACTGTAGCTTTGTAATATGTTTCTAGGTCAGGCAGTGAAATTCCTCCCGCATTGCTCTTATTTTTTAGAATACTTTTGGCTATTCGGGTGCACTTACCCTTCCAGATGAATTTGGTAATTGCCTTCTCTAATTCTGTAAAGTAAGCTGTTGGGATTTTGATCGGTATTGCATTGAATCTATAAATCAGTGTGGGCAAGATTGACATTTTCATGATATTTATTCTTCCAATCCATGAACACGGAATGTCTTTCCATTTGTTTAGGTCTTTTTAAATTTCTTTTAGCATTGTTTTGTAGTTTTCTGCATATAGGTCCTGTACTTCCTTAGTTAAATTAACTCCTAGGTATTTGAGTCTTTTTGTTGCTATTGAAAATGGAATTTTCCTCCTGATTTCCTCCTCAGATTGTTCAGTACTAGTGTACAAAAACATTACTGATTTTTGCATGTTGATCTTATATCCTGCCACTTTGCTGAACTCATTTATTAGTTCAAGTAGCTTTGTTGTGGATACTTCAGGATTTTCTAAATACAGGATCATGTCATCCGCAAACAGTGAGAGTTTTACTTCCTCTTTTCCTATTTGGACGCCTTTAATTTTTTTGTCTTGTCTAATTGCCCTCGCTAGAACTTCTAGTACAATGTTGAATAACAATGGTGACAGTGGGCATCCTTGTCTTGTTCCTGATCTTAGGGGGAAAGCTTTCAACCTTTCCCCATTGAGTATGATGTTGGCTGTGGGTTTTTCATATATGCCTTTTATCATATTGAGGAATTTTCCTTTTATTCCTATCTTTTGAAGTGTTTTTATCAAAAAAGGATGTTGGATTTTGTCGAATGCCTTTTCTGCATCTATTGAGATGATCATGTGGATTTTTCCTTAAATTTGTTAATGTGGTATATTACATTGATTGATTTTCTTATGTTGAACCAGCCTTGCATGCCAGGAATAAATCCCACTTGGTCGTGATGTATAAGTCTTTTGATATGCTGTTGGATTCAAGAATTTTTGCATCTATGTTCATTAGAGAGATTGGTCTGTAATTTTCTTTTCTTGTGGAATCTTTATCTGGCTTTGTATTAGGGTGATGTTGGCTTCATAAAATGTGTTGGGTAATTTTCCGTCCTCTTCAATTTTTTGGAAGAGTTTAAACAGGATTGGTGTTAATTCTTTTAGAAATGCTTGGTAGAATTCACCTGTGAAGCCATCTGGTCCTGGACTTTTCTTTGCTGGGAGATTTTTGATGACGGATTCAATCTCCTTAATTGTGATCGGTTTGTTAAGTTCTTGTATTTCTTGTTGTGTCAGTGTAGGTTGGTTATGAGTTTCTAGAAATTTGTCCATTTCATCCAGGTTGTCTAGTTTGTTGGCATATAGTTTCTCATAATATCCTCTTATGATTCTGTTTATTTCTGTGAGGTCATTTGTAATTTCCCCCCTTTCATTTCTGATTGTATTTATTTGCATCTTCTCTCTTTTTTTCTTTGTTAGTCTAGCGAGGGGTTTGTCAATTTTATTGATCTTCTCAAAGAACCAACTTTTGGTTTTGTTGATTTTCTCTATTGTTTTTTTGTTCTCATTTTCATTTATTTCCGCTCTAATCTTTATTATTTCTTTCCTTCTTTTTGCTTTGGGATTGGTTTGCTTTTCTTTTTCTAGTTTCTCAAGTTGTTCAGTTAAATCTTTGAGTTTAGCTCTTTCTTATTTCTTAATATAGGCATTTAGGGCTATAAATTTCCCTCTCAAGACTGCCTTCGCTGTATCCCACAAGTTTTGATACGTTGTGTTCTCATTTTCATTTGTCTCAATATATTTACTGATTTCCCTTGCAATTTCTTCTTTGACCCACTGAATATTTAGGAGTGTGTTGCTCAGTCTCCACACATTTGCAAATTTACTTTTTTCCCGGTCTGTTATTGATTTCTAGTTTCATTCCATTATGATCTGAGAAGGTGCTTTGTATAATTTCAATCTTTTTATATTTTTTGAGAGCTGTATTGTGACCTAACATGTGGTCTATCCTGGAGAAAGATCCATGGGCACTTGAGAAGAATGTATAACCCGCTGAGTTTGGATGCAGTGTTCTGTATATGTCTGTTAGGTCTAACTTGTTTATCATACTGTTCAAGTTCTCTGTTTCCTTGTTGATCTTCTGCCTATTTGTTCTATCTAATGATGTGAGAGGAGTGTTGAAGTCTCTGATGATTATTGTAGAAATGTCTATTTCTCCCTTCAGTTTTGCCAGAGTTTGTCTCAAATATTATGGGGCACACTGGTTAGGTATGTAGATATTTATGACTGTTAGATCTTCCTGGAGGATTGTCCCTTTTATTAATATATAATGGCCTTCCGCATCTCTTATCACTTTTTTGCATTTGAAGTCTGTTTTGTCTGATATTAGTATAGCTACCCCTGCTCTTTTCTGGTTACTATTTGCGTGGAGTATCTTTTTCCAACCTTTTACTTTCAGCCGGTTTGTATCCTTGGGTCTGAGGTGAGTTTCTTGTAAGCAGCATATGGATGGCTCATGTTTTTTTATCCATTCTGTCAGCCTGTATCTTTTGATTGGGGAATTTAATCCATTCACATTCAATGATATTACTGAAAATGCACTATTTATTTCCTCCATTTTATTCATTGGTTTTCATATATCATCTTATTTTTGTCTCTCTTTTTACTCTTTTGGTTATCCTTTCTGCTTTTCTTTCTTCTATACTCTCCTCCAAGCCTCTCTCTCCTTTCTTTTTCTTTCAGGTTCTAAGACTTCCTTTACTATTTCCTGCAAAGGTGGATTCTTTTTTGCAAACTCTCTTAGTTTCTGTTTGTTTGTGGATGCTTTATATTCACCTTCATATTTGAAGGACAGTTTTGCTGGATAAAGAATTCTCGGCTGACAGTTTTTCTCTTTCAGTTTCCTAATTGTATCATACCACTGTCTTCTCGCCTCCATGGTTTCTGAAGAGAAATCTGCACTAAGTCTTACTGGACGTCCTTTCTATGTGATCGTTTGCTTCTCTCTTGCTGCTCTGAGAATTTTCTCTTTATCTTTTACATTTGACATTCTGAATAATATGTGTCTTGGCGTAGGTCTATTTGGATTTAGTTTCATTGGGGTATGGTGTGCTTCTTGGACATGAAAGTTCATTTCTTTCGTGAGAGTTGGGAAATTTTCAGCTATTATTTCCTCAAATACTCTTTCTGCTCCTTTTCCTTTCTCTTCTCCTTCTGGAACTCCCATGACACGTATGTTCTTGCGTTTTGTGTTGTCATTCAACTCTCTGAGCCCCTGCTCAATTTTTTCCATTCTTTTCTCTCTCTGTTCTTTTCTCTCTTCAATTTTAGCTGCTCTGTCTTTGGTATCACTTATTCTTTGTTCTATCATTTCGAGCCTGCTGTTGTATGCCTCAAATGTATTTTTTTTTTTTTACCGAGAGGTCCCAGGGATCAAACCCGGGTCCCTCCATATGGGAGACGGATGCCCAACCAGTTGAGCTACATCCGCCCCCCCATCAAATGTATTTTTGACTTCACCTATTGTGTCTTTCATTCCCATGAACTCTGTTACCTTTCTGTTCAGGATTTCAAATTCTTCTTTGCATTTGCTCAATGTCTTCTTGAAAAATGACATTATCTCTTTAACTGTATTGTCTTTCATCTCATTAATTTGATTTTGGAAATTTGTGCTCATCTCACTGATTAGTTCTCTCAAGTTCTGCATCTCTTCTGGGACTTTGCTGTATTCCTTTTCTTGGGCCATGTCTTCTATTTTCTTAGTATGGCTCGTAATTTTTTGCTGGTGCTTAGGCATCTGGTTAGTTTGTATTTTACTTAAATGCTCTATCTCTTTCTCTTTTATGGGGCTTTAGTGGCAGGAGGCTGTGAGTTACCACTGCTCTTTGATTTTTGGCTCAACCTTGATTGTTAGGATTGTTCTGCTGGTTGCTCAAAACTGGGCACTGGACCCAGTAATTGGTTGTAGAGTCGCTTCCTAGGGCCTTGGGCAGGGAGGCTATAGAGGCCAGGAAAAGCCTCTCTTACTTATTAATTTTCTTATGTGTACTTCCTTGGTCTGCCAGGAGATGGCGCTTGTTGGCAGCTCTCAATTCAATGCCTGGTTGGAGCGTATTTGTTGTGACACAGCCAGATCAATGTGGTAGAGCTTCCTGTCTGGGGGCTAGGAGCCCTGTGATTCAAACTTTCTGAGACAGTTCTCCAGACTTCTCTCGTAGCGCCCCCCTTTTCCCAGCTGGGAAATCTTTCCACTCCCTTCTGAATCCTCAACAATCAGTCCCTGTTAGTAGAGGAGGAGGTTGGGAGGTTTGTATATCTTTAGCCCCTTGCAGGCTCCAAGGCAAACAATGGCGCAGCCCCACCTGACCTGGAAGGGGTCTCAGGACAGGGCAGACCAAACCTGGGAGTCCAAAGCAGGGTCAGCCCCAGGCTCTCTCTCCCCTCTCCTGTGGTGTCCCCAACAATTAGTCCAGGCTAGAAGAGAGAGAGGTTGCGAGGGTCGGATTTCTCCAGTCCTTTCTAGGTTCCCAGGGCAAACCGCCGTGTGGAAGGGTTCGTGGGGCTCTTCAGCCCAAATTTCAGGTCAGAACCCGAGTCAGCCTAAGGCTGTGTCCCTCTCTCTCCCCTTTCCGGGAGTGGCAGATCCCTGCAGCCCCCTTTGTCTGTGGTCGCAGGCCCAGAGGCCCGAGAATTCTGAAGAGTGTGGGGGAGGGTGCCGGCAGCAGCAGAAGCTGCTACTTGCAACTCACGGTTCTGTTGTCGCGATTTCCCTCTTTTGTCCCTCTCTCCTCTGGGTGGTGTTAAGCCTTCACCTGTTGTCCTAAACCCTAGCAGATCTTTTTCGGGGCTGTTTCAGCCTGTCCTCTAGCTATTTTTCTGGAGAAGAGATTCCCGTGTGTTACTAGTCCGCCATATTCCCGGCAGTTTCATTCTTTTTTATTTTATTTTCTTTCTGCTCCTCAGCCTGAATCGTGTCACTTCTCTTGTCTTCAAGTTCACTGATTCTTTCCTCTGCCACCTCCAATGTGATGTTGAAACCATCTAGGGAATTTTTCATTCTGCTTATTGTGTTCTTCAATTCCAGCATTTCTCTGGAGAGAGATTTACATATTGTTGATTCACTGTTTTCCTCATATCATTTAGTTATTTCTCTGTGTTGTCCCTAGAGTCTGGTCCTCTTCATTGATGGTTTCTGGATTTTTATCTTGTTCCTTTGGGTGGGCCATCATTTTCTGTTCCTCTGGTGTGTAATATTTTGTTGCATACTGCACATTTTAATATTTTAAAGTGTTTCCTCTGTGAGTTAGTCCCTGGGCTGTCCAAGTTTGTATGGAGCTATTCATATGACAGATTTTCTTGAATGCCGAGAATTCAGATAGAGAATTCAGACTGAGCCAAATCAAAACTTACAAACTAAGGCTAAAAGCATCTTTCACTCTCTTTGTAAATTGGCTCTGCTTTGGCTGCTGGTCTCCTTCAGAGTTCAGCCCTCCTGTCTTCCTTCCACATGTTTTATCAGAGCCATTCCCTATGTTTTCTGGAAATACCTATGTTCCTAATAGGCCTCCCCTAAAGAATTAAGCTGCCCAACAAAAGTTTAGAATGTTCATCTCATTTTCAGTGAGACCTGATTACTTCCTGAGGATTTTCATCTTTAGAATTTGTTTTCCTCAAAAGTTATCAACTCTGCCAATCCTTTTCAGTTGGACCGCTTCATTAGTAAGCTACACAGCTGGATTTATGCTAGTAACTCACCTATCTAGATTGTAGCTAGTTTGCAGGCATAAATAAATGCTTTTATTTTATTAAAAATTTTTTTTTAATTTATTTTTTATTGTGGGTAAAAATAAAAATTTTCACAATACATACCAATATTTGTAAAATGATATATAAATATATATGCATATATGTGCATTTGCTTACAAAAAAGTTATTTATATATATATAAATATATTTTAAGAGGTGCTTAGATTGCCTAAAATATTACACAGAAATGGAAGGAAATAGCAATGACAAAGTGTGTGCATGGAGGTCCTATTCTTTGGCACATCGGAGTGCCTGCCCAGCCTTGCTAAGGCACTGTGCAGTCATACTTTATTCAGGACGGTAGCACGCTTGGCTGTTGGTTCTAAGGCCTTAGCTGACAAAGAACACTGTATGTGTGGCCAGAGAGATGGTCAAGAATGATCACACGCAGCGCAGCCTGTGAGCGGGAGGCCCTGCTCGGGAGCCCGAGGTGTGGGCAGGCTCCGGGCCGTGTCAGGGCGTGGGCACCGTGGCCGCGCCCGCCGTCAGGCCCCGGGAAGCGTGTGTAATGATGGCCCATCCCGCAGTAGTCTGGAGGAGCACGTGGGGGAGGGGAGCTGGCTGAGTCTAGACTCTTCTGCTCCTCAGGGGTCTTCTTCAGCCCCTCTGGGCCTCCAGCTCCACAGGGCTTAGTGTTGTGATGGAGGCTTGTGCCAGTGAAGGATGGACTTCCCTGCCCTCAGGTGGCGAGGAAGACCTGGCATTTGAGCTGTACCTTGAATTATGGCTGACAGCTAACAAACTGAGTGCCAACTATGTGCTAACCGTTTTCTAAGCACATGAAATGTATTGACTCATTTGATTTTCACAGCAATCTTACGAGGTCAGTTCTGCTGTTATCCCCATTTTTATAGTTGTGGAGACTTAGACATAAGGAAGTAAACTTGCCCAAGGCTCCACTCCACAGCCTACATGGTTCCTCACTGCACTGTGAAGGAGAGAGTCCAGACACAAAGCTGTGGAGGTGGGAAAGAGGAGTGGGTGTGGGGGCGTGGGGTGCTAATACAGGCAGGAGGGTCCAGGAGCCCCTAAATACTTGACAGTGTCTTCAGAGTAGAGAGTGTGTGAGCCCTCCTGGACCATCACTCAGCACGGAAGTGTTTTGAACCAAGCAGGTGATAGCATTAACGTGTGTGTGATTAAGACCAAGTTGTGATGCTTAAAAGGGCAGATCTTTATTCACCTAGAAAATTTGACTTTCTTTAGCTGCCCCTGTTTCGGGGTTCACAGCAATTACGATGTCACTGTGGTTATATGAAAAGGTGCTAGACTTTTGGTCCATTAACTGAGTTTTTGGTGAACTAGTATTTGTGTTCCAGGTTGCTGTTGTCAAAATGAAGAGCACTGAAAGAATTTATGCAATGAAAATCCTCAACAAGTGGGAAATGCTTAAAAGAGCAGAGGTAAGTCCGGAGAGTCCCCGAAAAAATAGTAAAATGGGGTTTTATGTTAGAGGCAAGTGGCAGGGAGGCCCAGCTGGTAGAAAGCGCTGCCCCTCGCACAGGTGTGGCCTTCGTCCCTTGCCAAGTGTGAGCTGCTTTTTGTCCCTCAGGTCTCACCTTGGCATCCGTGGCTCTCTGCATTTGCACTACTCTTTACTCATGGCCAGACAGTCTGCTGATTGTTTACCCTTGAGTGTATCAACCAGAGTTTTGTTTACTGTAAAAGTAAACTAAAATCTCACCGGAGGTTTCAAGTATTTATAGCAGTTCTGTTCCATATGCAAAAGAAATGACTGAATTTGGAGCCTACTTACATACAAAAAGAAATGTTTTTATACTTCTTTTTAGGGGGAGAATGAAGATTGTAAATAAAAATAGATGACTGCTGCGTGGCACTCTTGGCTTCACCTTTTCTGTGTTCCGTGTCAGCCCCTGTTCCCTCCAGCCCTCACCCAGGGTCTCCCCTTCTACTTGTCTGAGACCACGTGAGCCCAGGCCTTTCCTCTGGCGGCTCCCCCAGTTCCTGTCTTCCTCTGCCCCTCCTCTTGTCCTTCCACGCCCTCTCCGGTGGGTCGTGAAGCCTCCTTCCTTTCCAGGAAAGACTGCCAGCCGACCTCCTGGTTCCACCCTCGTGGATCTGCTCTCTCAGTTTTGCTCCGGCCCTCTTGTCCAGCTCTGCCCCTCTGGCCCGCTGTCTGCACAGTGGTTATTCACCCCCGTTTTACTCTGAACTTTGCAGAGAGTAGTCTGCCATCAGCTCTGCTGCGGCTTCAGTCTCTGCCTGTTGGTCCCAGCAGCTGGGGCTCCCTCCACAGATGGGTGCAGATGCTTCCTTGGGTGCAGCCTTTTCTTGGTGCCTGGCCTCCTGGGCTGCGCCCCAGTACTGGTTGCCACTGGCCGCCGCCTCCTTCTGAAAATTTCTTCTTTGGTTTCTAGCCTTTCTCAGCACACCACACAAAACCCTCCTCATTCTCTCAAACCCCTTCTTCCTATGTAAATTTAGGAGGCACTTTCCTCTTCTATGCTGGAATTCTTGCCTGTTCTGCTGATGATAGCTGCCCCCTAGAACAGGTAACTCTAGAGCTAAGGGGTTCTTAGCCTTTTTCGTTCCACAGACCCCTTTGCCTGTGAGGTGAAAACCACGGACCCCCTACTAAGTCCACACTATACTGTGGATTATTTAATAAATGTGTCACACCTGCACCAACACATCCCCGCAAGAATAATGTTTTTGTTTTGTTTTGTTTTGTTTTGAATTTCAGTTCAAGCTCAAGGACCCCTGGTGTAGAACCCCCTGGTCTAGAGACCATGTGTTTAGGTCTGGTCTCTCCTAAGCTTTGGGTTTGGTTAGCTTAGCGGGTATTCTCATTTCAGCCTCCCACTGGCTCCTCAGGTTCCTCATGTCTGAATCCTGCGTCGTGTGTCCTCCTTCCCCATCCACCCCCCCGTTTTCCTGCCCTGCCGTGGCCCCAACACACCCTCAGCCACATTGCTCAGTCAGTGCTTGGCAGCGGCTGGGTGAGTGCCCTGGTGCAGCCACCCAGGCTCAGAATGGCGTGGCCCACGCTGCCCCCGCCTGCCTCCCTGGCCTCCAGCTGCACTGCCGAGCCTTCCTGACCATCCGCTCGTCCTCCCGGCCATTGTCTTCCTTCTCTGGTGCCTGCAGCCTGCCTCTGCCCCCCCCACCCTGCTCAGCCTAGCAGCCGCTCTTCACTTCACCACCTGACCTCTGGGGAGCACGTGAAACTCAGTGAAGTGCTTATGTGGGAGACAAAGAGTAGCTACCGGTACCTGCGAGTAGTGGAGGCCTAAGGTGTGCTGGGCAGGAAACACTAGTAGCAAGTTCCGTTCAAGACTGTCTTTTTACAGAAGTGATTGATTTATGAAAGAAGATAGCTAAGCCATGTTTACTGTGATTTATATTAATTAGCATAAAATATGTGTGTGTATGTTTAAATTTTTTAAATTATGAAAGTTCTGTGGTTAGGGAGAGGCAGTTCTCAACATACTATATTAGTTGATATTTATCCAGATTTAATGGTGAAGCTGAGGTAGTGCTTTCATTTTCAATTTTTAAAAAGTGAATATTATATTGCCAATTTACTTTGACTTACGGTTATACAGATTTTATCTGATGGGCACACTGAGAGAAGCCCAAGAATGCCTGCTAATCATGCTGGTTATCCTAGAATGTATGTAAAGTAGGATTTATTGTGGATATATAATTCTGGTCTTGGATAATTTTTCTTTTTACTCTTTTTTAATAGGCTTATTTTAAACATTAGATTTTACAGTATCAACTCCTGAAAATCTCCTTTAAAAGCTTAACAGCATAACATAAACAAGAAGTTGGGTAGTAGAAGAGGTACTGAGTGTAGTATGCACAACTTGCAGACCAGAGTAGGTTTTTTCCCATCTTTTTGGGTCATAAAAAATACTAAAAGTTTTTCTGTGTACTCTTTTTAAAAAAATAAAACTGTTGGAATAATATGCATGTTTTGTATCTCTGGGTCGCCATGCTAGTGATCCTGTTTAAGGACAGGTTTTTGCTTTGTTTTGTTTTGTTTAAGATTTATTTATTTTTTACTTTATTTGTTTTAATTGTTTATTTTAATTTATCCCCCACCCCTCCCCCAGATGGTTCTCTTGTCTGTCTGCTTTTGCTTGCCTTCTCCAGGAGGCACCGGGAACCAAACCTGGGACCTCCCACGTGGGAGGCGAGTGCTGAATGGCCTGAGCCACATCCGCCCCCAGCAGGCTGTGGCACCTGCTGGCTTTGTGGCATTTGTGTGTTTAGGCGTCTGCTTGTTCCTGCAGGGTGCAGCGTCTAGCTCTCGTTGAGGCGGGTGCAGGCATTTGCCTGTCCTCCCCAGGAGGCACCGGGACCTCCCACGTGGTAGGCAGGGAGCTCAATCACTTGAGCCACATCTCCTTCCCAAGAGCAGGTTTTATTCTGAGAGCTGGCAGGCAGATTCTCCTTGTGCTGCAGATGCTCCTGGTCTCTGCAGCCCCAGAGCCTTTTTGACCTGTGACTCAAGGCCAGCCCTGCATGCATGGTGCTGCCCAGCCCAGAGCTCTCACCTGCTCTGTGCTGGAACCAATTCCCAGGTCTTCTTTCCACCAAACCTTCGCCATGCCCTGGGGTGCCTGGGAGGCCACTGGAGAGGGGTCATGGTGCCTCCGGAACCACTTGTCTCTGGGAGTCTGGTATCGGTGAGCTGACTACTGAGCTGGGGGAGGCTTCCTGTCTGGTGTGGGTCGGTGCTGTGGGGACGCACGTGTCACAGGCATCTTCGTTTTGAAATAGTAGAACACAGATGTTGTGAAGGTCACTCAAGTGGGAGGATACAGGTGGAACGTAGTCTAGTGCCTTCCATGGCAAGCCCTCAGTAAGTAGTGTTTTATTTTTGTTAAGCTTTGCAAGTTTGACATATAGGGAAGAGTTGGTGTCATGTTATAGGCTAAATAAAGAAAAAGGTTTGGAAGCGGCTGTGGCTCAATCAGTAGGGCTCCCGTTTACCATATGGGAGGCCCAGGGTTCGGTTCCCGGGGCCTCCTGGTGAAGGCAAGCCCGCCCGCACGGCGTGGTTAGCTGACCCAGCGAGCACAAGCAGCAAGGGGGGGATAAATGAATAAATAAATAAAATCTTAAAAAAAAAAAGAAAAGAAAAAGGTTTGTTTTAAGTATGCCAAAGACCTGGGTACTTTTTTTTTTTTTTTTTTTTTACCGGGAGGTCCCGGGGATCGAACCCGGGTCCCTCCATATGGGAGACGGACACCCAACCAGTTGAGCCACATCCGCCCCCTACCTGGGTACTTTTTTTTTTTTTTTTTTTAAGATTTTATTTATTTATTCATTTATCCCTCCTTGCTGCTTGTGCTCGCTGGGTCAGCTAACCACGCCGTGCGGGCGGGCTCGCCTTCACCAGGAGGCCCCGGGAACCAAACCCAGGGCCTCCCATATGGTAAACGGGAGCCCCACTGACTGAGCCACAGCTGCCTCCCAGACCTGGGTACTTTTAAATGTAGATGCCTCCCATGCATGCATTAAGGATTTCTTTTTTTTTAGCCATAGCAGCTTTTCACCCATCTGCTAGCTATTGGTCTTCATAGGAGAATCCTATTAGGACCGTGTGATCAATATACTGCGAATAAATCATGTTTCTTAAAAATAACTGACTCAGATCAGTAAACAAGAGGCCACCCTGTCCTGCCAGCCACGGGCTGTTCATGGGTGGAACAAGACAGAGGGGAGACCCTGGGGCAGTTCACACCACGGTGGTCCCTTGAGCGGCCAGTCGGGAGGCTGCTGCTGCCCTCCATTCAAGTGCTGGCTGGCAGATGGCCGGCGGGGAGTGGGCGCAAGACCCCGGGGCCCTTGGTGTGCGCTTGGGAGGTGGGGTGCAGCGGCAGGGACAGGCAGAGCTGCCCAGCCTTTCAGTGACGGTAGAGGCTGGTGGTGGCGGGAGGCAGAGAGAGGAGCAGGGGGTGGGGCGGCTTGGGAGAAGAGGGTGGGGCGTGGTCTCTAGGCCCTCTGGGCGGCAGGGCCCCCACACGGTTGGGAATGTGCTCTGCAGGCTGTTTACAGATGGACGCAGACCCGGTATCCCCTTTACTTTCTTCTTACAGACAGCTTGTTTCCGAGAAGAGCGCGACGTGCTCGTCAACGGCGACTGCCAGTGGATCACCACGCTGCACTATGCCTTCCAGGACGAGAACCACCTGGTACGTGCACCCACTCCCTCTAGTGCGGGCAGTGACAGTCTGGAGCTGACCTTTATCAGCACGTATGTTTGACTAGATAAAATTGAGGGATTTGTTTTAATATGGGTTATCACCATGTGGGATTTTTTAAAAATATGCTTGTGAAGTTATTTATTCTCTTTTTCTCTAATCACTAGATAACCTAATGATTTTGTTCATGGAGTTTATTACCTTTTTTAAATTTTCCTCCCCATATTCTTTTTTTTGTTTGTTTAAAGAAGGTACTGGGGATTGAACCTGGGACCTTGTGCATGGGAAGCAGGTGCTCAAATCACTGAGCTACACCTGGGCCCCTGGAGTTCATTACTTTCAAAACCTCCATCCTGAATGACATATAAGTGTAAGGAGCTGCTTTGGGGGGTGTGGGTGGGCGGTCTGTTTGTGGAGTGTGTTCCTCCCTCGCTGCCGAGGGCCTGCTAGAGAATGCTCTGTGCCAGGTCTGCAGGCCTCTGTGTGGCACATGGGCTGCCTCTGGGGGGCCCCCCAGAAGAAGTTTTGTTTGCATGTTTTGTCACCTTTTATTGTTCTGACTTGGGCTGGGGCTTAATTTCGATACTGAATGGCCCTCTTTGGGGTCCCTTTTAATGAACATGGCTGCCTAGTAAACCACATACTAAGGCACCTAGTTTTATAAGCAAAAAGGAAATCAGACCTTTGGTCCCAGGCACTGAGTGGTTCACAGATGGCTCTAGTAGCTGAGGACCTCTGGCCTCAGGGTGAGTGTCCAGGTTTGCACCTGAGCAAGGTCCCCTCTAGGCTCTGGTGGGCAGGGACCTGTGTAGCTCTGATGCACACCTCGAGTACCCCTTCTGCAGGCCCAGCCAGTGCCGCTTCGCCAGCAGAGGCCGCAAGGGGTGAGGCTGCGTCCACCATCACAGCCTCAGAGCAGGACCCCGCTGTGCCTTTCCCACAGCATCCAGTCACACGCTCACCCTGAGGCCCCTGGCAGCTGTGCCCTTTGTGTACAGCAAGCTGAGCAACTAGGACTGCTTTTGTTTATCTTAAAAGAGTCTCTCAAACATCAAGGGCCTCTCTTAGGTTTGTAGGTCCAGGATTTTGGAAATCAGTTTGTTACAGGGGCATCCGGGACCTGTCCGGCACGTGTGATATGTCAGACCCTGGGCTGCCTCACTCCATCTTCCCAGTGACCCTGTGACTCAGCATGCAGACTTGTCACAGTCTCTAAATGGGCAGAGGCCCAGGAATAGGGCCAGGAGCCCACTGTTCCCACAGCTGGCTGCGGAGCCTCGTGCTCCAGGGGTAACTCCGCGTAAAGCCTGTGGCTTCCTGAAGCAGCACACCCACTTGGAGAGCTGAAGAGACTCTCCTCGTTTCACTTACTGTTTTGGCCACAACGGGATGTTTCCAAAGAGCACTAAGCAATATGGATCTGTATGGAGGAAGTTAACTCTTTGTTTTTGTTTCTGATACTTTTCCTGAAATCAGCATCTTATGCTACTGTATGAAATGTTAGGAATTGCCAGGTTTATCTTAAGTTGAGACACATCAATTCGAAATTCCTGCACAGAAGCCGTCTTCTTTTCTGGAGAAATGGATCTTGAGTTTTTGGAGTTGCCCCTTCATAAGTACAAGGAAAATTAAGCTTTGAAGCTTTCTAGAATGTGAGCGTGGGTCCATTTCTAGCACCGGTAGCCTGGGCTTGGTGCCTTCCTCTGCTGCCCACGAGTGAGCAGGTGTGCTTAGGCAAGCACCTCCCCTCTGGGACGAGCGCGGCCACCCCTCACAGATGGTTACAAACAGGAAAGGAGACAGGCCTGGAGAGCCCAGGGCTGCGGCACAGGCGCCCTGCCAGTCACGGGAACTGGTGCCCACCTGGTGCGCACTCCAGGATCGTTGGGTTGCGGTTTTGGTCACCGTTTTTAGTGCTCAACACCTCACAAATCTTGTTCATGGTGTAATTTTTTATTGCAGATACCTAAACTCAGAGTGTCATAAAAATTAAACCTGTTTCACCAGTAATTGAGAGGGTATTGCCTTGTTGACTAAACTCAGAATTCTGCGTTGCATGGCAGAGGAAATAATTGGTTCAGTTCTTATCCCCAAAATATGTTTCTACTTGTCTGCCTTATAAGCCCTTGCAGTTTACTTTTCTTACAAACTTGTTTTCCAGGAGACCATCAATCAGGTTTAGCGTTGCTTAATGTGCGTTTGCTCTCCTTCTGGATTTCTAGGCAGACACGGAGCCCACTGAGGGTCTTCTAGGTACTCTGCTTGACTCATGCCTACTGCTTTCTTTTGGGGCTTAGCGCGCGTCCACTTCTATGTAAGCAGAAGTAATTCCACCCGCGTTAGGTCTCCGCCGTTCATTCACCTGGTTTCCCAGTCAGCCCGCAGGCATCCTTCCACAGGTGCTGTGCTCCCGTTCTGTTCGCCTTTGGCCGCTCTCCTCACTCTCCCCTGACGCTGCCCTAGTGCGTCACCCTCAGCTCCTGCCAGACCCCCATGACAGCCCCTCAGTCCCGCTCTCGGTCCCACTCTTGCCTCTCATCCTTCCACCATTCTCCACAGACCAGGCAGGGAACACTTTTACAAGCGTAAAATCAGGCTGCTGCTTGGTTCCCGTGTGAAACGCGCCAGTGCCTCCGCTGCTCTTCGAGTGGAGCCCTCGTCCCAACTGTGGGTGGGGGCCTCCCTGCGGGGTCTTGCCATGTTCACCCACTTTGGTTTCTCCAGCATGCCACACTCACCCTCCTCTTGGCACTTTTCATGCGCTGTCCCTTTGTTTGGGAAGCGACCCCCGGGCCCTCACACTGAAAAATTGTGGTTGCTTAAACTTCTTGTGTTACACACCTACAAGTACCTCTTACTTTCATCCGTGATTGATTTCCAGAGCAGATGCACAAGCGCCAGGTTTTCTGTGTTCGACCACAGTAGACAGAGTCATCCGGCCTGAGGCTCCATGCCTTTCCGCTGCCTCCCCAAGTGCACCTGATTCTGTAGGGAAGTTTGGCCCTTAATTGCCCAGTTTGATGGTGACTAAATAATTCTCTTCTCTCCTCTCCTCTTCTCTTCCTGACTTGTAGTACTTAGTCATGGATTACTATGTGGGTGGTGATTTACTGACCCTGCTCAGTAAATTTGAAGACAAACTTCCAGAGGATATGGCAAGATTCTACATTGGGGAAATGGTGTTGGCCATCGATTCCATCCATCAGCTTCATTATGTACACAGGTAACCAGCTTCTTACATTTTTATGCAACTGCATTCATTGTCAGAATACCCCTTTCTGAGTTGCTTGGGTCCTGGACACGAGGCCACAAGGCAGCCCTGGAAGTCCTGTGGTCGGTGATGTTCTTGTGTCACTGCCCTGAAACTCCAGCACCTGGCGCCTCGGAGGTGCTGGCCGTCGGCACCGTTGTGATGGCATGATGCCTGCAGTGACGCCACCTTGTGTTGGGTATTTTGTGAAACTGGACTCAGCCTCTTCCCTGCTGACACCCACTGCAGGGGAGGCCTGCCTACCCCCGGGGCTCCTGCAGGTCCTCATTCCACCGACTGTGCCTCCACAGCTCTTCCCACTGGTCCATGTGGGCCCAGGTAAGGCCATAGCCTTGGCCACACACAAAATATACAGGGAGGACTGGGTTGAGGACAAGGGGCTTTCGTCACAGCAACATGAAGGACTTGAATTCAGTAGCAGTGTTGTCTGCTGAGGAGTCTTCACGTGGGAGAGAAGCTTGAAGCGGGCTCCTGCCCCGCCGCACCCACCCGCGCTGCTGCACGGCAGCCCCTTCCTGGCTCAGCAGGCTGCAGCTGTGCCTTTGCGTTCATCTCATTCTGGTGTTTAAGACTTGGACTCAGTCCTGTGTTTTACTTTGTTTTTCCCTAGTTTTATCTTTATCAAAATAATTTTATGTAAAGAGTTTTTAAAAGTCAGATGGGGGGAGTGGATGTAGCTCAAGTGGTTCAGCACCTGCTCTCCATGTACGAGGTCCTGGGTTCAATCCCCGGTACCTCCTAAAAAAAAAAAAAAGGCAGGTGGTTCTGTTGGGCTTATAATGAAGACTATGAGTCTCTACCCTGCCCCACCCTGATATCACTCACCACAGGTGAAAATCAGAAATTTTTTTAGCTGTTTCTTCCATTTTGCCTTCACATTTCTAAAATAAAAGGCTTATGTTGCTGTTTTCATGACTTTTTTTGGTATAGATAATATCTATTACAATGAAGATTTTACTTACACAAACACATCACACTTCAAGGCACTGACACATCCACAACTAGAGTGCACTCTCCCTGTCCCCATATGTTCTCTCAGACTCTCTGTTCTCTCTCTGCCATCATTCTCCCAGTTAGGAATATAACAACTTTTGGTTCAGTCAGTATTTGGTGTTTATAACGTGACGACTCTGTAGGTATTAGTTACAGATGAGTCTTAGAGTATGTAGTGGTTCTCCTTCTCACATACCCCTTTTCCCTGGCGTTAGCAATTGCCTTGCCTTTTCATTGCTTCCTTCTCTGTGTGGCTGTCATTGCTTATCCCTAAGCATTATGGCTGAATCATAAAACTACATTCGGACCTAGCAGGTCGTCCCTCAGCTCTCAGCTCTCCAGAGCTGTCTGCAGTCCTGCTCCTTTCTGCCTGGGTTGCTCTGTAGGCTTACTGTACTCCTTGCATTCTAAGATCTCGCACAAGCAAAGAGGTTGCCGGCTCATCTCTCTGACATTGGCTCCTTGTTTTCTGAAGCACAGGAAAGAGGAAGCTCTTTCTTGCTTAAGTCCTTGGACTTGGTAGCCCATTTTTCCAGTAGTTTCTAGAAAACGAGGGCCTGTGAGGTCATCTTTTTGAGATCTTTATTCTCTGCACAGACACGGTGGATGGGTTATTTGGTATGGGATTTGGATGGAAATCTCCTTCTCGGGTCCCTGTGGGTGTGTGGCTCCCACGCCTTCCGCCTTCAGTGTGGCTGCCCAGGAGCCACAGCTCTGTGTTGGGATCTGCTTTGTCTCAGGATTTTTTTTTAATCCCTAGCATTTTGAAGTGTCCTGTTCCTGCCAAGAGAGGGGAAGACATGGTCACTGGATCAGGGAAATATACTATAAGGAGTTACTAACTGTGGCAGGGAGGTGCAGTAGCGAGGGATGGGCCAGTGGGAAGTAGGAGAACCTTGAGGAGGTTGGCAGGGACAGAGGCAGGGCCGAGGTCTTGATGCATGGAAGGCGCACCACAGCGGAGGGACTGGCTGGAGAGCCTCCTTCTGGAACTTACTGGAAACCCTCCCTCGGGTGTTGGGGAAAGCTGTGCACAGGTTGGTGTCTTACCAGAGGCTGCTGTTCCCTGCAGGAGCCTGTGCTGGAAGAGCTGGGGGAAGCCCTGGTCTAGCTTGGTGTCTCCAGTACCCTCCACTGAGAAAGCCACACGGGGGTGAAGAAGAACCCTGTTCAGATCCATATCCGCTGCGTGGGCAGTGAGGGTGGCTGTGGGGCAAGGCGGTGGTGCGTGCTCACACACGCCGGAGTCGGGAGGCTCCTGGAGTGAGCTCCTTCCTGGTGCTGGCCCTGGGTGCGGAGCCTTGGACCTTCGCTTCCGGCAGCTTCGCAGTTCTGAATCTTCCTCCCCGCTTGCTCTGCTCTGTCCTTAATTCCTGTTTTCCAGATATTGGGCCTCTTATACTCGGCCTCTCATTTCTGTCTTTTTTCCTATCTTTTTCCGTCTGTTTTTGTTCTGATTTTGGAAGAATTCCTCAACTTTAACTTCTAGGCCTCATATTAAATTTTCTATTTTTCTTGCATACGTTGTGTCCTAGACTTTTTTTTTGTCATTCTCTAAAATTAAAAAAAAAAAAAAAAAAAAAAAAAAAAAGGGGGGCATCCTGTTCTAGCTTCATGATTATAGACTCTTCCCCGCCCCCGAGGCTTTTGACTGTCCGGGTATGTTTCCTCCAGGTCCTCTTGACTTGGTCTGCGGCTTCCACGTTGGAGGCTCTTCTAAGACGAGAGCAGTCCAGAGCCGACCTTCATACTTAGGGGTGAGCCCTGAAAGAACAGCTGAACTGGAAGCCGGTGCGTGGGCGGGCATCCCTTGGCAGAGGCCCGTGTGGACCTGGCTGCTCTGCCCTCGGCCTTTCCATCCCAGGGGCAGGCAAGGTGGGGAGGGGGTGCTGTGGGTGCACGCCTGGCTGCCGGCCTGGAGGAGGGCTAGGTCTCCACCCTGCAGTGTTGGCACTCTACCTTGTGCCAGCTTTTTTACCATGCCACCCCTGCCTCAGCTGTCCCTGGGCTCTGCAGCTCTAGAGTCCCTCAGGGCCAGCACATCTCCAGTCTTCCTTGGGGGACTTAGCCTCTTTTATTGAAACAGCATGTCCTCCAGTGCCAGCTCTGCCCACAGCGGGGCCCAGCGCCCATTTCTGAGCGGTTCTGGAGTTCTGTGACGTGCAGTCTGTGGTCTCCTGCCTCCAGGCGCTTGGCCATTAGCAGCCCAGCTCTGCTTTTGCTGCACTTGGCCTCTGCTGCCTTCTTCATCCTTGTGGATTTGACTTTTAAAAATTCCTCTTTACTAGAAGCTTTGGTGGGATTAGAGGAGGGAGCAGAAATAAATGTGTGTGGTAGTTGACTTGCTGAATTTTGCCAGAGGTCAGTCCTGATGGTGTTTGGGGTAAGTCTCTGATCTGTCATGCACCCTTCATGTCTTCCCACTCAGGCAGGAGCCATGGCCTCAGAGACGCAGTCGAGGCAGGCGAGGCAGGTGGCTGGTGTCTGGACCCAGCTTCTTGGCCCTCGGGGTAGGGAGGATAGGAAGTGGCCTTGCTTTTGTGGGCATGCTCAGTGGCCTCCCTGTGCCCTTCAGGTGATGCTGGCCTGCGCTGCTGGCCTTGAGTTGACAGGTGTGCAAATGCAGGCTCTCGGACACATAGGCAGGGGCCTGGAGCCCTGGCCTGCTGGGTCTGGTCACGTGACCGTTCCCGCGGCCCTCTCTCAGCTTCCACCAGAGGCCACCCCCCCGGCCCCACCCCATGTGGCTGGACCTCTTGCCAGGCCAGCTACAGAGGGTTGGGGGAAGGAGCGTGGGCCGTAGCCCAGCCCTCCTTAGAGGGCACTCCACTCCAGGCAGCACCTTGTCCCTCTGTGGCCCGGAGGACAGGCGGCCTCCCTCACACCCCTGCCCTCAGGGATGAACCTCTGGGGCCTGTGGGGAGATTTTCCTGAGCAGTAGCAGTTCTTCCTCTGTGGTAGTGAACTGTTTACATCACAGCTCTTCAGTCTTGCTGTGTGTGTTGCCTCACTGCTAGGTGAGGAAACTGAGGCCTAGAGATGTTGAACAGCTTGCCTCAGGCCACAAGGCTAGTAGGCCGCCAGACCCAGGCCAGAGTGCCTGCTGCTGCCTATGGCACTGCACCCTGCCCCATGCCCCACACTGCACCCTGCACTGCATCTGCACCCCCATACTGCACCATGCCCCTCACTGCACCCTGCACTGCACCTGCACCCCCACAATGCACCACATCCCACATCATGCCCTCATGCTGCATCTGCACTGCTCCCTCACACTGCACCACACCCCAGCCTACACCCCACTCTGCATCCTGCAGCTGCTTGGCTGGGTCACAGAACAAGCTCAGGGAGCTGCTCCAAAATAACAGCTGCTGCTCTTATGATGATGATGATGTTTTAACAGTGGATTTTCTCTGTTTTTCAAGTGTTCTTTAATGCAGCTATACTGTTTTTATAATTGTTATTGTAGTTATTAAATATTGTAGTTATTTTTTGTAGTTATTGAGTTATAAAACATTTAGGTTTTATATTCCACTTTTTTTCGAGGATTGAACCCAGGACCTCTTATGTGGGAAGGTAGCGCTCAACCACTGAGCCACATCATCAGCTTCCCTGAGTTGGTTTTCTTCATTTGTTTTGTTGTTTGTTTTTGTTTTTTCGGGAGGCACTGGTAATTGAACCTGGGACCTTCCATGTGGGAGGCAGGTGTTCAACCACTTGAGCTATATCTGCTCCCTCTACCTTTTTCACAGAACTTTAATTGATGTTAGAGAGATAAGTGTCTTTGTCTTGGATTCCTAGGAAAATTAAGTTGACCTTTTTTTTTTTGTAGTTTTGTAATTTTGTCCTTTTCCCATTTTCCCCCTAAGCTTTTTTTTTTTCTTTCATTTTCTTAATTGGTTTTGTAAAAGTTTTGCTCTATCATTTGACCTCCAGGGACATTAGGAAACATTAAAATATATCATTCAAAAACTCCTCCCCTCCCACCAAAAAAGCCAAATCATTATTCAGAATAAGTGCTTGAATGGCCCAGTCTAAAATTAGAAAGCTTTGCTTTTTTTTTTTTTTTTTAACGGGGAGGCCCCAGGGATCGAACCCAGGTCCCTCCATATGGGAGACGGATGCCCAACCATTTGAGCCACATCCGCCCCCCTGCATTTTTGTTAGATGTTTACAAAGCCAGATTATATATGAAGCCTATCCTACATCAGTCTCGTGCAGGTACGTTGTGAGTAAGATGAAACAGTAGAGTCAGTGAAAAGGAAGCTTCACTGGCAAAGAGCAGTACTGATTATTTAACAGACGTTTTCAGAGGTGATGACAAAGCTCTGGGCACCTTTGCTGTGGCTGGTTGTGGGCTGGGGCTGTTTAGGGTGCCTGCCCCCAGCTGGGCCTCTGTAGGCTTAGCGGCTCCTTCCTGCCTTTTAGCAGCTGGTGCCCGTTGCTGTTGCTAAGTTACTTCTGTGCACTCTGAGCAGAGGGAAGCTGGGAGGCCTGGACCCAGTGAGCATCCCACAGAGAAGTCCATGACCCGTGATCCCTGACATCCCAGGAAAACTGAGAGACTGAGAGTGACCACACATCACAGACTCCCAGGGAGAGTGGAGAAAGGAGCATATAAGCGACTAAGAACAGTGTCAGTTTTAAGACAAGGAATCTTCAGAGAACAAAAACGTCTTGGAAAAGAAAACAATAGCAAGTTCAGTAGAAAAGTTGGAAGATAAAATAGAGGCAACTTGACAAGGATGGGAAATGGAAGCACAGACCAGGTGATCTGAGGTAGTTATGGGGTGCCCGTGTGGCCTGCGGAGAAGCCCTTCTGCTATGGCACTTGGCACTCACGCCTTCTGCAGGAATGGCCCATTTGCTGGTGTCCCGGCAGGAAGCTCCACAAGGGGAGCATGTGGAAGTTGCAGTTGACATAACACACTGAGACATGGGGTGATGGGGTGATTGTCGACTGAACAGGTCTCTCTTTTCAATGTGTCAAGAGAATAAATAGTTGGGAAGGAAAAACAGATTCTGGTTGAACTGGGACCCTTAAGTCTTCAGGCAGTGTCACTGTTGGTTTTATTTTTGTAATTTTTTTTTTTTTTTTTAAGATTTTTTTTTTTTTTTCATTTATCCCCCCCCCCCCCCCCCCGCTGCTTGCGCTCGCCGGGCCAGCCAACCACGCCGTGCGGGCGGGCCCGCCCCCACCAGGAGGCCCCGGGAACCGAACCCGGGGCCCCCCATATGGTAAACGGGAGCCCCACTGATTGAGCCACAGCCGCCTCCCTGTAGTTTTTTTTATTTTTCATTTTTTATTTAGAGACGTTGTAGATTTACCCAAAAATCATGTAGAAAATACAGAGTTCCAATATATGCCCTTCATGCAGTTTTCCCTATTAACAATTTCCGTTAGTGTAGTGCCTTTGTTAGAGTTAGTGAAAGAATATTATATATTGTTCTTTTAACTGTAGTCCATGATTTATATTTGGATTCACTCTTTGTGTTGAACAGTCGATGTTGTAAGGAGAGAAGCACTCGATCTCTTGAGCCACCTCAGCTCCCTGGTTTGTTGTGTCTCTCATTATCTCTCCTCTTTGTCTCTTTTTGTTGCACCAGCTCGCCGGCTGCTCGCTTTCACCAGGAGGCCCTGGGAAATAAACCTGGGACTTCCCATATGGTAGATGGGAGCCCAGTCGCTTGAGCCACATCCGCTTCCCTTTTCATGTGCTTTTTAAGGTATATCTTCTTTGGAGAGATGTCTATTCAAGTCTTTACCCATTTTTTAAATTAGCCTATTTCTCTTTTTGTTGTTGAGTTGTAGGATTTCTTTATATATTCTGGATTATTAAACCCTTATCAGATATGTAATTTCCAAATATTTTTTTTCCCTTTCTGTAGGCTATCTTTTTATTTTCATGATGAAGTCCTTTGCAAAAAAGTTTTTAATTTTGATGAAACTACATTTTTCTATTCTTTTCTTTTGTTTTTGCTGCCTAACACAAGGTCCTGAAGATGCTTCCCTATGTTTTCTTCCAGGAGTTTCATAGTTTTGGTTCTTATATTTAGGTCTTAGATCTGTTTTTGAGTTGATTTTTGTATATGGTGTGAGGGAGGGGTAAATCTTCATTCTTTTGCATATGGAGATCCAGTTTTCCCAGCACCATTTGTTGAAGAGACTGTCCTTTCCCAATTGAGTGGACTTGGTACCCTTGTCAAAAATCAATTGGAAAAAAGAAAAGGAAAATAATACATCATACATTTTCTTTGCAAAGAAAGAGAAGTAAAAGGTCTGGTTAATATTAAAAAAAAAAAAAAATCAATTGGTCTTAGATGTGAGCGTTTATTTCTGAACTCTCAGGTCAATTCCATTGGCCTATATGTCCTTGTGCCAGTACCATACTGTTGTGATTACTGTAGCTTTGTGATAAGCTTTAAAATCAAGAAGCAAGAAACCGCTAACATTTTTTTTTTCAACATGGTTCTGACTATTCGAGGCCCCTTACCCTTCTGTATGAATTTGGTGATTGGCTTTTCCCTTTCTGCAAAGAAGCTATCAGAATTTTTGATTGGTATTGCTTTGAACCTATAAATTGCTTTGGGTAGAATTGACATCTTAACAATACTCAGTTTTCCAAGCCATGAACACAGAATGTCCTTCCATTTATTTAGGTCTTCTCTGGTTGCTTTTAGCAATGTTTCCTAGTTTTCCATGTCTAAGTCCTCTACATTCTTGATGATGTTTATTCCTAGATATTTAGCTCTTTTAGTTGTTACTGTAAATGGAAGTTTTTCCTTGATTTCCTTTTCGATGGTTCATTACTAGTGTATAGAAAGGACTGATGTTTGTGTGTTGATCTTGTATTTCCCCCCATCTCCACTTTACTGAATTCATTTCCATATGTTGAACCATCCTTGCATACCTGGAATAAGTCCCACTTGATCTGATCATGGTGTATAATTCTTTTAATGTGTTGTATTTGATTTGCTAGTATTTTGTTGAGGATTTTTGCATTTATATTCCTAAGGAATATTGGTCTGTAAATTTCTTTACTTGTGGTATCTTTTTATTTCTGGAATATTTTCTTGGATTATAGTTTTAAATATTAGTGCTGTTTTGTTGTTTTGATTTCTTCTTCAGGGACTCTGGTTATGTATACGTCGGGCCTTCTTTGCCTGTCTACCATTTCATTTCTCAGCCATTTTTCTGGGACACTTTTTACTTATTTCTTTATTTCAATTTTATTCTTTTAGTTCTTGTCTTGCCTTTCCTCAGTTCCTCTCATTAAATTTTCATGTGAATTTTTCCTTCTTTGTGTCTTATGATTTAGTCTTCATTACTGACAAGATTTTCCTGTTTCTTTTCTGAGTTTAATCGACTTTCATTTCATTTCTTTCTGTTTTTGTCCATTTCTGTTTTTAGTTTTGTTTTTTCTGATTAATTTTGGAGGTTTTTTTGCTTTGCTTGTTATATTTCTGAATGCTTATTTGAGAATATTACAGTTTGTAGTGTTGTGTTAGAGTTCTCTTATGTTTTATGATTGTTCAAATTTTTATCTTCTGCTCACATTTGTTTGTGAGATTCATCTATATTGTTAGTAGTTGGTCGATCATTTGTTTCGTTGTAGAGCGTGTTCCATCACATGACTGTGACTCAGTTTTCTTATCCATTCTTCTGAAGGTAGACTTTGGGCTTGTTTCTGGTTTTGGCTGCCCTGAGTTGTGCTGCCGGGAACGCCCTTTCCCTTCATAGGTGAGCAACGTCATGTTTTTAGAGTGTGTCGCCTTTCATTCTGCCCAGCCTGGAAGCTTACTCTGCCAACAAGGAGGACTAGTCCTTTACATCCCACCTTCTACCTTGTGTTTGGTGTAATACATTGAAAACCGTTATTAATTAAATACGGGTTCTGTTTATTCTCCTTTTTAAAAATTCTACTTTTCTTTGCAGACATTGGAACAGCCTGAACAGTAGTTAAGAAAATGGGCTTCAGTGAGACAGCCTTGTATTTACTTTACGGCTCGAGCACTTGTTGTTGTGTAACTTTGGGGGCAGGTGACTCAAATTCTTAAGCTTCCATGTCATCATCTATAAAATGTAGTATTTGGTGGACAGGGTGGTTTGTTAGTCTGCAGCTGTCTTCCCCCAAATCTTTACCTAACTCCCTTACTTTAAGTCGCTGCTTCAGTGTCGCTTCCTTGGCGGTATCTGCCGCCCTGCTCCCTGCAACCCATCACACGCTGTCCTGTCACTTTGTTTTATGTTTCTTCATATCTCCCCATAGCTGTGTGTATCTCATGGGCTGTATGTACCATGTGGTGCTATCTGAAATCACGTTGCATCTTTATTTGTTTGCATGTTCATTTTCTGACACCTCAGTTTGTTTGCAAGCTTCACGGAGTCAGAGGCAACATCCTATTGCCCACCGTTACTTAGGCCCGGGGTGGAGAGCCCTCCACAGGCGATGCTCTGTCCACATTTGTTGGCTCGGTTGGTGGCTCTGACAGTGGTGCCTCCTGGGCGCAGGTGGGCATGAGGTGATCCTGCTGCAGAATTGATGGTGGTGTTGGCAGCTGCAGCCATGCCAGGTGAAACCATTGTACCAGAGAGTTTTACGAGGTCATTTAGCTGTTCTCAGCACGATATTAGCTTGTCCTCACCTGACCTACCACTAATGAGGACTTTGACCTACTTAATGTGTTACACAGAAATGGTTAATTTATGTATTTATTTTGCTAACAGAGACATTAAGCCTGACAATGTCCTTTTGGACGTGAATGGTCATATTCGCCTGGCCGACTTTGGATCGTGTTTGAAGATGAATGATGATGGAACTGTATGTATTTTTGCTGGAGATTTTCCACTTGGTTTTGGGTTTTGGTTGCACTTAGAATGGGCTTAAATTTTCAGTCTGAAGTACAACGAAGGACCATGTTTATTCATGTGAATTTAAAAGATGCATCCATTTTGGCCATAGTTGAAATTTTCTATTTTGAGATTTTTTAATTTAAAAACATCTTCATTGGTTTTTATGTTTTAAAAATTAATACCTGTGGTCTCCTAACATGGGAAGTTTTCAGGTTTCCTCAAGTCCCTAGGCCGCCAAACTGTGTCAGCTCTGCAGCGAATGAGGGCAGCTCTTAGCATCCTTTCTTAAAATGCCCCGCCCAGGCCGGCCAGGTGGGCAGACTCAAATGTAACTGCATTTCTCCTTTCTGTTTAGGGACAGGTAACTTCCTGTCAGCATTTCCTCTCTGTGAGTGTTGTTGAGGGTCTGGAAACGGGGTCCAAGGTACTCAGAGCGTTACCAGAGCCAGCTGGCACTCCCCGCCTAACCCCAGGGCAGCCCCCGGTCAGCCAGTGCGGGGAGCCCCTGGCCGAGTGCCTGAGCAAGACCACCCCAGCGCTGCTCAGTTTGCCTCGTCAGCTGCTCCCAGGGGCAGGCCTCACCGCGTTGAGGGGCTTGTCTAGGTTCTCCAGTGGCAACTCTCAGGGGTTTATTCTGGCATGTTTGGGAGGTTTTTCTTCTTTAAAACCTATACTTACCATGAAGTCTAATGAAAGATACTTCTCCAAAAAGAGAGTAATTATTCCCTTTCTTACTAGCAAGTTTTCAAGCAGCAAAATTTTAGAAGAACCCATAAAAGTAGCATCAGTAGACAGTGTCTTAGAAGAAGTGAATGAAGTGATTTACTTACTTCCTTTCCGCAAAACCAGCCTCTCATTTTTTAAAGTCTTGCCACACTTTCATTGACTGATATATCAGTGCTCTCCTCAGTGCAGCCTTCTAGCAGCTACACAAAAGGCCTGAGTCTGAACTGGGCCTGGTCCCCTGCTCCTTGCCCTCTTGTGTGGGCATTGGGCCTGCACTGCGAGCTCGCGCTGCCAGCCTCCCCGAGGTCCTGCAGGCTGGGCGGTATGGTCGTGCCAAGGGCAGCTCCGGCCCCACGGTGGAGACAGAATGCCCTGCCGGCTCCTGCAGACCAAGCGCTTCTCACGCCGTGACCCTGGGGTGCTCCTCTTCTCTGAGATGAGCCAGGGAGCCTGGCTTTCCCCAGACCGGTCCTTGATGGTTGTCCCAGGGTCCTGCCTGACCTCAGTCTTGTAGACTCAGTAACCTCAGGGGGTGGCCCTTGCTGTCCTCCTTCTCCGTCAACTTAAGAGGTGAACTGGAGCCACTCACTGGGCGCGGTGCTTCCGTATGTCCAGTAGCCAGTCAATGCAGAGCCCTGGTGGCATGCTCCATGGGGAGCCTTGTTATCAGGAGGTGTTTGATGAGCCTGCGGTCAGAGCTGGGGGCTCTGGTGAGGGTGTCAGGTGGCCCCTCGAGTCTTCTGCCACCAGCACCAGATGGTGTTCCTGGGACATCCCTCCCAGGCCCTTTGGCCATGTTCACCCTTACAAGGCCCCCTCTGCTCTCTTGCTGGTGACTGATGCCCACTCTTCCCTCCTCCTTATAGAGGTGTCACTGCATTCAGGCACACAGCCGCTAATGTGGGTAGCCCGGGAACTGTTCTCTCCCTTTTGGGAGTCCATGGTACCCCTTTGTTGACTTTAACTCTTAACTTTCTAGAGGCCTGCCTCACTCTTGCTCTTCACACATCTTCTACCAGCTGTGGCCCTCCCCCTGCTAAGGGGTAGCAGGGTCAGAAGCTGCTATAAAGAACTCATGAATCCATGTGTCTTGGCCTCCTGTTTCCCTGTCCAGGGAACACCTAGGCACCCAGCTAATGCCTGGTCCTACTTCCAGATGTTCCAGTTTGGGAGACCAGAAGGTGGGCAGCATTCCCTCCCCTGGGGCTGGTTAGAACTGCATCTTGGGTTCCACCCCAGAGTCTGCGTTTCAACCAGAGAGCCCCACAGGCCCCGTGCACACATGGAAGCTGAGGGGCCCTAGTCTGGTATACACATGGTCCCCAGTAGCGACGGAGAGGATGGCAAAGGCTACCTGCTGAGCAGCTGGGAGGGATTGCCATTTGGGGTCGTGGTAGGCATTTGAGCATTGAGAAGTGCGCTGTGCAAGAGAGTCTCGTGCTCTGGCAATGTACAGCGCTTAGTACTGCAAGAGAATATTTATTTGTGTTGAATTTCAAATTATTAGATTTTTTGAAACACTGGCCGGTTTTCTTCCATGATTAATTCCTTCTTTGTTGCCCCTGCTTTGGAGACAAGAGTTAGAGATAAGAGATGGAAGATGTGTGGGGCCTCCGTTAATGGCAGCCTTCTCCTCTCAGGTCCAGTCTTCTGTGGCCGTGGGCACCCCTGACTACATCTCACCAGAGATTCTGCAAGCAATGGAGGACGGCATGGGCAAGTATGGCCCTGAGTGCGACTGGTGGTCCTTGGGGGTCTGCATGTATGAAATGCTGTATGGAGAAACACCGTTTTACGCAGAGTCACTCGTGGAGACCTATGGAAAGATCATGAACCACGAAGTAAGTAAGGCGTTGGCATTTCCACATCCTATTCTTTCCTAGTGCCTGGGCGCAAGCCTAGAGGTAAAGAGAGTGAGCCCAGAAGAGGGAGCTGGGCTAGGAAGCTGGGGGACAGTTAAGGAAGAGGGCCAGGCTGGTGACTGGCCAGGCAGGGAGTGGAGAGATGCGGGAGCAACAAGAGGTAGAGCCAGGGCAAGCTGCTGGAACGGTGGGCATGGGCCGGAGGGAAAGGGGAGAGAGTCCACACGACCCCCCGTTTGCAGGTTTGGGCATTGAGTTCTGAATCCCCACAGGAGACACGGGTTTTGGGAGAAAGATGCAGGTGTCTGAGTGGCTGTGTGGGTATGAGGTACCGCGGGCCAGTTGGAGAAGTACCACTGCGCATTTGAACCTGTGCGTCTGGAGTTGTCAGTGCTGTTCTCTCATCTCTTCTACCAGACAGCAGGTGTCACAAACTGACATGACACAACTGAGTAGAGCCCTTTGTCCTTTCTTCATCTTCTTCATTTTCCTCTTATTTTTTCCCTCCCCCCAAGCTGTTCATTTCCTCTCTTTGATGTTGCCATCCTTCCTTTTTTCTTTTTTAAAGATTTATTTATTTATTTATCATCCCCCATCCCCGTCTGCTCTCTGTGTCCATTTTGCTGTGTGTTCTGTGTCTGCTTGTCTTCTCTCTAGGTGGCACCAGAAACTGATCCTGGGACCTTCCGGAGTGGGAAAGAGGCTCTCAATCTCTTGCACCACCTCAGCTCCCTGGTCTGCTGTGTCTTTTATTGTCTCTCCTCTGTATCTCTTTTTGTTGTGTCATCTTGCTGCACTAGCTCTCCGTGCGGGCAAGCTTGCCTTCACCAGGAGGCCCCAGGAATCGAACCTTGGACCTTCTATGTGGTAGACGGGAGGCCAGTCGCTTGAGCCACATCCGTTTCCCAACCATCCTTCTTTCTTTCTGTTTTCTTTCTTTTTTCTTATTTCCTCCTCCATGTAATATTTTTGCCATCTGCTTGCTTTTTCTCTATTCCCCTTAGTTGAGTCTGTCTTTCAAATGCCAGTTCTACCCTACCTCCCAGTGTGCCCCTGGCCTTCTCTTCCCCTGTGTTCTGCCCCCTGCACACCCCAGAACGTTCCCGCTCAGGCTGGCTTGCCCGCCAGTTGCCCTTGAAAGGAGCCACTTAGCACTGTAAGTGCTGAGTGGTTTTTTATCTAACCCAAATTAAAGCAAAGGTTAGACTTAAAAAGAAATACTTTCTCCAAAGTGGAAATTTATTTTTTCATTTGTAAATTAATACATACATCCTATAAAAACTTCAGTGAATTCAAAAGTGCGTAGTGGACAGTGGAAATCCCCCCACCGCGCCTCAGTGTGGTTGGTGCTGTCTCAGCAGAGCTGCCGCTCCTCAGTGCCCGCCATGCCCGGGGCCTGCCAGGGTGCGGCCCGTGTCCAGCCCACGCAGGGTCCCTTCAGGATCCCTTCCCATGGATGAGCCTGCAGGGGTGGAAGCAGCTTGGCGCCCAGGCCCCGCCTGCAGGCTGTGCGTGTGTCAATAAACGTGCTATCCAGGGTTTTGGTTGCTATGTTTTTGGCATCTTGGCTCATCACCCCCGAGGCGCACCTTCCCTGCACATGGGTGTGGAGCACAGCTTTTTTAACAAGGCCCTCTTTGGTGGGTGTTTAGCTTTCTTGGTCAAAATATAATGTTACCATGGTCATGTTCTGTTTGCTGTCGACTGTTTCTGTAGACTACATTTCTAGAAGCGCAGTGGCCAGCCACTGGCGAAGCGCACTCCGCGGAGGCCATGCTGGTTCATGCTCCAGCAGCCTTCGCCGCTTGGCCAGGGGAACGTTTTATTGTGTTAAATACATGGACATGGTTACCAGCCTGCCATGGGTAAAACCTGGGACACTAAGAAGTTCCTCATTGGCTTGTTTGGAACTAAAATTCATTAGCTTTGGTTTGCATTTAATTACCGTAAAAAACACAGTGATTGTTGCTTTGGAGCGATCATTTTTACTTTGTTTTCTGCAACGTCCATACCCCTTAGAGCTTTCTAACTATATCTCAACTCTTTCACCAATTACCACCCCCAGGAACGATTTCAGTTCCCGTCCCATGTCACGGATGTATCTGAAGAAGCAAAGGACCTCATTCAGAGACTGATCTGCAGCAGAGAGCGTCGGCTAGGCCAAAATGGGATAGATGACTTCAAAAAGCACGCGTTCTTTGAAGGTCTAAATTGGGAAAATATACGAAACCTAGAAGCACCTTACATTCCAGATGTGAGCAGTCCTTCTGACACATCCAACTTTGACGTGGATGACGATGTGCTGAGAAACGCTGTAAGTGTGAGTTGTTTTCTTCTCAGTGTTGTGTCATGGGTCTGAGGTGCTACGTCAGAGGTATTGCTTATCAAGACAGTAGATCTTAGAACTGTACGTACCTGTTTTGAAAAATTTGACAACTGCCTAGAGAAAGTGCACCGTCTTCCAATCTTCACATGGTCATGAAGAAAATGGGGGTTTGAGTAAAACTGAGTTAAATAACTCTTTCATTTCAGAACTCGAGATCCTTGTGCTTTTCTGTGTCCATGGCCCACTCTGTCTTTTCAAAGCATGGCACACACGGGACCGTTTCAGAGCTTCCCCACAGCCCTGTCGTCCTGCTTTACACGTAAAGACCCTGAGACTAGATATGGAGCTTGGCCCGCAGACAGCACGCAGGCCTCTCGGGGTTTCCGGTCCATGCTTACCCTGGCTCCTACCTGTGAGAGCTTGTTAAGTCTTCTACCATTTTGGGTTTTCAGTGTCTAGGTTTATGTTTCTTTATACAACAGGAGCTCGGGAGTGATGATGATGATATACAGATTTTGAGTCTTTCCGCTGACATTTAAGGGCATGAATTTTCCATGTTGCTTGTCAGCACAGAGACTGTCTGCTCTTCTGTACTTGTCTGACAGGCCAGTGTTGACAGCTGTTCTCTTTGACACAGTAGAGTTTTGCTCACATGTTGTAAAATTATTTTGATCTTCTCAGACCCAACCTTTTTAGAACGTAGATATGACTTAGTTTTGGGAGAAAGAAACCAAGGTTTTACCAAGTGAAAGAAAAATCTTTATTGCGCATTAAAACTTAGGATATTTTTCTTATCAGAATAGTATCTCTGCTGTAATATGTATTTTATCACTTACAGCCTCTTGAAATGAATGGCCTTGGGAAAGCTGTTAGTTGTTTAGCAGTTTTCACTAAAGTGGAACAGAGATTTTTCAGGAGAAACTAGGAAGCATGCCTTGTGGCTCACCAAAAAGCTGTCTATTTGCACTTAAAACTTGTCTGGGTTGCTCCAAATTTAAATGAAAAGCTGAACTTCAGTAAAGGCCGCAAGGAGAAAAGACTGAGAAAAGTACTGTCGTTGATGAAACGACCTTTTCTAGACTCTAGAGAAACTTTTCCAGATAGATTTCCCAGATAGATTTTAACTTTGGTTTTGTTTTGAATAAAGGATCTTCAAAGTGGAAAAGGAGTTGTGATAAACTTACCTAGAATGGTCTGGCCTTGAGTTCCACACCTCCCTTCTGCCTTTGGCCTCAGTTTCAAGCCAAGAACCTGGGAGTCGTCAGCCCTTTGCCCCACCATGTCAGGGGGTGTTCGACTCAGTCTGCTCAGGATCGTGCTGAGCAGTGATTCTGTGGTCTAAGCAAAGTCTGAAAATCACTACCCTGACTCAAGATTGACCTTATGCCATTAGCATCATCAAAATTAGTGTGTTTATCCTCAAAACCACATTGAACATGGATGGAGCCAGGAATGGGAAACAAGAATCTCCAATGCTGAGCTCTTGGCATTCACTGTTCTTGGAGCTAACATTCCTTCCTCTTTTCCCCACGTGTGTCTGAACACGGGTTTCATTTATGTTGTTATGTGTTCTTAATGCAGGAAATATTACCTCCTGGCGCTCATACAGGCTTCTCTGGATTCCATTTGCCATTCGTTGGTTTTACGTTCACAACGGAGAGGTGGGTGTGGCTTTCTCACGCCCCATCCCAGGGCTGGGGGGACAGTCTGAGAGTGCGGGCTCATGACAACGGCGGGGGGTGGGTGGGGGGTGGGGTTGTTCCAGGGAGATGCGGAGGGAGGGATTTTGTCCTTTAAAATAGCACAGCTGGTTGTTGCTTGGGTCATTTTAGAGCTGGGCTTGGCAGGCTTCTGTGAAGAGCCAGATGGTAAATACAGCAAGGCAGCCGTGTCGGCAAGGTTGGTTCTGATAAGAGAATCAGCAGCCACAGCGCCCGGTGTCCACCCGCGCCCAGATGAGAGTTGTTTTGTAAGAACTTTAGACTCAGCTCTGTAGCTTCCATTAGGCAGGGATGGCCAGTCCATGACAGAATAAAAAATCTTAGGAGCCAAGGGGATCAGCCCCATGTGGCTCCAGCCTGCAGGCCTGGGTCTGCAGCCCCCCGCGTTGCTGAGGTGGTCCACCTCGCTGCTCAGCGGCAGAGGGCCAGAAAGAAAAACGGGTTAAGTTTTAAAAGCCACTTCATTGTGGAAAGTGAAGGGCACAGGATTTGTCACAATCTAGCGGCCAGGGACCCACATTGATAGAAGTTTCTGCAGAAGCAGTGACACTTCTGCTTGAGCTTTTAGAATGTCACTTGGTGTGAGATGCCGGCTTAAACCGCACTTATGCCAAAGCGATAGCTGATACCTTCCAGCCCACAGGAAGCTTTCTAGGCTGCAGTGGAATGCTTGATTTATTAATCTCTAGTGCAGAGGTTTGTGTCCTTTCCAGCAACCCAGCTCAGCAAGGTGCTTGTGGAACATGTGGGTCCCAGGGGTCTCTTCCTGTGACAGAGCCCACCTTGCCGAGGCCGCACAGGAGACTATGACCACCCTGTGAGAAATGCTGACCAGGCCCTCTGTCCGGATTCAGTAGTTTAGAAATAAACATTGTCTGTGTGTGCTGGCTGCCTTTTTTGGAGTCAATGTAAGAATGCATTTCCTATGAGCGCTGTTAATAAAAAGCTCAGCAAAACTAAATAATGCTCTTGTGAAACAGTGCCGAAGTTGAGCTATTCAGTGAGACTCCGGCCTGTGCCCGGGATGTGTGCTTGTGCACTCGCACAAGCTGCTGAGCCAGCGGGCTGCTGCTGGGCACGGTAGCTGTGCCGGGCCTGGTGCTGGGGCAGGAAGGCTCTAAAGAGTCAAGGACTGTCTCCGATCACTCCACCAGGTGACAGCAGAGCCAGAAAGCCCTGGTGCGCCTGCTGCCCTGGCAGCCCTGCGCCCTCGGTGCCCTCCGTGCCCTCTGCGTCAGAGGCTGGCTAGTAGCTGGCTCTGCTTGCGGCTCAGGTCCTTATTCAAAAGATACCTTTCGGATTTTACATTTCTGTTAAGTATAACTGACAATTTAGAAATTAAACTTCCCCTCGTCTGCAGAGCTGTTTTCTTTTGACTAGCCATGAAGGCTTCTCTTCAGCCTCCCATTGAACAGTAAGGAAAACGCTTGTTTAATTTGCCTCCATACGCAGTCAAGTCTTTTCACAGGTATTTCTCTTTGCCAGGAAGTTTTTAAATGCTAATTAAATCACTGCAAAGTCTCAATAAATCAGAAGAGCCTGTTACACTATTTTGCAGCTGTTTTTCTGATCGAGGCTCTCTGAAGAGCATAATGCAGTCTAATACGTTAACCAAAGATGAGGATGTGCAGCGGGACTTGGAGAATAGCTTGCAAATTGAAGCTTATGAAAGAAGAATACGAAGACTCGAACAGGAAAAGCTGGAGCTGAGTAGGAAGCTACAAGGTAAGTGGGAGAACTGCTTCTGCAGGCTCGGTGCGTCCACCTTCGCAATGGACGGCATTCGCATCGGCAGTGCCCCCTCAGGCTCTGCACGGTAGAGCCGCATTCACCTGGCATCTCCCCTGTTGTTCACAGAGTCCACACAGACGGTGCAGTCCCTTCACAGTTCAACTCGTGCCCTAGGCAATTCAAACCGAGATAAAGAAATCAAACGGCTAAATGAGGAAATAGAGCGCTTGAAGAATAAAATAGCAGGTGAGTGTTTTAAAATATAGCTGTCAGGTTTCTTTTCTTGGGCATTAGTCTCTTCAAAAAAATTTTGAGAGTCCTTTTAATGTGAAAAGGAGAAAAATTTATTAGCAAACCTATTTAGAGTTCTGGTATTTTGTCAATATAGTTAAAATTACTTTTCCCAACTTGCTTGGTTTTAATAAGATAATTGATGGTATAGTTACCTGCTAGAATCAATACTTACTATTTTGTCCATAATACTCTCAGGATATGTTCGTTTCTCTATCTTCATTTTCTTCTCGGCAGCTCTTAGACAGAATTACTGTCACTTAGTTCTTCTAAAGCTTTCCTCAGCAGCTGTGTCCACTTTTCATTATTTGAAGTCCTAGAGCTATTGTAACCATCATTCTTTTGTGGTTCCTTGTTATCAAAGCTTCTTGAGACACAAATAGTTTTTAAGCCTTAACCCTTAGCCCGACATGGGTTGGCTGTGCATTTGGCACTCGCCTCCAGACCACACCTTGAGGCTGTCACCTTTGCATTTCCCACCTGGAATCCCCCCTTCCCTATCCAGGAAAGGGCTTTGATTGAGTTGGTTACTCAGGAAAGCCTTTCTGTCTGTACCCTTAAAGGGCCAGGCACTGGGCCAGGCCACTCGGAGGGAGTGAGGAGCTGGTGCGTGCCACGCTGCACCCTCAGTCTCAGGGAGGCAGCTGTTAGGCAAGTGGTTAGAATGAAGTCCCAGTGAGTCCGTGTGTGTGCACAGGGGACTACGCATATGGCACATTTGTGTGTGTGAAAGAAAGTCAAAGAGCCTCTAAAGGACATTGTTGCGAAATATTAATTTATTATCAGTACGTCAGATCACAGAGTTGGGGTTGCTACTGCGTATAAAGGAACACTCTTTTCTCCTTTGCCTAGATTCCAATAGGCTTGAAAGACAACTTGAGGACACAGTGACGCTTCGCCAAGAGCACGAAGACTCCACACATCGGCTGAAAGGACTAGAAAAGCAGTACCGCACGGTGCGGCAGGAAAAGGAAGATGTTCACAAGGTAGCTGAGGCGTGTGTGCTTTTCATGAAAGGGCTCAGGGTCCTGCGGGGCTTTTTAAGGTGAGATCCACGCAGGTAAACTAAGCCCTCCGGCACCTGGTGTGTCACCGCCAGTGCCAAGTCCCTCTGCAGTGCTCTGCGCCCGCCCGCTTGGCAGCGTCCTCTCAGTCTCCTCTCAGCCCTGCAGTGGCAGTGCTGTTTTCCCCATTTTAAAGTGAGGAAAAAGCGACCCGGAGGGCGGTGTCCAGTGACTGGCCTGAGTTTGGGCGGCTCCAAAGTCCTCGCCCTTCGGGTGCCACCACACTGCCCTGCAGCCTGCTGCACAGAAGTGATTTCTTAGATATGAAAGGGAGCTGCAGTAGAGGCTATTTGTTAAAACATGGGTGCCTCCCTATAATTCCTTTATAAGACGATTTTCAGTAAGATACACTAAACTGTTTACTCAAATGCCAGTATATTAAGACTTGGGTTTTTGTTTTCTAAAATGCATTCACTGATACACGTAAGTCATTGAACCTGTAGTTTGTGATCTGTTCTCTAAAACGCACATGACTTCAAGACCATATTGTTCCCAAACTTCATCTGTGGCGTGGTACAGCCTGCAACAGTTTGCTGTGCATCCAGGGTGGGGACGCTGGCGACTCGTTGCTCTGGTGCAGTCACTTGACTGGCATTGGCTGAGCTCAGAGAGGCCTGGGGGAGGAACCCACCCTGCCACTCTCCGAAGTAGCTTGTGTCTGGCCTCCAGCCAGCAGGGGCTGGAGTGAATGGGCAGCCCTGTTGGTAGCTGATCGGCCGCGGGGAGGTGGAGTTGCTAGTGCAGCCAGTGGAGAGGCCGAGTTCTGGCTTTCCACCCAGAGCCAACAGCAGCCATGCCTCAAACCCTGCTGAAGAGCCAGCTGTCCAGCGATTGTTCTTACACAGTTTTTTATTCTGTGATTTAAACCTTAAAGTATTTTTGTGCACACTGTGTTCTGGATCTCTGAGCCAGTTGCTCCCACTCAACTGGGGCTCTCTCCTGGGCTGGAGCTGGTGTGCAGCTGAGCCCAGGTGGGCTTTCTCCAGAGGCGCAGAGGGCTGCGCTGGGGCAGGCTGAAGCCTGTGATCAGCATTTGCTGCCACTTTTACCTCCTTAGTATAGAAGCCTTTCAAATTTCTGTGAAGTGCATGTGAAATGTGTATAATTCTTTTTGTTCAGCAACTGATTGAAGCTTCAGAGAGAGTAAAGTCCCAGGCCAAAGAACTCAAAGATGCCCACCAGCAGCGGAAGCTGGCCCTGCAGGAGCTCTCAGAGATCAGTGACCGCGTGGCAGAGCTCCGCTCCCAGAAGCAGAAGGTGTCCCGACAGCTTCGGGACAAGGAGGAAGAGATGGAAGCAGCTATGCAGAAAATGGACTTGCTGCGACAAGAAGTGCGCAGATCTGAGAAGTGCAGGAAGGAGGTAGCCTTTCAGATCTCTCAGGGTTTATATTTATTGTAGCCCTTCTGTATGATCTTGATGAAATATCTTTGAAAACACCTTTGAAAACTTGGGCTGCATTACATAAATTACTGTAAAATGGATCTGAAATCATACATAAAGCTAAGTAATTTGATCTGCCAAACATTCTTTCTGTAGTTCTCACACCTTAAAGTCTATTTTGCAAATTATTGACAGAGGTTCCAGTAGTACTAACTTTGGAAATTCCCTTTTAAAGTAAATAGAGGGTACTCAGGCATGTAAAACTACACTGTTATGTGCTGGGCACAGCTGAGGGGAGTGTGAGCACCAAACATTGCTAAGGGGTGAGTGGGAGAGAAAAGAGCACATGTCGGCTTAGGAGGCTTCAAGTCAGCTGCCTGAGAGCACCTTGGCTTCAGGACCCCTTTACGCTCTTAAAGGTTATAGTGGCCCCAAAGATCTTTTGTTTATGTCGGTTATATAACTCTCAATGTTTACCCTGTTAGAAATGAGAACTGAGACTATTTTTAGATAATTCATTAAGAATTAGTACAGTAAACCCTATTGTATTAGCCTAAATAAAAGTAACCAATTTCCAAAAAAAATTGTTCAGTGAGAAGAAGAGTGTTTTTTGTTGTTGTTTTTTTACATTTGCGCACTTTTCTTTAAGGTTCGGCTTAAGCATCTAGGTTCTGCGTTCAATCGATTGTGGCATGTTGTAGATTAATTATTTGAGGAAAACTCAGCCCCACTGGTAGAAAGCTGGGAAAGGAGGGCTCTTGTGGCCCCCTGGCAGGGTCTCAGGGTCCCCAAGGCCTCTCAGGCCCCACCTGGAGGGTTGCTGCCCTGGCTGTTCTGAATTGTCTGCTTTCAGCAGATGTAGGCAGTGCTTGGAGGGCCTGGAATCCCCTGCGCTTTTGTTCCTTTTAAGTTCAGGGCTCTCATTTGGCCTCAAAAGGCCTGTTTATTTTTTTCTTAGACATTTTATTTTGCAACCCAAATATATTTGGAGAAGGAGCTGACTGCAGCTCAAGTTAGTAAAACCCCTAATTAAGAATTAGTGTTCCAGGGGTCGGATGTGGCTCAACTGGTTGAGCGTCCGTCTCCCATATGGAGGGACCCGGGTTCAATCCCTGGGACCTCCCGGTAAAAAAAAAAAAAAAAAAAAAAAAAGAGTGTTCCAGTTTTGGATGAAATGATCTGGTGTCTGGGATTTGCTTTAAAATAATTTGGGAGGACACACATAGAAGAAGCAAGTTTGGCCTCCAGCTGAAAACTGTAGATGCGGGGTGGTGGGTGCGTGGGGGCTTGCCATACTTGTCCCTCTCCTTTGGCGTAAGGTTGAAGTTTTCCATTAAAAATATGAATCAATCAGTGTTCTACAGATATCAGAAGTATTTGTTTTCTCAAATCAATATCCTTTCTTGAACTTTAATCTCAAATTGCCAATTTAAATAAGAGTTTAAGCTTATTATTCCAGCTTAATTCCTGAAGTCTATTTCCCAGCCTTTACCTTCTGGTGAAATTTGATGAAGGGTGAAGAAAGACAAAGGCAAAGACCCTCCCACATCTGGTGGGCTTCAGGGTCCTCGTGATTGGAGGTTTAACTGATGCTGTGACTCTCGTCTTACGATGATAATATGTGGATTTTCTCCTTTCGTAGCTGGAAGCTCAGCTTGAAGATGCCGTCGCTGAGGCTTCTAAGGAGCGCAAGCTTCGTGAGCACAGCGAGAACTTCTCCAAGCAAATAGAAAGTGAGCTTGAGGCCCTCAAGGTAGTGCTTGGTTAGAATCTTCACTCTTATCTGAGGGAGAAAATCATCTTCATCCTCACCATCATGGTGGAGATTTTCTTGAACGATGTGCTTGTTGGGACTGTGCTTTATCCAAGGAATCTTTCAGACAGGATATCGGAAATAGGGAGGAGTCGGGTGTGGACCCTACCTCTGTTACCAGTTTTTACTTTTAAAACCAAGAATGTTTAGTACATAAAAGTTTCAGGCAGTTATATTAAACCCTGGTAAACCTAACGCCTCAGACCTTCCTGTCCTGATTTTATAAATTCAGCACAGAGTCCAGTTCTGGAAAAGTCCTTAAAGCCATCTGGGGCCGAGCTGGAGAGGCAGCAGTGCAGCAAGGAAACGAGAAGGGAGCCAGAGAAAGCTGGGTAGTGGCACGTGTATCCGCAGGAGCCCAGTGGGCCTTCTTCCGGTCAGTGTAGAGCAGCCTGAGCGGAGCCTTAGTTTCCTTGTCTGGAAAATGGCAGTCATGAGTCTTCTCTTTTCCTGGCGTCTAAGCCATCAGCGAGTCTGTCGCGTCTCCCTCCAGCACATGTCCCTGAGGTACCTGTTTCCACCGTCTCTGCTGCCGTCCTGGTCCCACCGGCAAGCACTGTGTGCCTGGACTTCTGTAGTGCTTGGTGATTGAGCCTCCCCGTTCCTTCCTTCTTCGTCTATAGTCTGCTGTCCACACTGTGGTCAGCATGTGCGTGTTGTAACTGAAATGGGAGCACGCTGTTTCCAGCTTTCTTGCGCCGTGCAACCCACCAGCCTTGGCAGCCCTCTCCAGCCACCTCACGTCTCCTGCCCTGCCTCGTTCTCATCCTAGCGCATCAGCCCTTGTTATCTGTCCCCAGCATCAAGCTCTTCACAGCCTGATGACTTAGTTCACGTGTCCTACCTACCTCTACACAGATGCCTTCCCATTTGTGTTGCACCCCTTCCCCCATTCTTTACACATTACCTTGTGTTGCTGTGTTCTCTGCTTATTTCCTTGTTTGTGTCAGTCTCCCTGATACCAGAGACCTTGTGTAAACCTTGTGTTGACACAACGTCAACCCTCAAAAGCCCCAGTTGCGTGAATGGAAGAGTGGGAGCAAGTGGACAGAGACCATCCTGTGACTGAGTATGAAGCTGACCTATGGGGTCCCAGGCAGATCTGGGCATGTCCCCTCTGCAAGGCAGCTGCTGTCACCCTTAAAAGATAGGGCCCCGTTTATCCGAGGTCCAGTAAGTCACATAGCCAGTGCTTGGGCCTAGGGGCAACACTCGGGAAATGCAAGATGTCATCACTTGAAGCCTTGTTTGCAAAGTGCCTGCACGAGGTAGTGGTGAGATGATGTCATGACACTGGAAGACGGGCTCAGAGGTTTACTTACTTACTTACTTACTTACTTACTTACTTATTTATTTAACCGGGAGGTCCCGGCAATCGAACCCGGGTCCGTCCATATGGGAGACGGACGCCCAACCATTTGAGCCACATCCGCCCCCCTACACATTTATTTTCACCTTTATCATCAGGTGAAGCAAGGAGGCCGGGGACCTGGTGCCACTTTAGAACATCAGCAAGAGATTTCCAAAATAAAATCTGAACTTGAGAAGAAAGTCTTGTTTTATGAAGAGGAGTTGATCAGACGTGAAGCCTCCCATGTGCTAGAAGTAAAAAATGTGAAAAAAGAGGTGCATGATTCAGAAAGCCACCAGTTGGCTCTGCAGAAAGAAATCTTAATGCTAAAAGACAAATTAGAAAAGTCAAAGCGGGAACGGTAAGTTTTCATCAGTTACTCAGTGTAGAAAATGCAAGCTTATATCTAAACTGTAAACAGTGTATTAACAAAACTTCTAAGACCTTCTCCCCCCTTATCTTTTCAGGCATAATGAAATGGAGGAGGCAGTAGGTACAGTAAAAGATAAATACGAACGGGAAAGAGCAATGCTGTTTGAAGAAAACAAGAAATTAACTGGTGAAAATGAAAGGGTAATCTTAAAATACCTCAGTTATCACTTTGTGTCGAAGTTGCAGTTTTATCATTCTTGAATGTGAAATTTTGGTGTATGTTTTAAATAATTTTTAAATGATGTCAGGTTTGATCTTTTTAATGGGAGGTCTTCATTTGGCTATAAACTGCTTAATACCTGGAATCACTAGCTCTATCACTTGGAGGTTCAGATTTGAAATAAAATGTGATTTAAGTTAGGGCTATCAAAAAGTCCATATCACAAACTCAGGTTGGAAAAAATTTCATAAAAATTAAATAAAACACTCAAAATCTTCAAAAGAACTTGTGGTTTAAATATTGCTAATATCATGTTTAAAGGATGCCAGATTAATCAATTGTGTGGTGAAATTGTTTAATTTCAGCTTTGTTCCTTTGTGGACAAACTGACAGCTCAAAACAGACAGTTGGAAGATGAACTTCAGGACCTAGCAGCCAAGAAGGAGTCGGTTGCCCACTGGGAGGCTCAGATTGCTGAGATCATCCAGTGGTATGTGAGGGGGGCAAACTGGGGAGGGCCAGCGGCGCCTGTGTGGTACACCCCGTGATTTCCTCCAGCCGCCATCCCGTACTTGCTAGATTCTGTCTTTACACCGCATGCAGGACCTCAGGGTTGAGGTCCAGCTCCTCCCTCTCGCGTCCCCTGTGAAACCAAGGCTGAGAGCCTCTTTGACACACCGTGCAAGGGCTAGGGAGATGAAGGGAGGGCGCGGGAACCGGCGGCATGCGCGAGCGTGTCAGGATGTGCTGTGGTGAGGAAGATGGAGACAGGTGCTTCGCTCGGCGCCACTCCCGGCGCTGGGCATCCGTCCTCCAGGGTCAGCGATGAGAAGGACGCACGGGGCTATCTTCAAGCTCTTGCTTCCAAGATGACCGAAGAGCTTGAGACCTTGCGCAGCTCTAGTCTGGGATCGAGAACACTGGTAGGTTTTCCTTAAGCCCTGCATTTTTATTTCTACAGTATTCTTAAATGTTTTATTCTAAGTGTGAATGTGGCAGTTAAGTACTACTCAGGTAATTCTGGTGATGCTGGACACTGGTTTGTTTTATTTTGTTTTTTTTAAACAAATCCATTTTTATTGATACATACTAATAAAACATACACCTCATCCAAAGTGTACAGTCAGAGACATTTGGTGTAATCACATAGTTGTGCATTCATCACTTCAGTAATTATTAGAGCATTTTCATTATTTTAGTAGTAATAATAACAAGAAAATTCGTCACCTCTCGGTCTCTTTGCTTCCCCTGCTATACATGGATGCTATTTCTGTGGTTATTTATTTACTTATTAAGCAATTTTACCGAGATATAGTCACGTACCGTACGACCTACCTAAAGTGCATAACCAGTGGCTTTTGGTATAATCAGTGTTGTGTACATCACCACAGAGTTCCTCTGCCTATGCTGTCCCTGCCGCTTTCTTGTTTCCTTCTCCCGCTGGGCCGCCTGCAGGCTGCACATTGGCCCACCTGACTGTGTCCCACAGGTTCCTCAGGCCTGTTCACTTATCTTCTCTCTTTCTCAAGTCTTTGAGTGGCATGTCCCTCATTCATTGATCCGCCTCCTCATTGGTAACTTCTGATGTTTTAATTTTCTCCTTTGCGTATGTGTTTTGTAGTCTTTTATTGAAACCTGGATATTTTGAAATTTTAACGTGATATTGCTGGAATTTAAACTCTGGGTGTCTGTTCCTTAAGCTTGTGACCAGCTAGTAGTATGACAGAGCTCTCCTGGAATGCCGGGAGCTAACCAAAACAAAAAAAAGAAGGAAGGAAAGAAGAAAAAGAGAAAAACCCCTCCCAGTCTTTGCAGATTGCCCTGTGTGAACACTTTGCTTCCAGACTGATCCATACAATGAATTCAGAGAACAGCTCCAGGTCAAAGTGCACGGCTGCCCTGATCCTTTCTGCACATGTGACTTGTGTGAGACACGCGTGTAGCCCCAGGAAACCCCCGTTTACAGGGGTAGACGCTCCCTCTTCCCTAGGAAACAAGTTACCTTGCGGTCTGGGCCCTGCACTGTATGTCCTGTAGCCAGCAGTCCCTTGCCCCAGACAACCACTCGACTGCTCGCCCACAGCGTTCTATAGGTGGCTCCGTGAGCTGCCCTCTACACACAGGGCAAGTTCTGGGGCTGTGAGTAGCTCAGGCCACCCCCAGGAGGACTTGGCCAGACAGACATGCTTCCAGTATGTGCATGGGGGTCACTTTGCTCCCGCCAGAGGGATCTGCAGCGGGAGGGCAAGCACAGAGCTGGTGAGTGGTGGGGGCAGGCGCCAGCCATGGCACCACAAGAGCCTGCCGCTTTTAGAATGCCTTTTTCTTGGTTCTGGCACTCACTCTGTTACTGCAGTCCTTAAATTGTTTTCTGGGCCTTTGAGAAAGATGTTTCTGCCAGTTCTTGCTGGTTGTTCAAAGCTTCTGTGGGGGTTGGAGCCCTGAAGCGTCTCACTCCGCCATCTTCCTCGGATTGGGGCCAGAGACCTTTGTGAAGGCCAGTGAAAGTCAAGGAGCTCCGAGGTTTTGTCGGCTGCCTAGCAAATAATTAAGAGCCTGGGTCTTCCATGGTCAGGGCTGTGCTCAAGGAGCACAATGTTAGGATTAAGTCTCCCATTCGCGCCGTCGTTGGCGTGTGTGTTTTTGAGCTTCCAGAGTGTGGCAAGCACTGAGCTAAGAAACTTGGCTGCTTGTTGAGGCGGGGAGTTGGAATCCAGGCATGCTGGCCCAGCGCATGCTTCTGCTCAGCAGCCCACAGGCCCTGCTCTTCACCTCCTTTCAGGGCCCAGCTTACCCATTAAGTGTGAGTGTGAGTGAGTGTGCATGTGTTTATTTTAGGGAAGCTCTTTCTGAAAGAACTTACAGAAGTAAGAAGGGAGAGTAAAAGCATTCACGCTGAATTGTGCACTTGAAGGTAGTTGAAATGGGAAATGTAACCACAATAAAAATCATTTAAAAATTCATCTAAAAAAAATTAAATAGGGAGCGGATGTGGCTCAAGTAGTTGGGTGCCCGCCTCCCACATGGGAGCTCCCAGGCTTGGTTCCAGGTACCACCTAGAAGAAAAAACCAACTTAGGGTTGCTGATGTGGCGCAGTGGTTGAGCGCCAGTTTCCCACACACGAGATCCCAGTTTCAACCCCAGGCCCCGGTACCTCAAAAAAAGAATTAAAAAAAAAATAATTGCTTTATTTAAAAAAAAAAAAAAAAAAAATTTTTTTTTTTTTGCTAGAATTTAAACTTAGCAAGCCCCAAATGCTTATTTCATGGTTTCTTGGTTTGAAGAGCTATTTGCCTGAAATGGGCAGCACCCTTCGAATGCAGCTACCAGCTCACCCCTTGTGTATTAGTTTTCTGTGGCTACTATAACAAAGTACCCCAAACTGAAAGCCTTCAAACAATAGAAATTCATCTTCTCACATGTCTGGAGGCTGGAAATCTGAAATCAAGGTGTGTCTGCAGGGCCTCACTCCCTGAGGGGTGATGTTTAAACATAGTAATAAAGATTTAAGATTGGGGTGGGAGGAGAGAATTACCAATCTGTTAGTATTCATTTTACTTAACAAAGTAAATAGCTTTAAAGAGTGTTGATAATACTTTAACCAACGTCCCCAGGATCCACTTTGGAAAGTCCGCCGTAGCCAGAAGCTAGACATGTCTGCACGGCTGGAATTGCAGTCTGCTCTCGAGGCGGAGATCCGGGCCAAACAGCTTGTTCAAGAGGAGCTGAGAAAAGTCAAAGATGCAAACCTCTCCTTTGAAAGGTACTTTGTGCTGTGGCTGGCTCCCAGGGGGAGCTGGGGTCTGTGACCTTGGGCAGGCCCCTTCACCTTGCAGACCCTTCCTCTATACCTGGAAAGTCCCGGGAACCTGTGAGGTCAGGCGAGGCACATTGACTGGAGAGAGCTCTGAGGCCTGTCAAGTTTCTGGCACTTAGTAGGTGCTCAGTGAGAAGTGGGTGGGTGGATGTGCACGTGCTACTCACCTGCCATGGGGCTGTGCTCAGTATTTAAAGAGAGAGTGAGAGTGGTCTGGCTCCGTGGTGGCAGCGTTTCCAGGGTGGAGAGCAATGCTTGTCTCCCGCCTGCCGGCCGACAGGACACTCGGTTCCAGCCCTCCCTTTCATCTCTGTGCCGTTCACTTTATCAACTTAAGAGTTTTTTCTTTTAAAGCAAAACTAATGTTTAAGAATACAGGTTGAAGATGGTATTCCTATTCAAAACTGTTTTTCCACCTTCAGGTAATTGTAAGAACACCGTTTTTACGCAACAATTAAATTCCACAAATATGTGTTGAGAGTCTGCCGTTGGCAGATTCTGTGTTCCACGCATCCCTAGGAGGCAAGTCTTCTTATTATCCCCATTTTACAGATGGAGAGACTGAGGTGCCAAGGTGAAGTTTTCTCACCACCCCCCTAATAAGTGGCAGAGGCAGGATTTGATTCCAGAGCCCCCACCCTTAACTGCTGGCCTTAACTGAAGTCAGCTGCAGCTGTTATGTGCCCCTAGGATAGTAATTGCAAGAAAGCCCAGCTTTTAGGTGGGGGTCCTTGGACTCTTTGGCACCATCCACCATCTTGCCAAGTAAGGGGCATCCACAGTTGTGATCAGAGTCATCTGGTCTGGGCCTCCATTGAGCCGGCAAGGAGTGAGGCGCAAGCCTGGGAATGGGCAGAGTTCTGCTAGGGTTCAAGAGGTGCCGCCACGTGAGCGATGATTTTTAAAAAGCCATGTTTTAATGTGTGGGAGGTTGAAATGTTTCTGCTCTCAGTAACATGCTAACAGACAGGCTGGCGTCCATTCACCTGGGGTCCGTGTTGGCTGAACGCCTACGCATTCCCCGTACTTCTCCAGGCTCTGGAGATACGCCCTGCCCGCCGCATGGCCTCCTGCCTCCTGAGCCCACATGCAGCAGGGTCTGCTCTCAATGCAACTAAGGCTTTTTCTTTTCTTTTTTAGTAAACTAAAGGATTCCGAAGCCAAAAATAGAGAATTATTAGAAGAAATGGAAATTTTGAAGAAAAAGATGGAAGAAAAATTTAGAGCTGATACTGGTAAACTTAAATCATAAGCCCTGGATCATTTAAATATAGGCCTTTTTAAAATATATACAAATTGTTTAATTAGGTAAAATTATTTACATGATTCCAGAGTCAAAATTATGAACAGCACATTCAAAGAGATCCACCCTAGGGTAACCATAGTTTTGGGTTTACCCTTTGTCCAAACTTGAATATATAAAGCAGACACACACACACACACACACACACACACGTGTGTGTGTGTGTGTATCCCGTCTTACCACATGGGGGGTTAGCCCTTGGGCCCACGGCCCAGCCGGGTCTGATGTGCAGCCCTGAAGGTGACGTTGTGCTGTCTGCTGTCTTCTCTGTCCTGGATAGTGCTGGGACGGTGGGGTGGGGAGCAGAGCATTCGCACTTTCGTCACTATATTTTTGGAATAGATTTCTAGAAGCAGGGTCTCTTGGTCAAAGGGTACCTGTGTACATGTTTATACTGGATATTGCCAGAGTCCCCTCCCAGGGGTGCACAGTTTGCATCCCCACCAGAAATGCACGAAACGGTTACTAACTCACAGCCTCACCCACAAAGTAGGTTCTCAAACTTTTGGATTTTTACTCTATGAATAGGTGAGAAATAGCATCTCAGGTGTGGATTTAATTTGCATTTTTCTTGTAAGCAAATTGAGCATCTTTTCATATGTTTAAGGACCCTTTGTAGTCTTTATTCTGAGAATTATGTATTTGTATCTTTTGCCTATTTTTAAAAATTGAGGGTATTAATCATTTTCTTAATTTGTAAAAACTCTTTATATATGGGGCTTTGTCCATAGTGAAAGTTGCAAATATTTTTCCCAGTTTGTTGTCTATTTTGTTTTATGGTGTTTTCTGCAAAGCAAAAGTTTGGGTTTGTAAAATCAATCAATCTTTTTCCTTTTTTGAGTCACAGGAAAATTTTTTCAATTGCCAAATTTTTCAAGGAATTTACCTATGGTTTCTTCTTCTAATACTTAAACAGTTGCATTTTTAAAAATTTAGACTCCTGACTCATTTGTAATTCATCCCAGACTGAGGAAAGGATCCAGTTTTATCACGTTCAATATTCCATATGGCTAGCCAATTATCTAGTGTCGGTTATTAGAAAGTTTTTTCCCTTCTGATTTCAGATGTGACTCTTACAGATACAAAACTACTGTGTACACTGGGGTCTTCTGGCTTTTCTGTGCGGTCCCAGTGCCCATGCGCAAGGACCACTTGATTTTCATTATGGGCCCTTAGTAAACATGTTTTACTAAGAGGCACGGCCACACCCCTGGCCACAGCACCTTTTTAAGGTTTTTTCGCTAGATATTCTTGTTTGGTTATTCTTCTAAGTGAACTTTTTAATCAGTTTTTTGGAGTCTAGCTTTGGGGGAAAAACCCTCATGGTATTTTTCCTGGGATCACATTAAATGTTATCAGTTAATTTAGAAAAAATTGGCATCTTTATGATGTTGAGCTTTCCTATCTAAGATACAGTCTTTTAAATTTTTTACTTTGGCTATTCTTTGTTTCTTTTTCACAGGGCTCAAACTTCCAGATTTTCAGGATTCTATTTTTGAGTATTTCAACACTGCACCGCTTGCACATGATCTGACATTTAGAGTAAGTAATTATTTTTTTAAGGCAACGAATGCATTTTTGATAAGTTGGAAATAGTGTAATGTGCTTTGACTGTCCATGGGGCCGAAAGTGTGCCAGCAAGTGAACGTCTGCCAGGTTATGTCAAAGCTGTGCTGACCACTTGATTGACCTGGGCCCTTCAGTGCATTGAGGTTAGAGGTACTTAAGGCATTTGAAATTTCCGGGAGAAGCTTCTTCCAGTTAAGTGGAAGTTGATCAAGAAAATGCTCAACATCCTCAGGGGAGAAATTGACATAGTCTCTGACTGTGTAGTGAGTGTTTCAGTAATTTTAATAAAAGTCTTCACAGTTCTCTGACAAATCAAGAATAACTCAAAGTCACACTACCATTTCAGTTGTTCCCCTACTAGGACACAAAACACAGCTTGCCTTGTTTGTCCTAGTCGTTCAGTGTCGGTGATGGGTGAGATCGGTGGTTGATGAGCACAAGCCTGTCTCAGGCAGCCCTGGGAGGCATGGCTGGGGTCCCGCAGGCTTCTCTGCAGAGCCAGCTCTCCAGGCCTGGGCCCTCACACGGCTTCTCAGGCAGCACCTGGGTCCGAGTGTACCGTGCGTCCTCGTTTTCTGTGCTGCACATCGCCACGGATTCCCAGGGCGGTGGTCCGTTCCTGCCTCATTCTTCTGAAACACTGGGAATGGGCCCTTACGCACAACAACTTGAAAGCATCCTAGAAAATAAAGCATCATGTAACTAGAGCAAATCGCATTAGTGAGACTTCTGATTATTTGTTGTTAGTTTTCCAACTTTTTATTTAGGAAATTTTAAACCTGTAGGAAAGTTGCAAGAATAGTACAATGAGCATATCCTTCACCTGGTGTTTTGCTGCATCTGTTCACTCTCCCTCCTGCTCACCACACATACACTTTTATTCCCTGAGCTATTTGAGGGTAAGTTCTAGACATCAGGGCCCTGAAATGCGCCAGCTTTTATCTCCTGAGATGAAGGGTGTTCTGCATAACCAGATACCATTATCACACCTAAGAGTTTTCCTCGGGGCAGCGGTATTGCCCAGTGCACGGTTCAGACTCAGACTTCCCCTGTTGTCATTTGGAGCTGGTTTTTCCTCCCCTCTTCGGGGTCTTATCAGAGGTCACACTGCTTACTGTTACGTCTCTGTAGTCTCCTGAATCTGGAACAGTGCCGCCATCTTTGTGGGCGTGTGCTTTCTTTTATGGCATTGATATTTTTATTGATGTTTTGTAGAGTCCAGACCAGTTGTCTTGTAGAATGTCCCACACTCTGGATTAGTCTGATGTTCTCCTCTTGATTAGATGTCAGGAGTCCCCCCGGGGAGGTCCTGCATGTGTCCCTCTGTCACTTCTGGAGGCCCGGGATTGGCGATGCCAAGTTCTGTGCGTATGGGAAGCGGCTGTGGCTCAATCGGTGGGGCTCCCGTTTGCCATGTGGGAGGTCCCTGGTTCGGTTCCCGGGGCCTCCTGGTGAGGGCAAGCCCGCCCGCACGGCGTGGTTAGCTGACCCAGCGAGCACAAGCAGCAAGGGGGGGATAAATGAATAAATAAATAAAATCTTTAAAAAAAAAAAGTTCTGTGCGTAGGCCTCCCCCTTCCCTGCAGGCGCTGCCTCCCTTTCGGAATCTGGCTTCTCTACTCAGCAGCCTAATGACTTGCAATTAATGAAAGGTGTTTCTCTGATCTGGTTCATTGTGATTCTGATGTGGGAAAAACATCCAGGCGTCCACTGCTCTGCTCTGCTCTTGTAGGGCCAGAGCACACAGCTGCCTGGCACCGGCAGGTCCTTGCAGGCTTTCAGAGGCTCTGGGTGCTTGTCATATAAATAGCAATAGCCTTTGGTGTGCAATAGTAGTTTCAGAAATACTTACTGAAATAAAGCTATTTGTAAGTGGTTTTAGAACATAGCTTTAGCTTCAAATAGAGCATTGCCAAATTTACTTGGAAATTTTGAGTTGTTGGAACAAAACAAAACGTGGTTTCTAAGCATCATAGAAGTTAAAGTGAAAGTCTTACATCATTGGCAGTGACTTGTCTAGAGCCTTCTTTCTGTGTTAGGCACACAGACCTCTGTTTCTTCTTGATCCCCTGAAGTGAGGTTAAGAAGCTTCCGGCCAGTTTATCTGAAGACTACTGGCTGTAGAGGAGATTACTTATGAATACAATCAAGGATTGACATTTCTCAGTGCATATCCTTTAAAATAGCCAGGAAAGAGACGTGAGCATGGCTGGGCTGGGCTCTCACGCTGGAGGGCGGAGGGCCTCCTAACTGAATGGTCATTCTCCTTTCTGCCCGTAGAAGAGCCTGCAGCTGGGGTTGCAGTCACGCAGAACACGCCTTTCATTCCTCCCTTTCTCTCTTTGTTTTCACAGACTTGCTCAGCCAGCGAGCAAGAGACACAAGCTCCAAAGCCAGAAGTTTCGCCGTCAGTGTGTGCGCCTGCCACTGCCGACACAGAGCCGCAGGAAGTAAGACAGCACTGCCTGGGGCCCTCGCGGTACTTGAGGCTGCCTCCCTCCAGCCCCGTGGCCATGTGACCCCGTGAGCCCCTGCACGCAGTGAGCAGGGCACTCCCCACGCCCCTGTCTTTAGTTCTTAGCACAACTTTTATTTTCAGAGTTACTGAGTCCATCAGCTAGATTTAGGGATGCTTTGACTGATGTTTCAACAATGTAGTAAATTAAAAATGCAGAATTGTCGATTTTCAGTAAGCTGTAGAGAGAAATGAGTCCCACACAGGGTCTGACATTTCAGAGTGGCGCTCACCTGTCACTGCTTGTCTCCCAGGACTTGGCTCGGCCCCCACAGAGGCCGCCCGTCACGCCGCTGCCCACTGCGCAGGCCCTCGCCCTGGCTGGACCAAAGGTAGGGCTGTGCTCGGCGCCCCAGCGCCTCCTTAGTCTTAGAAGATGTCTTATGTGCAGCTAAAACAGACCCGTTTCTTCTGTGTACACACGGGCAGTGGGACCCTATTGATCTGTTAGGGATTTGTCCAGAGCAGTGGATGATCAGGAAAAAGGAACCCCGTGTTCTCTTAATTATGCCAATAATGCATGACACGTTTTAATGGAAGACTTCAGGGTGCAAGTCCACCCACCCCCTTTTCTCCTCCAGTGGGAGCCACACTGTATTGTGTATCTGGCAAGACCCTCCAAATTGATTTTCATTTTTATGTCTACACACCTAGAACCATTTGGTTGGGGTGTAGGAATTTTTGCCCCAACACAGATGGAACTACAGGGAAAGTGTTGTTTTGTAGCTTGTCTTTCCATAAACATGTCTTGAAGCACTGTTGTCCCAGTCAGCACTTCTGGGCCTGCCTTCCTCTTTGCACTGGTCTGTGCTGTTCTGTGGTGACCCTTTTATCTTTAAACACAGATCATGCATTTTCCAGCCGCGATAGTGCCTTAAGTCTGTATTCTTGAAATTCTTCTTTTTTAAAAAGAATGTCCACCCAGTTCCTTGTAAGGCCTCAGCCCTAGACAGCCCTGCTGACTGGAAACAAGAGACTTAATTGCATCTCAGACAATTAATGATTTGGCCTTCAGGTTTAGGTTTTGTAAGGCCAAGGATCAGGTAGAGATGTAGTGTTTTTGTTTTGGTTTGGTTTTGTAATATAGTATCTGATACCCCAAAAGAAGTTTTATAAGGCACATTCCAGAGCACAACTGTGAAAGGAGCCCCAGCTGCCTGCAGCACTGCGGACACCTCTGCACCCACCCCTGCCCTGCCCCCTGCTCTTCCCCACACCTGTGCTCCCAGTTCTGGGTTGACTACACCCCCGCTCAGCACAAGTGGCGTCATCCGTACCCACCTTACCCTGAGTCGCGAGCCATCTTACCCTGCTTGTGTGTGCGCTCTGTAAGCTCCCCGCCAGGTGCAGGCTACGACTCGCTTGTCCGTCCAGCCTCAGGCCTCCCCGTGTTGTGCCAGGACGCGTACGCCCTCCCGACAAGGGCCTGGGTCCTTCCTGGCCTTGGCTGTTGGGGGCAGGGCTTCCGCAGACATTTCTTGCATGTGTCTTGGTGACCCGTTGACAGGGCTGCTCTGGACGGTGGCCCAAACCTAGATGTGGACTAGACGGAAAGGGCACCGGCCATGCCACCGCCATCGCCACTGCTGCTGCACTGCGGCCCAGCACGCTTTCATGTTGGTTTATTCCCTGGCCTCCGGCTTCCTGCCTGGATGCTAACTGCTACTGTCTGGGTCGGAGTGTATAGCCAGAAGTGAAATTGCACCTTTTTATCTTTCTCAAGATAATGCCCAAGTTGTTTGTAAATTTGATCACCAGAAAACTGATGCATCCCTTCTCAAAGTTCCTGTTTGCCCTTAATGTTCTTCTTCCAGCCAAAGGCTCACCAGTTCAGTATCAAGTCCTTCTCCAGCCCTACTCAGTGCAGCCACTGCACCTCCCTGATGGTCGGGCTGATCCGGCAAGGCTACGCCTGCGAGGGTGAGTGGGCGGGCTGGGGGCCGGGGGCCGTGGGCCGGGGGACCCAGGGCTGCAGTGAGGCACAGCTGGAGCCAGCTGCAGGAAGGCAGTTCTCAGAAAGGCTGACGGAGTCAGTGAAGCTCAGTGTGAATTCCCTGAGGGCAGGACTATCTCTTTGTATTTATGAATGCTCAGGAAAGGTCTGTGAGTTGAAATCACAAATCCCTGCTGCCTCAGGCGTGTGCTGTGCTCTGGGTGATGAGATGTAACACCTAGATCATTCTAGAAAATGAGAAAAAGCCGAGAGTAACAAGAACTTTAGAATCCCCCATTCTCAAATCATCTAGAGAAACTGCGATTGATGTTTCGTCTGCTTCTTCTAGTCACTAATTGCGCTTCTGAGACCCTGATGGTCATGCCCTCACTCTGGGCTTCGTGCTGGCGTTTGCATGACCTCACTCACTCCACGTGTGGGTTTGACGGGGACGGCACTTGGGTGACAAGTGACAGCAGGGGCTGGAGCGCAGGCGAGAGGCCCCTCTGGCTCTGTGCACACTCCCAGCACTGCTCAGGATGTGGGGTTTTGCAAAAAAGAAAAAAAGGTGTTTTTGTGGTGGTTGTTTTTCTTCATTTTACATATCGGAAGCACTCTCCTTTGTTATTTATACTTTTTTTTTTTTTTTTTAAGATTTTATTTATTCATTCATTTATCCCCCCCTTGCTGCTTGTGCTCGCTGGGTCAGCTAACCACGCCGTGCAGGCGGGCCTGCCCTCACCAGGAGGCCCCGGGAACCGAACCCGGGGCCTCCCATATGGTAAACGGGAGCCCTACTGATTGAGCCACAGCCGCCTCCCTGTTATTTATACTTAGCAGACTCTGGCTGCCTGGCCCTCTGTCCCATTGTCAGCTACCCTCTAGCTGTAATGAGGTGTTTGGCTTATCTCCTCCAGGTGATTTTGAAACTTAACTCTGTGCATGAGCCTCTGGTTTTCTGAAATAACAATCAATAAAGCTTTGTAATAATACTTGAATCCTCACAAGCACTCCTAAAAATGTGTTTAAAATGTATTCAAAGCCCAAATCCTTGAGCCTTCATGGGAACTGTGTTCTAGAAGCTGTTTTGTTGTTTTGTTTTTTGGTGGCTCTTGTTAGCCCTTACCTTGCCTCCTCCGTTCCACGCATTCAGCAGTGGCTCCGCCCCTTGGGCGCACTTTCACGGGGCCCTTCTTTCTTCTAGTGTGCTCCTTTGCTTGCCACGTCTCCTGCAAAGACAGTGCTCCTCAGGTGTGCCCGATACCGCCCGAGCAGGCGAAGAGGCCTCTGGGGGTGGACGTGCAGAGAGGCATCGGGACGGCCTACAAAGGCTACGTCAAGGTAGGGCGACACGAGGGCCACCCGCGCCCTGCCGCCTCGTAGGGTGCCGCTTCATCAGGCGTGTTCGCTCAGCATGTTCTTGAAGACACCTTTGGTCACGCCAGCTCTCGTTGCCTTGAGGCGTGATGGCCTGTGACCAGACCCTCGCTACTCGCCAGCAGTCTCCTTGGCTGCTGTGACGTGGCCCCCGTGCTTCCCAGGGAGGCCTCCTCACCTGGGAAATAGGCACTCAGCCTGGTGCCCCTGCACTCTACTGCTGTGGATGGCCCAGATCCCAAGACCCCCAAAAAACCCACTCCTCAGGCTGACCATCTGGAGCAGACACATTTGAAGACAGAGTTGCAAAGCAAGTGATACCTGAGAAGCACTGCTCTCGGGCGGTCTCTCAGCCTCTGTCCAGCTGCAGCATTCCGAGACCTTCCGGGCTGGGTGTGAACAGACCGTTGGGCCTGCTGTCGCACATTTCCCCTTTATGTCACCTTCTCTCAGTTGCGTGGCACTCCTGCCACCGGCTGAGTAGGGGCATGAGGGGAGTGGCCCCGGTGACCGTGATGGCGGTGCAGTGACTGGAGGGCTGAGGCTCAGTGCAGCCCTGCGTTGGCAGAGATCAGAGCCATCACGGTGCCCCCAAGGAGCCCAGCGGCCCCGTGGTCTCCAGCTCCCGCTGCCTGGGACACCCTGGCTGTCCTCCCTGGGCCTGTGGAACATGCCGCTATCTCTCTGTAGGTCCCAAAGCCCACCGGCGTGAAGAAAGGATGGCAGCGGGCGTATGCAGTGGTCTGTGACTGCAAGCTCTTTCTGTATGACCTGCCTGAGGGGAAGAGCACCCAGCCTGGCGTGGTGGCGAGCCAAGTCTTGGATCTCAGGTCTGTGCTTCCTGGGGCACTGTCTTTGTTCATGAATTTAGTTTGATTTACCTTCAGCCGAAATGAGAATTTGGCTTTGGAAATCTTTAATTTCATATCCTTGATTATTGTACAGTTTCAAAAGTACGTGAAAGCTTTCAGCCATCCTTACAGTGCATTCCATAAGGCTTCCTGCTTTGAGTATTTTTGCATTGAAATGCCCAATAAGCATGTAACATGAAGAAACCACATGCCCCAAGAACAAGCAGAAAATATCTCAAAGAGGAGTGCCTGCCTAGGTGCTGTGCACCTCCCCAGATGGAGCCCCCCTAGCACGGAGCACGCCCAGAACCACACCTGCCTTCCCCGTTGCTCTTCCTTCTAGTTAAGGTCTTGGACCCTCAATTTCCCTGTTTGTAAAATGAGGGTGGCGATAGCATTTGGGGTCATAGGAAGTGGACAGGCAGCGCGGAAGGACCTGGCACGTTGAGCTCCTGTCGCGCGGCACGCCACGCCACGCAGCCACCACCGCTGTGCTCTCAGGCCCTGCAGCTCGGCACCAGCCCCAGCCTTGGTTCCTGGACAGCGTCCATGACAAGAGCCACGGACAGCACAGGAGCGAAGCTGTCCAGCTGTGAGCAGCATGTTGTGCTTTCCCAGACCCTATCCCACAGGCGTGGGTCAGGGATGAGCAGCTGGTGCCTGGGTTTTGGAAGAGTCCCAGGTGTCCTGCTGCACTCTCAGTGTGCCGTGAGCACCCTGGCTTACAGCCTCCTTGTGAGCACGTCGGGGGCCTACTCCGCGCACAGAGCAGAGCCTGCACTGGAAGCAGGTGCCTGGCGTCGAGAGCGCGTTGGAGCCAGCACTTCCGTAGCCATTGCGGCGTGTTCGCCTTCCTTAGAAGTGATTGCCTAGTGATGGCCTGGCTGGGTCTGAGCACGGGCCAGACTGCCGCCGTGGGTTTGCGTGTGGCTGTGCAGCGGCGTGACAGCGCCCAGCAATCGAGGAGGGCTTTTTTTTTTTTCCAAACGGCCTCATCACTGAAACACTTACAGGATTCTTGAGTAGTTTGTTGGTTGGTTTTTTGTCAATGTAAGTATTTTTTTATCCAGACGGAAGAGTCTAGAAAATAGATTGATGAAAGTGTCCTTTTTTGTGAGATTTGTAGTAAGGAAGGGTGGAGGGCAGGGAGTACGTGGAATCTAGGGTTTGTGTATGTTGCCCACATGTCGGCTTCCAAGTGCTCCTTTCCACATGTTCTTAATATTTTATTTCTCACCAGAGATGAAGAGTTTTCAGTGAGCTCAGTCCTAGCTTCAGATGTCATCCATGCCACGCGCCGAGACATTCCTTGTATATTTAGGGTATGGCTTTTCTGATTTTCTTTCTATTCTTTAGACTATTTAATCAGTCACATGGTTGAAATGGAACGACACCGTTAAGCATGTGCCCTACGACGGCTCCCCAGTGGCCCTCTGATTTCTCACCACCCTCGCTCCACATCCCAGGTGCTCAGGAGGACATCCGTCCCACCTTTCACACGCCCCCACCCCCACCTTCACTGACCTCCTCTTTGCGTCTGAAACTCTTTTTCTGCTTGGTCCATATCAGTTACTCTGATTACACGTACATAATGCTCAGAATTCGCAGTGGGCCATGTGTGACACGTGCCATGTTAGTCTCCCAGGGATTCACCAGTTTGCATTCTTTGCAAGAGTGACAAAGGCTAAGAAACAAGCAGTGAACCTTGCTCATCTGCTTTGGTGTAGCGTCTGCCCCACCGACTGTTCAATATTGTGGCTCTAGGAAGCTTCCAGAAGAAGGAGGTCAAGGAGAAATATCCTCCACTCCTGTCCATTGGGCACTTTATAAACACAGCAGAATTTGGGACTGATCACAAAACTTAAGTTTATGAATCATTCTTTATTAAATCACATCTTTATTCAGAACTTTGAGTGTACAGGATAGGAAGTTACCACTGCCGGGTGCCTAAAAGATGACCATTTTGTAGCACCTGCACCCATCCAGATTTCCTGAGACATGCCGAGCAGCACTTGCAGGGAAGCGCGATTTGGACAGAAGCGTTGTTTGAGATCCTGTTTTCCTTGAACATGTTCTGCAGTCTATTTTATGATGTCAAAAGATAACTCAGGAAAGCAGTTTTTAAATGAACAGGTACACCACAGTTACAGCAAGGATGGACTAACGTGAAAGAAAAGGACTGCACGCTGCCATGTTTGCAGCTCTGGCTCCTTCCTTTTTGCTTTTGTTGAGTGCTGTCAAGGGCAGCTCTTGAGCCCACTTACGACTGCCACTGGTGGCTGCCCTGGCGTCAGCGTGCTCTGGGACACCTGCCGTTCCATTCCTAGCCCCTGGGGCTGCAGGGTCCCACGGTGTGCACCCAGGGCTGTGGGTGCATGCCTGACGGCGCCTCTGTCTTCTTCACACAGGTGACAGCCTCGCTCCTAGGCACGCCTTCTAAGACCAGCTCATTGCTCATCCTAACAGAAAATGAGAACGAAAAGAGGAAGTGGGTGGGGATTCTGGAAGGCCTGCAGTCCATCCTCCATAAAAACCGGCTGAGAAACAGAGCCGTGCACGTCCCACAGGAGGCCTATGACAGCACACTGCCACTCATCAAGGCCGTCCTCACAGCTGCCATCGTGGGTGCGTCTCGGTGCCTGGCGAGAGGCCCTGAGACCGTGGCACTGTGACGCCAAAATCGGGGAACTCTGTGTCGTCCCTTTGAATGTACAGGGTTTCTCCATTTTAAAAAGCAAACCAACTCTGCTTGCACTGCTCATTTTCTCGATGTTGTTCTCACTCCTCCCACTTCTTCCTACAGATGGAGATAAGATTGCGGTGGGTTTGGAAGAAGGGCTGTATGTCATCGAGATTAACCGAGATGGTGAGTTAGCAGGGCTGGGGGTCGCGTTTCCTTTGGGTGAGCTCTCAGGTCCAGCCTGGCTGGTCAGTACAGACGAGCACAGTATAGTTAGCATGAACTTTTAAGAGCTAAAATTGAGAAACCATTCGGTTTTGAATTCACTTGATGCATAAATTAATTCACCGGGGCAGCGGCTGTGGCTCAATCAGTGGGGCTCCCGTTTACCATATGGGAGGCCCCGGGTTCGATTCCCAGGGCCTCCTGGTGAAGGCAGGCCCGCCCGCACGGCGTGGTTAGCTGACCCAGCGAGCACGAGCAGCAAGGGGGGGATAAATGAATAAATAAATAAAATCTTAAAATTAATCAATTAATTAATTAATTAATTAATTAATTAATTAATTAATTAATTAATTAATTCACCGTGTTAGAGAGCTTTATAAATAAAGAGAAGGGCAAACAACTGAGAAAAATAATTTGTAATAAGTGTGGGAAATGTCGAACAACTGGGTGCTTGAGACACAGTAAACCACCCTGTGGTTTGCAGTAGACAGTAAAGATCCCACTCAGATGCCTGACGACGTAGACAATGAGTTGATGTTAAGTTCATTGAGTTCCTCCAGATGATTTCCCAGAAGAAAGAATTCTTGCTTAATTCCCAGTTGCACTCAGGCTGCACTTGAGAGAAATTTTAGTTCCTTTGCTTCAAATTCTGACCTTCCTCCTTCCCAGCAAGAAAAGGCAAAAATATCTCAACACCTATATCAGTAGCCCCGAGTCTGAACAGAAACGTCAGGAGGCTAGAGTCATCGCTGCGCAGGGCTTTGGGTGCATTTGCCCCACCTCCATCCCCCCAGGAATGACGGGCTTTTGGGTGAGAAGCATTCCCTCTCTGCACAGACGTAGGCGTCTTGGCACATCCGATACCTTGGAGTTAAGGATGAGTCAGGTGCCACGTCAGCTCCGGGCCAGGTGTGGCTGCTGTGGCCAGCCATGGCTGGTCAGTCCTGTGTGGCCCAAGGCCTCTGGCTCAGCAGCTCCTGGGGGAGACCCTACCCCTGTTGGGCTGTCAGGACAACTAGGTTAATCGGGGGTCAAGTGAGGAGCTATCTAGGGAGCTGCTGAGGCTGTTTCCCCAGGTTCTTGGCTCAGGCATGGGCTGGGATGAGGTGCACGAGGGGCCCAGAGAAAGGAGCAGTAACAGGCGTGCCGCTGGCACTGTGCTCGGCCCTCCCTCCCCTCCAGGCAGGCGCTCGGCACCCTGGTCAGCGTGCCACAGACTGGCAGGAGGCCTGCGTGAAAGCATGTCTCAGTGAGTGCGCTGGGGGGGCAAGGGTGCCAGAGACGACGGAGGCCTGCTTGGGAAGCCCGTACGCATTAGAGATGCAGGTCCTGGCGGCTTGAGAAAGAGCTGTGTGGCCCCAGCACTGCCGACTGTATCCACGTGGCAGAAGGAAGCCTGAGAGGACGGGCTGCGGGGCACCTCCTTCTTTGCTCAGGCCTCCTGCAGTCCTGGGGACTGGGGGAAGCTCCGGAGGTCTGCCGAGCTGTGCTTGACGCCGCAGCCGCAGTCCCCTCCTCCAGCCTCATGCCTTGTCTCCCTGCCGCAGTGATTGTCCGTGCTGCCGACTGTAAGAAGGTGTACCAGATCGAACTGGCGCCCAAAGAGAACATCGTCATCCTCCTCTGCGGCCGGAATCACCACGTGCATCTCTACCCATGGTCTTGCTTGGATGGGGTGGAAGGCCACGTTGACATCAAGCTTCCGGAAACAAAAGGCTGTCAGCTTATAGCAACTGCAGCACTGAAGAAGAGTGCCTCAACCTGTCTGTTTGTGGCCGTGAAACGGCTGGTCCTTTGCTACGAGCTTCACAGAACTAAGCCTTTCCACAGAAAGTTCACTGAGCTGGTGGCTCCGGGGACCGTGCAGTGGATGGCTGTGTTCAAGGACAAGCTCTGTGTTGGCTGCCCCTCTGGGTTCTCTCTGTTGAGCATCCAGGGGGACGGGCAGTCCCTCAACCTGGTAAATCCCAATGACCCCTCGCTTACGTTCCTCTCACAGCAGTCTTTTGATGCCCTTTGTGCTGTGGAGCTCAAAAATGAGGAATACCTGCTTTGCTTCAGCCATATGGGATTGTACGTGGACGCGCAAGGCCGGCGGTCACGCGTGCAGGAGCTCATGTGGCCTGCAGCTCCCGTCGCCTGTAGTATGTATATGTTCTTCTGTTGCCACTGCCCCGAGGCTGCCTTCACACGGCGGTCAGCATGTGTCCTTTCTCTGGTCCCTTAGTTGAGTAGCTACGGAGCTGGGCGGGGGCAGGGAGGGAGGGACGCTGTCCTCTGCAGTAGAAAATGGGGTCAGACATGGGATCTCAGATAAGCTGGGGGGCTTGCAGTTGGCCCCAGGGAGCAGGAGGCTCATTATCTGAGCAGGCCCCTCAGCTAAAGAACCCTGAGGTTTGGAGGCCTTTGGGCAGGCTTGGTTTAAAAAAAAAAAAAAATGGGACCCGGCGTTTTGTTTTTTAAAGGCATTCTTTTTGATAACTTCAAAATTTACAACAATAAGTTAACGGTTTCTAGCAGCTAGAAAAAAAAATGAGTAGCTATGCCAGGTCCGAATCCCCCACGTACGAGGACTGTTCTCGGTGTGCTGGGACCTTCCCTGGGAGCAGCGGGGTCTGTTGCTTCACACCTGGTGGCTCTCTGTGTGCCTTAGGCGCTGGCCGGCGCCAGAAGCCCTGACCCACTTGGGGCATCACCTAAGAGCTCAGGAAGCAAGACCTCTGCCCCCACCCAGCCACCCCTGTCTTTCTCAAAGGCCCTTCCTGGGATGCCAGCCCACTGGCTGAGTCCACACCCAGGCCAGGTGGAAAGCCATGAGCAGTGGAGGAGCCAGTGGGACCCACACTGATTCTGAAACACGGGGAATTGTGGGGACAAAGGTGTCCTTAATTCCCTAAAACTAAACCTTTCAGTGCTGGCCTTAGCAGGCAGCAGAGTACCTGAGGGGGTGGGCCCAGGAACCCAGACAGGCCAGGGGAGCTGCCCGCTTCCGCCTGCAGGGGCGTCGGCAGGCCGGGGCCTGCTGTGGGGTAGCAGGGCCGACCCAGCAGGAAAGGGGGCTGGTCGTGTGGCCCGGAGACCCGTCTCTCAGTGACCACACCCCACCGTCCTCACCGGCAGCCAGCTCAGGAATGGCCTCAACCACCCAAGAGTGCTGCTTGCACGGGTATTTTCTTCTAGAACTTGAATTTTTGAGACGTCTAGTGTCAAGAAGAACCCAGTCACTGAGGATGACACTGACATTCCACCTGTGCAGGCCCACCCACCACTCCGCAAGGCAGGGTGACCAGCCCTGTTTCCCCAGAGGAGGCTGAGGCTCGGCACGCGCCGGGCTGAGGCCTTAGGCACCAGGCTCTGGGGCCACATTCCTTCCACGATGAGTAGTAACTTTCCTGCTCACGTTTTCTTTAGACTAGACATCTCTGTTCATCAGTTATCAGCAAATCACAGGCTTCTTCCAGGTTCCTTGCACATGAAACCCCACCTTCCCATCAGCAGAAGGAGCTGCCCCACTATCCCCTGTGGAGAACTCTCCTTAGAAAGTTACTTCAGGGTCAGCTGATTTCTCCCAGCGTCTTTTGCACGTGACACTCAAAAAATATGCGTGTGCCTCACGGCTTTAGTTGAAATGTCACTTTGGAGGCAGTTTGGTGACCAGTTTCATCAATCTTTTATCTGCTTCCCAAACCCTGTTTTATTATCTTTTCCAGATCCAAAAGAAAAGGGTTGTTCATGCAGCCGGTTTGGAATGTGCAACAAAAACATAGTGGAAACTTGTTTGAAAATTCCCCTTCAGTTAGTAAGATGTGATATAATAAAGGTGAATTTTTAACCTGCAGACAGGAAGGACCAGGACCCAGGGTTGAGCGGGAGCTTCCACCTTCTCCACGTTCTGCTCCAGGTTGAGGGCAGTGTGTGGTGGTCAGCGCCCTCAGCCAACCTGGCCGTCTCCCTGGCATGGTGATAGGAGTGGACATCCACTGCCCCTCTCTTGCAGACATTGCAGGTGTTTTTTTATTACAGCTCTAAGTGTGGGGAGTCCCCTAAACTTCCAAAGCCATGGGGGCCTGCAGCCCTTGGCCTCGTGTCTACGCTGCGCTCAGCTCAGCTCAGCTCAGCTCGTGTCGATGCCTCGCAGCGCACTGTGGCCTCAGGCAGGCGAGGGAGGAAGGCAGCCCGCGTCACAGCTCACTGGGGGGCACCTGTGCTCATCACGCATGTGCACCCTGAGACCAAACCGCAGGCGGGCTGCCTGAGTGTTGTGGAGGGGCCAGTGTCCTTAGCACGGTGTGTAGGTGGACAGGATGCCGCCTTCGAGCTCAGCAGTGGTTTCTGCGTGGAGAGGTTAAGTATGGACTTAGAACCCTGACTTCGTAGCATCTCTCAAAGAAGGAATTTGTCTAGCCGCAGTGACCATGCAGCGCTGTTTGAATTTTAAACATGCTGAGCCTAAGTCAGTAAGCTTTGCTTAGCAGTCATATCTTAGAAGAAACGTAAGGGAGAGAGTTTTAACTCTCTCTCTTAAAACACATCTTCACCATCTATACCACAACATTTAAAGAAAAATGTTCCTTAGTTACAGAAGTGGCGGTGGAACACTTATTGCACGTATGATCATTATGGTTTGAACTTTGAGGGGAAGATGAGTACTGAGTGGGAATAGGAAGACTGAGACGATCAGACCCTGCTTGTAGCCACTTAATGTCAGGGCCACAGTCCTCCTCCCAGGCCGCAGGGCGCCAGCCGCTGGCTCCGTAGCCTCGGGGCTCAGCGCGCTCTGCTCCGTCTGCGCCAGGTTGCAGCCCTTCACACGTCACCGTGTACAGCGAGTATGGCGTGGACGTCTTCGACGTGAACACCATGGAGTGGGTGCAGACCATCGGCCTGCGGAAGGTATGGCGGGGTCGGGGCTGCCTGGGCTCTGCCACACAGACCGCAGGTTCTCAGCCTTCTCTGGTTCCCTGTGCAGATAAGACCCTTGAACTCGGAAGGCAGCCTCAACCTCCTCAGCTGCGAGCCCCCGCGCCTGCTGTACTTCAGGAGCAAGCCCTCAGGTAGGCCTCCCTCCAGACCTTCCCTGGGGCAGGCGGCCGGCCCCCAGCGTGGCGGCACGGCCCCCACGGGATCCCGGATGTGATCCCCTCCTCCTGCAGGGGCCCTTCTCAACGTGCCAGACACCTCGGCTAACAGCAGGAAGCAGATGCTGCGAACCAGAAGCAAAAGGCGGTTTGTCTTCAAGGTTCCCGAGGAAGAGCGCTTGCAGCAGAGGCGGTAAGAGTGGGTCCCGGGCCAGCCTGGCCCTCGCAGGAGGATGCCGGCACTGGGGCCGAGAATCTCAAACATGTTTTCTTCTCCCCAGAGAGATGCTCAGAGACCCAGAACTGAGATCCAAAATGATATCCAACCCGACCAACTTCAACCACGTGGCCCACATGGGGCCGGGCGACGGCATGCAGGTCCTCATGGACCTCCCCCTGGTGGGTCCGCAGCCTCCCCCCCCGGCCTCCGGGTGCCCGGTCCTGCTGCTGCGCCCATGGCCCACAGGAGCTCTGGCCCAGGGGGGCTCCACGGCATCCTCGCGTCCTGTCCCTCCCTGTCCATGCAGACGGCAGGCCCCTCGGCACAGGCTCTGACCTGCACACTTGGGCTCCGCTCCCCCCACCTCCACCCCAGAACTGCTTTTCCTCGACACAGATGTGGCCCCGCCTCAGCCACAGCCCATCCTCAGGCAGGACAGGTGTCGTGTCCACCGGTTGTCACCACTTCTGGCTGCTAGCATCCCGCGGGGAAGCCAGCTGTCAGGTGTCAGCCAGTAGCATACTTTTTCCCTTCTTCTCCATATTAATAGATTGTCTCTAGAATTTGATTGGGCCTAAACTTGCTCTTGCCAGTTCCTTGCTCAAAATTGCTCTGCTACTAATTGTCCAGAGGCCCTGCCCTGCCGTGTGAGGGGCGCTTTGCTCCGAGGCTCCTGAGCCCCAGGGCCCCACGGCCCCGTCCCCCAGCTGTTCTCAGTCCTTTGCCCTTTGCCTGCCCCCTGGCGCCCCGGCGGCCCTAGCGTGCTGTTCACGGTGTGGCTCTCTCTGCCCAGAGTGCTCTGCCCCCCCAGGAGGAGCGGCCTGGCCCCGCACCCGCCAGCCTGGCCCGGCAGCCCCCAGCCAGGAACAAGCCGTACGTCTCGTGGCCCTCGTCAGGTACGCAGAGCCCGGCCGACACGGCTCCTGCACGGGGAGACCTCCAGAGGGCAGGGGCACGAGGTGATTTTTTACGGAAGACCACAGCGGTACTTCTTATGCAGGTGGGTCGGAGCCTGGAGCGGCCATGCCTCTGCGGAGCACGTCAGACCCTGACCAGGACTTGGACAGGGAGGTAAGACTCGCCAGACCCCTGGGAGGCAGCTGTGCTCTGGAGAGAGGTGCTTTGTCTGCCTCGCGCAGCCATGGGCGTGGAAGGAGGGGCGGGGGAAAGGCCGGCGCTGGGAGCAGCGGCCAGATGGCCAAGGCCCGACCGCTGTCCCAGCACCCCGGGAGCCCCCTGCGCACAGCTTTGCTGACTGCTGGCGGAGGGGGAGGACAAGGATGAGGACACGTGGGGCAGCGGCCTGGAGCCTGTGGGGAGGACGAGCCCCCAGGAGGAGCTGCTCCTCCAGAGCCTGGCGCCTGGCCCGCTCCCCTCTTCCCTCTCGTTGGAGGCACCACCCCCAAGGCTCGGCCAGTTCCCACTCGCAGGGGCTCTGCAGCCTCCACGCTGTGAAAGCTTCAGCCTCTCCTCTCCCAGAGGTTACTCCTTCTTCCTCGATAGCCGCTTAAACGTGACATGCAGCTCGATGCTTTCTTTTTAAAGCACAGTGGGCTTGTGCAGTCTCTCAGTCCCCCTCCTCGCCACGGCAGAGGGCAGGGGACCACAGCGAGGAAGCCCCTGCCGCCTGCACGGTCCTGTTAGCACCGCCTGGTCTCTCAGGTGCGCTTCATTGTGCCCCACGTCCTCACATACGAAGTGGGGTGTCGGGTCTGTGAGCTGAGAGCGCCCCATGCGCATTGGGACATCCAGCAGGACGGACACGGGCATGCCAGCTCTGCCGAGCTCACCTCCACAGGCGGCCTCAGTCTTGGGTTGTGGGTGTGCAATGCCCACCCACTGCAGTCCACCCCAGACAGCTCCTGATGGCTCGCGGCCCGGGCCTGGCTGCCCCGGGGGTCGGCCTTGATCACACGCTTTTATCTGTTCTACTATCAAATCATCTCTTCTTTGTGATTTATGAGAACCCTTTTAAAGTAAGGGTATTATCTGTTGCAAGTACTTGGCCAGCTTCACTAACCTCTTTTTTTTTTTTTTTTTTTTTTGTTGACGGGTGCTTTGTCGTACAAAGTTTAAATCTAGTCCACTCTGTTAATTTTACTCAGTATGGCTTTGAGGGTATGTTTCCTGCTTAAGAAAATAAATAGTCTAATGTCTTCTATTTGAGTACTTTGTAGGGTTTTCCTTTGTGCTTGGGATCATCACTGCATCTGGAGAAAGTGTGACAGAGAGAGAGAGACGCAGAGACGAGAGCAGCTGTGTGAGAGGAACTGGGTGGCTTGCTTTCTGCAGCAGAGGCCACCCTGCCGCATGCCCCTTGCTTCCCTCCACCTGGTGTTCCTGTCCTTCTGACACGCTCCCCCAACTCAGGTGCTCTGGCCTTGCGCCAGCGCCGCCTACAATGGGTTTTGAGTCTCTTCGTTCATGTCGTTCAGAAATTTCTTAGCCATTGTTTTTCTCCTTCAAATAAGTTTTAAAACTAGCTTGTTGGTTCCATAACAAAAAGGCAAAAATTGTGTTGAGATTTTATTGGGGTTGCATTGAATTATTAGGTTAATTTGGGGAGCATCCGCCACCTTGACCTTTCCCGCCCTGGTGCAGCGCCTTCTCTCCAGGGGTGGGTTCCTCTTGGCTGTGCACAAGTGTCACCAGCTCCTCAAGAATTTCGAGGTTTCTCTTGCTGTTGTGAATCGAACGTGGTCTGCTGCCACCTGTTCACACCGGCAGGTGGCTTTTGGCATGCTGTGTCTCGCTACCTGACTGAGCTCTGATGGCTCCAGCATTCAGTCACTGGCTGAGGAGTTTGGGGGCAGTTTTGGCACTTTGGTCTTTTGACCCTGCTTGTCTGGTGCTTCGCCTCTTGGACCCTGGCTGGGCTCCTTGAGGAGGACTTGGGTCTGAGCTCCTGCTCCTGCTCCTGCCTGGCCTTCTCCCGAGGCCCATGCTGGGTGGTATTTCTGGGAAACACCCATCCTCCTGGCCAAAGAAGGTTTTCTTTTCCCACCTTGGTAAGAATTTGCAATAAGGAAGGGGTGATGAATATTAAGCAGATGCTTTTTTGACATTTTCCAAAGTGACCCTTATAGATTTTCTCCATAACCTGTTAGATGAGTAGGTCTCCTTGCATCCTTAGAGTAAACCCTCCTCTATCACAATGTCGTGTTCCTTTCAGTATACATCAAGATTCTGTCTGCAAACATTTTGTTGACAATGTTTATACCTATGTTTATCAATAGAATGGACACTTGTCTTTCTTCTTCTGTGTTACTCTTGGCAAGTTTTGTTCTCAACGCCTAGCCAGCCTCACACACAGAGCCAGCACATTTTGCATTTCTTGGTTGCCACAACACAGGTATTGTCTTTCCTTGAGGTTTGGTAGATTGTCCCACCCCCACTCTCAAAACGGCCTGAGATCAGTGACTTTTAGAGGGAGGTCTTTTTTCCTCTTATTTTAACTTTTTTCCCCTTAAATGTTCAGCTTCCAGAAAAGTTGCGAGAATTGTGGAATGAACAACCCAAATACACATTACTAACTCATTTTACCTTGTTTGATTGGGGGTGGGGATGGGGAAGAACTTCTGCCTGCCTCCTAAGAGCAAGGGCTGTCTCCAGGTCTCAACTACCACACTCCAGAATTTCCTCCTCTGTCCCACAGTCCCATCCAGTGTCATGTCCAGACTCAAATCCCCAGTTGTCTCGATCATGTCCTCTAGAGGGTTCTTAAATCCCAGCCAAGGACCGGGGGTTGCATTGGGGGTCAGGTCTCATTCATTTTTCATCTGTGCCCAGTTTTCTCATCTTCCATGACATCAACTGTTTTTGGAAAGTCCAGGCCAGTAATTACACAGATGTTGCTCTATTGGAATTTTACTGATTTTCCTGAATTGGGTCAACAGTGACGAGTCTCCCCACCTGTCAGCCACCCAGTTCTCCCCAGGGATAAATACACGAATGGGCATGTGTATACATGTACACACACACACACACATGCTTTTTAAAAATTTTGAATAACATGAAGTTGCCATTTTAACCATTTTTAACTGTACGATTCAGTGGTGTTAATGCCCACAGTGTGGGGCAACCCTGACCACCGTCCATCACCAAGACTTTTCCATCTTCCCAAACAGAAACTCTGCGCCCATGAAGCACCGACTCCCCATTTTCCCCTCCCCCAGCCCCTGGTAACTTGTAATAATATACTTCCTGTCTCTGTGAATTTGCTGATTCTGGGCATTTCATCTAAGTGGAATCATTTTTGTGATTGGCTTCTTTCACTTAGCAAGATGTCTTCAAGGTTCATCCATGGGCATGAATCTGAACTTCATTCCATTTTATGGCTGAATCATAGTCCTTTGCTGGATGGGCCACGTTTTGTTTACCCATTCATCGGCTTTTGGATACTTGGGTTGTTTCCACCCTTTGGCTATTGTGAATAATGCCTGCGAACATTGGTGTACAGGTGTCTGTTTGGATCCTGCTTCCAGTCTTTTGGATATAGACCTAGAAGTGGAATTCCTGGTCATATGGTAATCCTATATTTTTCTTTTTGAGGAACCACCCAGCTGTTTTCCACAGAGGCTGCACCATTTTACATTCCAGCGAGCAGTGCACAAGGGTTCCAGTTTCTCCATATCCTTGCCAACACTTATTTTCCAGTGGCTGTCTGAACTGTCTGTGACCTCATGGTGGTTTTGATGTGCATTTCCCTGATGGCTAATGATGCAGAGCATCTCTTCATGTGCTTATTGGCACTTGGATAGCTTCTTTGGGGAAATGTCTATTCAAGTCCTTTGCCCATTTTTGAATTGGGTCATTTGTCTTTTTGTTGAGTTGTAGGAGTTCTTTATATATTCTGGGTATTAAAACCCTTATCACATATATGATTTACAACTATTTTATCCCATTCCTCAGATGGTCTTTTAACTTTCTTGATAATGCCTTTTGCACAAAACGTGTTCATTTTGTTGAATTTATCTAGTTTTTCTTCTGTTGCTTGTGCTTTTGGTGTCATATCTAAGATTCCATTGCCAAATCAAGGACCATGAAGATTTTCTTCTAAGAGTTTTATGGTTTCAGTTCTTATATTCAGGTTGATGCATTCTGAGTTAACTTTTGTGGTGTATTACGTTGATTGAGTTTCTTATGTTGAACTATCCTTGGATTCCTGCAGTAAATCCCATGTGGTCATAGTGTAAAATACTTTGAATATATTGTTGTTTTTGGTTTGCTAGTATTTTTGTTGAGGACTTTTGCAAACATATTCATTAGGGATATTGGTCTAAATATTTCTTTTCTTGTGCTTTTTCTGGCTTTGGTACAAGGGCAATTTGGCCTCACAGAATGAGTTAGGAAGCAATTGATTTTCTAATTTGGAAGAGTGTATAGAATTCAGCAGTGAAGCCATCTAGTTCTGGACTTTTCTTTGTTGGGAGGTTTTTGTGTTTTTTTCCCTATTTTTTAAAATAAGTTTTTAATTGAAGTATATCATTCATACATGAACATACATAAACAATAAGTGTATAGTAAAAGTTGTGGGGAAAGCGGCTGTGGCTCAGTCAGTAGGGCTCCCGTTTACCATATGGGAGGCCCCGGGTTCGGTTCCCAGGGCCTCCTGGTGAAGGCAAGCCCACCCACACGGCGTGGTTAGCTGACCCAGTGAGCACAAGCAGCAAGGGGGCGATAAATGAATAAATAAATAAAATCTTTAAAAAAAAAAAAAGGAGTTTTACTGAGATATATTCACATACCATATGATCTATCCAAAGTGTGTAATCAATGGCTTTTTCTTTTTTTTTTAGCTGTTAAAAAGAACTTTATTGTAAAATTATAAACTAAAATAGAAAAGTCGATTGAAAGAAATTACAAATTTTGAGAGAGTGCAAGGCCAGATTTTTTTTTTCCCCCTTTAAAGATTTACTTATTTACCTTATCCATTTTAAAGCCCCCCTTCCCCATTTGCTGTTTTGTGTTCATTCGCTCTGTGTCCGTTTCCCGCCATCTCCCCTCATCCTCCTCCCCCAGTCCTCACCAGGATTCGATCCTGGAGATCTCCGATGTAGGAGAGAGGTGTTCTGCCGCCTGCGCCACCTCGGTTCCTGGCTTTTGGAGCTTTCGGAGCATCTCGTCTTGTCTCTTGTTGGGAGGATTTTGATTACTGATTCAATCTCTGCTTGTTTTAGTCTTTGAAGATTTTCCATTTCTTCTTGTGTCAGATTAGGTAATTTGTATGTTTCTAGGAATTTGTCCGTTTCATCTGGTTTTCTAATTTGTTGGCATATAATCGTTCACAGTATTGTTTTATAATCTTTCTTATATCTGAAAGGTGGGTAATGTCCCCATTTTCTTCCCTGGCCTTAGTTGTGTTCTTTTTTGGTCAGTATGGCTAAACGTTTGTCAATTTTATTGATCTTTTTAAAAAACCAACTTTTGGTTTTATTGATTCTCTCTATAGTTCCCCCTCCCGCCCATGGCTCCCTCATCTGTCTGCTCGCCGTGTCTGCTTGTCGTCTAATTGTCTTTTTTAGGAGGCTCTGGGAACCAAACCCGGGACCTCCCATGTGGGAGGCGGGTGCCCAACTGCTTGAGCCACATCCACTCCCTCTCTGTAGTCTTTCTGTTTTTTTTTTTTTTTTTAAAGATTTTATTTATTTATTCATATATCCCCCCCTTGCTGCTCGTGCTCGCTGGGTCAGCTAACCACGCCGTGCGGGCGGGCTTGCCTTCACCAGGAGGCCCCGGGAACCGAACCCAGGGCCTTCCCATATGGTAAACGGGAGCCCTACTGATTGAGCCACAGCCGCTTCCCTAGTCTTTCTGTTTTCTATTTCATTTCTCTCTGCTCAGATTTTCACTATTTCCTTCCTTCTGCTAACTTTGGGTTTAGTTTCCTCTTATTCTATAGTTTCTTTAGGTGTGAGATTAGGTTATTGATTTGTGACACTTTTTTTTTTTCTTGCTTTGTAATATCCTTATTTTTTATTTGTGACCTTTTTTGGGTATTTAGAGCTTTCAGTTTCTCTCTGAGCACTGCCTTTGCTGCATCCTATAAGTTTTGTTTTGTTTTCATTTTTGTTCATCTAAAGGTATCTCCTAGTTTTGCCTTGTGATTTCTTTGACTTGGTTATTTAATAATGTGTTAATTTCCACATATTTGTAAATTTTCCAGTTTCTTTCTGTTACTGATTTCTAGCTTTATATACCATTGTGGTCCTAGAAGATACTTTGTATGAGTTCAGTATTTTTACATTTATTATGATTTGATTAGTGGCCTAACATACAGTCTCTTTGCAAACTGTGCAGGTGCTCCAGAGAAGAATGTGTATTCTGCTGTTGTTGGGTGGCGTGTTCTAGACATGTCCATTAGGTAATTGGCTAATAGGGTTGTTCAGGTCCTCTGTTTCCTCATTGATCTTCTGCTTTAGATATTCTATCAAATTTTTTTTTTTTAAGGAGGTACCAGAGATTGAACCCAGAACCTCGTACATGGGAAGCAGGCGCTCAACCACTGAGCCACATCCTTTCCCGCATGAGAGTTGGGTTTTTCGTTTCTTTGTTTTTAGGAGGCACTAGGGATCAAACCTGGACCTTCATACATGGGAAGCAGGCGCTCAACCACTGAGCTACATCTGCTCCCCTGTGTCGATTATTGAAAGTAGTGTATTGATGTCTTCAACTATTATTGTAGAACTACCTATTCCCCCCACCCCCACCCCAATTCTGGCAGATTTTTGCTTCATATATTTTGGGACTCTGTTGCGAGGTGTTTATGTGTTTATAATCATTATATATTCTCACTGGATTGAACCTTTTGTCAATATGTAATATCCTTTGCCATTTGTAATCTTTTTTGACCTAAAATCTATTTTGTCTGGTGATACATAGTCACTCTGGTTCTCTTTTGATTACTGTTTGCATGGAATCTTTTTTTCTGCCCTTTTACTTTCAACCTTTTTGTGTCTTTGTAGCTGTATTAGTCAGCCAAAGGGGTGCTGATACAAACTACCAGAAACTAATAACAACCTGTATCAACCTAGTTTCAATATATACAAACTCTCAAACTCTCTACACCTATATATCTCCACCCATTCCCCATTATATTGTTATTGTCTCAGATTATATATTTATGCATTGTATGCCTGGTAACAGATTTGTAACATTATTTTATATATTTGCCCGTTAAGTCATATGGGGGGGCAGTTACAAACCACAAGGACAATGATACAGGTTTCTATATTTACCTAAGTAGTTCCCTTTACCAATGTCCTTTATTTCTTCTGTGGTTTCAGGTTACTGTCTAGTGTCTTTCTGTTTCAGCCTGAAGGGCTCCTTTTTGCATTTCTTACAGGGAAGGTCTTCTGGTGATGAACTCTTTCAGGTTTTGTTTATCTGTATATGCCTTAATTTCTCCTTCATTTTTAAAAGATTATTTTGCTGGTTGACAGTGTTTCTCCTTAAGGACTTTAAATGTGCCATCCCACTGTCTTCTGGCCTTCATTGTTTCTGACGAGAAATCTGCTATTAATCTCATTGGGGAGCCCTTGTACGTTACATGTCACTTCTGTCTTGCTACTTTCAAAGTCTTCTCTTTGTCTTTGGATTTTGGCAGTTTTACTCTGTGTCTTGGTGTAGATCTCTTAGAGTCTCTCTTGTTTGGAGTTCACTGAACTTCCTGGTTGTATATATTCATGTCTTTCATCAGATTTGGGAAGTTTTCAGCCATTATTTCTGCAAATACTTGTTCTGCCCCTGTCTCTTCTCCTGTCCTTCTGGGTCTCTAATGATGCATATATTGGTCCCCCAGGGTCGGTTCCTTTTTCCTCATTTTTTCTTTCTGCTCCTCACTCTGGATAATTTCTATTTGTCTTGTCTACAAGTTCACTGACCCTTTTCTGACTGTTTGCTGTTGAATCCATCTAATGAGTTTTTCATTTCAGTTACTGTACTTTGCAACTCAGGTTTCTGTTTGGTGCATTTTCCTAATTTCCTTCTCTTTATTTTGTTTAGACAACGTTTTCCTAATTTCCATTAGTTCTTTGTATATGGGTTCCTTTAGCTCATTGAACATATTTAAGAATCTTGATTTAAAGCCTTTGACCAATAGTTCCAACATACGAGCTTCCTGAGGAATGGTTTCTGGCAAACCTTCTTTTTCTGTGCCTGGGCCTTGCTTTTCTGTTCCTCTAGACATTCTGAGTATTGTGTTGTTGGAAATCCTAGCTCTCCCACTCCTGTGGGATTGCATGGGTTTTGTTGTTGAAGGCTGGAGCTATCAATTTGTGACCTTTCCAAACGATTTTTGCTCCAGATGGGGAATGGAAAGTGTCGAGAGAAGAAAACAGAGAAGGTACTGCCTCTTTAAGAGTCCCCTGTTCATATCTACCATCCTCTTCCTCTCACTCCTCCCTGGGTGCTGCCTGGTGCTCCACTAGACTCCAGAGCCCCAGAATAGTTGGTTCAGACAGCTCCAGCCAGTTCACGGTGGTTCTGGTGGAGGGCCTGGCTCCTGGCGCCGCCTCCTCGGCATCTTCCTACAGTCCCCAGCACCACACATTGGAAGGCTGCAGCTTTGTACAAGATTTGAATTCAGGTGGTATGAGTCCTCCAAGCCGGGACCCAGTTGTGGGAGGCAACCGTGTTTTTCTTTCTTTCTCAAGATGGCTTTGGCTGTTCAGTGCACACATACTTTTTTCTGAACAGTATAAGCAGGTTGCTTACATCTTGCCCCTTAACTGAGAGCAAGGATATTCTCTCACATAACCACAAGCAATTTCCAAATTCAGACAACGTTGATACAATGATATGCATATCCTGGTTTTTTTCAATTGCCCCAGTCATTTCCTCTTTTTAAAAAAAAAAAAAAAATTTATTTCTCTCCTCCCTTTTTTTTTTTTTTGGGGGGGGGGGTTGCACTCGCTGTCTGTTCCATGTGTTCTTTGTCTGCTTTTCTTCTCTTTAGGCAGCACCAGGAACCAATCCTGGGACCTTCTGGAGTGGGAGAGAGGCGCTCAATCTCTTGCGCCACCTCAGCTCCCTGGTCTGCTGCGTCTCTTATTGTCGGTCATCTGTGTCTCTTTTTGTTGCATCATCTTGCTGCGCCAGCTCTCTGCACAGGCCAGCTTGCCTTTCACCAGGAGGTCCCGGGAATCGAACCCTGGACCTCCTGTATGGTAGACGGGAGCCCAGTCACTTGAGCCACATTTGTTTCCCAGTCATGTCCTTTATAGCACATTTTTTTCTGGTGCAGCATTGAGTCCACGATCACATTGCATTTGCTGTCCTATCACTTTAATCTCCCCTAATCAGGACTGGCTGGTTCCTCAGCCTCTCTTTCTGACACAATGGCGTTTTTGAAGAGAATCGGCCCATGGTCAGCTTTCCTGTGCCCCTTCCTCACTGGAGGCCTCGAGCAAGCGGCCAGCAGACACGGCGCCTGATTGAATGCTTCACTGTTGAGTTTGTCTGATGTCTTATGATGCAGTTTGGGATGTGTGGGTCCAGACTGGACCACACCCAGGGCAGTGTCCTCCCGGCCACGTACCACGCCCCCAGCGCCTGGTGGCCTGCACCGACAGTGTGGGGGCTGCTTTCCACCACTTGCTTACAGTGGTATCTGGTCCCTTTACTGTGGATTGTTCTTTTTTTTTTTTTCTTTCAAAGATTTATTTCTCCCCCGCCCCCATTGTTTGCCTCACCATCTGCTCTCTCTCTTCATTGGGTGCTTTTTTGCTTTTTTTTTTTTTTTTTTTTTTTTTTTTAAAGGAGATTTTGGGAACCAAACCTGGGACCTGCCATGTGGGAGGGAGGCATCCAATTGCTTGAGCCACCTCCGCTCCCTACTTGTTGCGTTTCTCATTGTGTTTCCTCATTGTGTCTTTTCATTGCATCTTTTCATTGCGTCGCATCATCTTGTTGCGTCAGCTCACTGTCTCGTCTTCTTTAGGAGGCACCGGGAATTGAACCCAGGAGTTCCCATGTGGTAGACAGGCGCCCAGCTGCTTGAACCACACCTGCTTCCCCTGTTTTCCCTTTCAAAATCAATAAGTCATTTGTGCGGTTGAACATTGGGTTTTATGGTCTCTCACAAGCAAAATTCAGGACCAGGCAAATCGTTTGTACAGAGAATGTATATTCTTTTAACAAGAAAGGAAAAGAGCAGCTGCCACATCTGCCCCCCACACACTCCCCTCGGCGGGGCAGCCTGCTGCCCTGGGTGTCAAGGGGTGGGGGCCAGGGTGGGCCGGGATGCATCCCAGGGCCGGGCGCAAATGCTGCCTGCCCAGGCAGGCGGCTGGTTCTCACCCAGCCCCTTCGTTGTTTTGCCAGCCCGATTCGGATTCCACCAAGCACTCGACTCCGTCTAACAGCTCCAACCCCAGCGGCCCCCCGAGCCCCACCTCCCCCCACAGGAGCCAGCTGCCCCTGGAGGGCCTCGAGCAGCCGGCCTGTGATGCCTGAGGCTGTGGCCGACCTGCCAGCTTGTCCAGGAAACGTGGACTCAACTTGTAGATATAGAAACGAAGACAAATCTTTATTATAACAGTGATTTCTATTGCCGGCGGCGGGAGACCAGCCCACGGCCTGCACAGCCGGAAGGCGCCGCTGTTCCGTTTGCACATGAGGGGCCGGCACCTCACAGCCCCTGTCCAGACGCGGCGAGACCGTCACGCAGGCCTCTGTGCCCCGCACGGCGCCAGCCTCCTGGCAGGGACCCCTGCACAGACACAGCCCCTCGGGACACCGCCTCAGGCCCTCCTCTTCCCTGGCGCCTGAGAGCGTTTCCTAGGATGGAGAAGAACAGTCGTCCCCAGTGTCTCTAGAATTTGGAAGACAAAGGAAAGTGGAGGCTAGTCTGCAGCCTCCTCCTCCACGTAGCTGTCGCTGTTTGCTGCAGGGTCTTTCTGCCAAGCTTCACGCCCGTTGCCACGATAGCCCACCCCTCCCCCTCCCCCCCGGGCCCTGGTGTGTCCCTCCCAGTCCCAGTCACCGAGTCTCACCAGTGTCCTCCACTGTGAAGTCCAGCTGTGGCGCTGCCTCCTCTCTGCGGCATCCTCCTGGCTCAGCGCAGGCAAACCCCGGGGCCTGCTGGGCCGCCAGAGCCCAGGGAGCAAGCTGGGCAGGGCAGGGCAGGGCGCCCCCCACGTGGAGGCGCTGTGAGCCCCCCCACTCTGGGTCTGGGCCACTGCGGCGGCGGCACACCATGTGCCCGTGGTCGGCTTTCCTGTGCCCCTTCCTCACTGGAGGCCTCGAGCAAGCGGCCAGCAGGCACGGCGCCTCATCCCTGGCTCAGCGCAAGTGGGGGCACCGCCCCGCGCCACCTCTTCCTGCTCCCACTGGGTGGTGCCATCTGCACCACTGCAGGGGACGTGCACTTCCCGCAAGTCGGCACTGAGTGACGCGGCACCATCGGGCCTGGGCCCCGTATGTCCCGCCCAGCACCTGCCGCCCCACCGCCCCCCTGGGCCTCTGCTGGGGCTGGCACCTGCTGGGGCTTCTGGGTTTTACTTTTTTAATGTAAGTTTGAGTCTTTGTAATTATTGAATCGTGAGGACATTTTTGAGCAATTTACATGTCAATAAAGCAAAAGACGGCCATTTTAACGTTAAAAAAAAAATGTTAGTATTTCTATATTATTTCTATTAGAAAAGTTTA